>ML685874.1:434371-588296 GCA_007922175.1 Pelusios castaneus | reverse complement strand
CGGAGCACAGCAGCCAGTAGCGTGGCCGGATCAGGCCACGCTGCCGGCCGCCACCCTCTGCTCCCGCCGTCGCCGCACGCCGGCCCCTCGGGCCTGATCCTGCCCCTCTGCCGCCATCGTACGCCACCACCACAAACAGGCAGCGTGGCTGGATCAGGCCTGGGGCCCCCTTCCCCTTCCTCTGCTCCCCAGTGGCCCCTTCCAGGCTCCTCGGCCACTTTCCCGGCTCCGCTGCCCACCGCCTCCTCCCCCAGCCCCTTCCCAATCCCCTTACCTGGCCGGCGGCTCGGAGCTTGCAGGGGCCGCCAGCAGAGCCACTTCTGGGCCAGGCCACTCCCACCCTGAGCACGCTCTCTCTGAGCATGCTCAGGGCGGTAGATTTGAATCTCCCCAGCCTGGAGTCTGCGGCTTTGCTGGGGCCCCTGGACGGAATGCAGCATTCCGCCTGAGTTTTCTATTTTTAGGGACCTGGGTTTTCTATTTTTAGGGGCCCCAGAATGCTGGCCCCTAAGAATTGTGGGCCCCAGAACGGCGTTCTGGTGCGTTTCCCCTTACTTTAACCTCTGCACCTTCCTCTATGTGCTGTTTCCAAGTGTTTGAATCCTAACACCTATTTTGATTTGCTGTTACAGCCTGACCTGATCCTATGTCATACACACCCCTGCATTTAATTTCCTCCCATTCTGTAAGTTTCCCCATCTTCAAAGCATCTGACGAAGTGGGATTTTCTCCCACGAAAGCTCATGCAATAAATAAATCTGTTAGTCTTTAAAAGTGCCACAGGACTCTGTTGTTTTTCTGCAATAGACTAACACGGCTACCCCTCTGGAACCTGCACAAAGCAGGATTCTTGGGAGGTATGCTAAGGACATCAAAGAAGAATGTATAGAATGGCAAGATCCCCTCATAGACTCATAGAAGATTAAGGTTGAAAGGGACCTCAGGAGGTCATGTAGTCCAACCACCTGCTCAAAGCAGGACCAACCCCAACTAAATCATCCCAGCAAGGGCTTAAAAACCTCTAAGGATGGTGATTCTACCAGCTCCTCTGTAACCCATTCAAGTGCTTCACCACTCTCCCAGTGAAAAAGCTTTTCCAAATAGCCAATGTAGAGCTCTCCAGCTGCAAACTGAGACCTTTGCTCCTTGTTTTGTCATCTGCCATCTCATCATCAAGTTTGATTATTTTCAAAAGGCAGACAGATGTTGTGGAATATTCTTCAGTCCCATGGTATCCCAGTTTAAGTCATCAACATCAGCAAAGTGATGTACAAAGATGCAAAGAGCTCTGTAAGGGTAACAACCATACAGTGGAATGGTTCAGCATCCACCCTGGAGTGACACAGTGGCTGCATTTTATCTCCACTCTTGATTGACATTGCCACAGATTGGATAAAAAGTGTACTAGCAACACAAACACTGGTGTGACAAGGGAATATGGCAAATGCCTAGAAGACCTAAACTTTGTTGATAGTATTGCATTACTATTACCACCACCCAAAAAGCTAGGAACAAAACCAGAAAACAGGAGAAAAACAGCAAGCCTCAGAATTATTTAGACTAAACCAAACATCCTTGATGTGAAGCTGTAACATTGTATTAGAAGACAAAAATATCAAGAAAAAAGAACGGTTCACCTATCTTTGCAGCACTACAGTGGACAATAGACAGGAAAGGCTTCAACAACATTTAATAAACTTAACATATAGAAATCAACAAAATTTTAAAGAGATTGAGGATTTTCATTTGCAACATAATTTCAGTGCTACCATATGGCTATGAGAGTTGGAGATCTACCAGTACATTAGACAGAAAAACAGATGCCTTCAAAAATAAGTGCCTAAAAATAAGTGTGATTGGTTGGAAAGTTTTCATCACCAGTGAAGAAATATGTGAAATCATCAACCAGCAGCTCTTTGACCCTAAGAGCAACCAAGTGCCACAGAGGCCAGGGATTCCCTGGTACCAGGTAATAAGTTTCAACTGTTGTGGTCAATTCAGTATACCCCAACCCACTGGTTATAATCTTTTACTAAAAGGTGTCATGTAATGTCATCAAAAATAGTAACTCACTGATCATTAATATTCTTGCTTGATATGTATATGAAATTACTACTAAGAGTTTTGGATATATGCTGGAATAATGACTGAAATATGTTTAAACCAGGTATGTCAGGGGAGTTGGTAAACAGGTCTGCCCTAGAAAAGGAATGCATATTTGCTTCTCTAACCAGCATGTTTGTCAGGCAGATACTATGAAGGTCAATTTACATATTAGGTAAACAAAGTTAGCAAATTAACTGGCAGGAGAGGAGACGGCTTTCAGTAGGTAAAAGAAATCTAGGCTATAAAGTCAGGTAGTCTGAACCTCAAGTGATTAGCAATTGAATCAATTAATTATATTATCAAAATGTATCAAGAGACGTGGTTTATGAAGGCCTATGACACACTGGTGATTAATATCATAATAAAATGTAGGTATTAATACTACATAAGCAATTATGGATGCACACTACTATTGTGCTTTTCAGTCAGTGTCCAAACAAAGGGAGAAACAGGTCTCCCCTCAACAAGAAGGAATGTCACAGCCAGTGTTCCTTCTAAGCTGCGTGGGCGCGTGGCCGCGCAGCGGCCGTCGCACCCCCCGTGCAGCAGTGAGGGACCCCTGCGCAGCCCGGCAGCCCCCGCTGCTCCCTCCAACCCCCGGGGCTGCGGCTTTGCCGCGGCACGCCCGGCCTGCACCCGGCCTCTGGGCTGGCCCTCCCCACCCCCAGGGTGGGACAGGCAGGCTCAGGCTAGGGTCAGGAGCGCGGGCCTGCCAGCCTGCCCCACGCGGCCGGGCCAGAGGGGTGGCTGCGGCCGCGGCGGGCTCCTGGGCTCCCACCCACTGTCCGCCTCCTTCCCGGGGCCGGGGCCGGGCTAATCCACGGCCCCGGCCTCCCAGCACGGGGCCGGGATCAGCCTCCGGGGCTGGGGTATGCTCCCCCCCCACCGGCGGCTTCCCAGGGCCGCGGTAGTGTCCTCCCCCGCCAGCGGCCTTGGCTTGCTTCTTTCTTTCTCTTTTCCTTATTTGTCTTCCTTTTTCTTTCCTTTTTTTCTTTCTCTTCTTTCCTTCCTTTTTCTTCTCTTCCTTCTTTTTTCTTTCTTTCTTTCCTCTTCCTTCCTCCTTCTTTCTCTTCCTGTTTCCTCTTCTTTCCTTCTTTCTCTTTCTTTGCTTCCTTCCTTTCTCTTCCTTCTCTTCTTTCCTTCCCCTTTCTTCTTTTCTTCTTTCTCTCCCTTCCTTCTCTCTTTTTTCTTTCTCCCTTTTTCTTTCCTTCTTTCTCTCCTTTGCTTTCCTTTTTCTTTCCTTCTTTCTCTTCTTTGCCTTCTTTCTTTTTTCTTTCTTCCTCTTTCTCTTCCTTTCTCTTTTTTCCTTCTTTGTCTTCCTTTTTCTTTCCTTCTTTTTTCTTTCTTTCTCTTCTTTCCTTCTTTCTTTTTGTCTTCCTTCCTTTTTCTCTCTCTCTTCCTTTCTTCTCTTTTTCTCTCTTCCTTCCTTCCTCCCTTCTTTTTTTCCTTCCTTTTTTAAAAAAAACTTTTAAAAAATTAATTTTAAATAACCTTTCTAAAAATTAAATTTCAATTCAAAATGCATTCAAATTCAATTAAACACAATTAATTAATTCTATTTACAATTACTTTAACTTCAATTAATGCCTATAATTTCTGTCATGTGAGTTTGCACAAAAATTTTATTCAGAAAAAGTTTTGCACATGGCTTGAAAATTTTGCACACAAGCCGCCAAACCTTAGAGGGAACACTGGTCACAGCTATTTTTCTGCCTCCTGTGTAAGTTAGGCATGGTTGAATTGAAACAATGGAAGCCCCATTTAGCTGAGTAAGATGAATTTGTAATCATGGGATGGGGAGGGTGTTGAAGTCTCTGGAAACTAAATATAGGTGAGAAACCTATTTAGGCAAAGATTTTTCACCTAGATAAACAATGGAAATCAGTCCCTTCTGCTGCTAGGGTAGGTACTGACTAACAGAAAGTCAGCCAAGGCTGGAAAGAACAATTTCTGGTAAGAAATCTACTTGAACAAAGACTGTAGCTTGTGAAGTTAAGTTTTTGTTTCTCTAGTAACTCTTTTTATTTTCATTCCTTATACCTGAATTCGCTTAATCCTATGAATATTTTGTTAATAAATGTATTATATTTTACTATAAACCAACTCCATGCTGTGTTTGATGGAAAGGGTGTATTTAACCCAGTTAAATTAATAAGCTTCAATGTCCTTTTGTCTCTTTAAAGGAGCAACTAACTTTATTATGTCTCTGAGCTGTCCAGGTGAAGGCTGGACATATCAGGACACATGGTTTGAAGGAAATTCAAGATTGGAAGAGTTTTGGGGTCACCTTACTGTTTGTTACCAAGACTGGTGAAAGCCAGAGTTGAGTTGAAAGGCTGTAGACTGGCTTCTGGGGTCACAACTGCTGAAGCACAGCTGCCTTGTACACTGACACTCAAGGTGTGACCTGCATGCTTGTAGACTGGCTGGAGCATCCCAGGCTAGGAGCAACAGCAGCATAGCATCATAACGCGCCCGTGACACAACACTTTCCTGATCTAAATTGCACCTCAGAACATTACAAGCTCTTTCTCAGCAGAATCAGAATGAAGCACTGTATGTATCTGGGGCACTTACTCTGAATGCCAAGACACAGACCCCAACTTGAAATCATTGAGTGGGTACCAAATGGTGTGAGAAAACAAGGGTGACCAAAATAAACCCTAACACCACCACTAAGGCCTGGCCTACGCTGTAACATACATCAGCATAGCTACAGCTCTCATGGGGTGTGAAAAATCCACAATCCTGAGCAGTGTAGTTAAGCCAACCTAACCCCTAGTGTAGACAACCCTAGGTTGATAGAAGGATTCTTCTGTCAACCTGGCCTACTACCTCTTGGGGAAGTGGTTTACTATGTTGATGGGATAACCCTTCACCTCTTCATCGGTACTATGTACACTTGAAATTCTACATCATTGCAATTGCATTACATCATTACATCAATTACATCATTGCAATTCAACCATCATTGCATTACACCACTGTAACATTTCAAGTGTTGACCAGCCCTTAGCAGGCAAGCCAGAATATTTTGTCTCCACACCGTACAGCAGACGGAAGCAGCACCTAGTGACAGACAGAGGTAGAAGAGACAAGTATCAGCCCTATTTGCCAACACTACTGCAAGAAGGATGTAAGAATATCAATAATAATCCCAGACAGAGAGCTCAAGGCAACAATCTGAGTAAGCATGAAAGCTGGTGTTTGCACTCATGAGTTCCCAGTCCCATGCTTGGACCATACCTCTTTATACAAAAGTGCTATGATACTAAACTTTAAACGAAATGACTTTTTTAACAATATCTGGTATCTGAGATACTCAGCATTACCCTTCTGTGGCCTGAAGATCAGAGAAAGTATGTCTGATTGATGGGGTGGGTTCTGAGTTACTACTGAGAATTCTTTCTTGAGTGTCTGACTCATAAGTCTTGCCCATGAAGGTTTAACTGGTCTCCATATTGGGGTCAGGAAGGAATTCTTCCCTAGGGCAGATTGGCAAAGGCTTTCAGGGACACTGTAGAATTGTCCCACCTCCGCTCAGACAGCCTCTGTGCTGTTGAGGAGGAAGAATGCCCAAGGGAAGCAGAGCAGTCAGCGGGAGCAGAGGGGAACCTTCCCATAGTTGGGACCCTCCTTCCAGATGATGCTGAGGCTGCCTCTCGCACGGAGGTTGCCTCTCCGGGGGGGGGGGGAACTCCAGTTGCTAGGAAAAGGCAGGTGTTAGTAATGGGAGATTCGATCATTAGAAACATAGATAGCTGGGTTTGTGATGACCGGGAGAACCGTATGGTGACTTGCCTGCCTGGTGCGAAGGTTGCGGACCTCTCGAGGCATCTAGACAGACTTATGTGTAGTGCTGGGGAGGAGCCGGTGGTCGTGGTACATGTAGGTACCAATGACTTAGGGAAGGGTAGGAGAGATGTCCTGGAAGCAAAATTTAGGCTACTAGGAAAGAGATTGAGATCCAGGACCTCTATGGTGGCATTCTCAGAAATGCTCCCAGTTCCACGCGCAGGGCCAGGTAGGCAGGCAGAGATTCAGAGTCTCAATGCGTGGATGAGACGATGGTGTAGAGAGGAGGGGTTTACGTTCATTAGGAACTGGGGAAACTTTTGGGATGGGGGGAGCCTATACAGGAGGGATGGGCTCCACCTAAACCAAAAGGGAACCAGACTGCTGGCGCTAAACATTAAAAAGGTTGTAGAGCAGTTTTTAAACTAGAGGATGGGGGAAAGCCGACTGCTGCAGAGGAGCAGGTGGATCGGACACAGACTTCTCTTAAGGGAGAGTCTGATGAGAGGGAATCTCCAGGTTATAGTTATAGTTATAGTCAGGAACAGAGGACAGAAAAGGATGGTGAGGGGGCCGGATCCGATGATAAACAGCCACATGACCAAGAATCTGGCACATTAAAAAAGGGCAGACAAATAAACAGGGACAAGTTTTTAAAGTGCTTATACACAAATGCTAGAAGTCTACATAATAAAATGGGTGAACTAGAGTGCCTAGTGGTAAAGAAGAATATTGATATAATAGGCATCACAGAAACCTGGTGGACAGAGAGCAATCAGTGGGACACAATCATTCCGGGGTACAAAATATATCGGAAGGACAGAACAGGTCGTACGGGAGGAGGAGTGGCACTATACGTGAAAGAAAATGTAGATTCAAATGAAGTAAAAATCATAAGCGAATCCACTTGTTCCATAGAATCGCTATGGATAGAAATCTCATGCTTCCATGACAATATAACATTAGGGATCTACTATCGGCCACCTGACCAGGATAGTAAGAGCGATGATGAAATGCTAAGGGAAATTAGGGAGGTTATCAAATTTAAAAACCCAATAATAGTGGGGGATTTCAACTATCCCCATATTGACTGGGAACATTTCACTTCAGGACATATTGCAGAGATAAAATTTCTCGATACTTTGAATGACTGCTTCATGGAGCAGCTGGTATGGGAACCCACAAGGGGAGAGGCAACTCTAGATTTAATCCTGAGTGGAGCGCAGGAGCTGGTCCGAGAGGTAACTGTAGCAGGACCGCTTGGAACTAGTGACCATAATACAATAGCATTCACCATCCCTGTGGGGGGAAGAACACCTCAACAGCCCAACACTGTGGCATTTAATTTCAAAAGGGGGAACTATACAAAAATGAGGGGGATAGTTAAACAAAAGCTAAAAGGTAGAGTGACTAAAGTGAAATCCCTGAAAACTGCATGGGCGCTTTTTAAAGACACCATAATAGAGGCCCAACTTCACTGTATACCCCAAATTAAGAAACACTGTAAAAAAACCAAAAAAGAGCCACCATGGCTCACCAACCATGTAAAAGAAGCACTGAGAGGTAAAAAGACTTCCTTTAAAAAGTGGAAGTCAAATCCTAGTGAGGCAAACAGAAAGGTGCACAAACCGTGCCAGCTTAAGTGCAAGAGTGTAATAAGAAGAGCCAAAGAGGAGTTTGAAGAACGGCTAGCCAAAAACTCCAAAGGTAATAACAAATTGTTTTTTAAGTATATCAGAAGCAGGAAGCCTGCCAAACAACCAGTCGGGCCCCTTGATGATGATAATACAAAAGGAGCGCTTAAAGATGATAGAGTCATTGCAGAGAAACTAAATGGATTCTTTGCTTCGGTTTTTACGGCTGAAGATGTTAGTGAGATTCCCAAACCTGAGCCGGCTTTTGTAGGTGACAGATCTGAGGAACTGTCACAGATTGAAGTGTCACTAGAGGAAGTTTTGGAATTAATTGATAAACTCAACATTAACAAGTCACCGGGACCAGATGGCATTCACCCAAGAGTTCTGAAAGAACTCAAATGTGAAGTCGCGGAACTGTTAACTAAGATTTGTAACCTGTCCCTTAAAATGGCTTCGGTACCCAAAGACTGGAAGTCAGCTAATGTAACGCCAATATTTAAAAAGGGCCCTAGAGGGGATCCCAGCAATTACAGACCGGTAAGTCTAACGTCGGTACTGGGCAAATTAGTTGAAACAATAGTTAAGAATAAAATTGTCAGTCACATAGAAAAACATAAACTGTTGAGCAATAGCCAACATGGTTTCTGTAAGGGGAAATCGTGTCTTACTAATCTATTAGAGTTCTTTGAAGGGGTTAACAAACATGTGGACAGGGGGGATCCAGTGGACATAGTGTACTTAGATTTCCAGAAAGCATTTGACAAGGTCCCTCACCAAAGGCTGTTACGTAAGTTAAGTTGTCATGGGATAAAAGGGAAGGTCCTTTCATGGATTGAGAACTGGTTAAAAGACAGGGAACAAAGGGTAGGAGTAAATGGTAAATTCTCAGATTGGAAAAGGGTAGCTAGTGGTGTTCCCCAAGGGTCGGTCCTAGGACCAGTCCTATTCAATTTATTCATAAATGATCTGGAGAAAGGGGTAAATAGTGAGGTAGCTAAGTTTGCAGACGATACTAAACTACTCAAGATAGTCAAGACCAAAGCAGATTGTGAAGAACTTCAAAAGGATCTCACAAAACTAAGTGATTGGGCATCCAAATGGCAAATGAAATTTAATGTGGATAAGTGTAAAGTAATGCACATTGGAAAAAATAACCCCAACTATACCTATAATATGATGGGGGCTAATTTGGCTACAACGAGTCAAGAAAAAGATCTTGGAGTCATTGTGGATAGTTCTCTGAAGATGTCCGTACAGTGTGCGGAGGCGGTCAAAAAAGCAAACAGGATGTTAGGGATCATTAAAAAGGGGATAGAAAATAAGACTGCAAATGTATTATTGCCCTTATATAAATCCATGGTACGCCCACATCTCGAATACTGTGTACAGATGTGGTCTCCTCATCTCAAAAAAGATATTCTAGCACTAGAAAAGGTTCAGAAAAGGGCAACTAAAATGATTAGGGGTTTGGAGAGTGCCTCGTATGAGGAACGATTGAAAAGGCTGGGCCTCTTCAGCTTGGAAAAGAGGAGACTGAGGGGGGACATGATAGAAGTATATAAAATTATGACGGATGTGGAAAAAGTGGACAAGGAAAAGTTGTTTAAATACTCCCATAATACAAGAACCAGGGGTCACCAAATGAAACTGATAGGTAGCAGGTTCAAAACAAATAAAAGGAAGTTCTTCTTCACACAACGCACAGTCAACTTGTGGAACTCCTTACCTGAGGAGGTTGTGAAGGCTGGGACTATAACAATATTTAAAAGGGAACTGGATAAGTTCATGGGGGCTAAGTCCATAAATGGCTATTAGCCAGAAAGGGGTTAAGCATAGTGTCCCTAGCCTCTGCTTATCAGAGGATGGAGACGGATGGCAGGAGAGTGATCACTTGATCATTGCCTGTTGGGTTCACTCCCTCGGGCACCTGGCACTGGCCACTGTCGGTAGACAGATACTGGGCTAGATGGACCTCTGGTCTGACCCAGTACGGCCTTTCTTATGTTCTTATGCTCTGGTGAGGGTTTCACCTTCCTCTGTAGCATGGGGCATGACTCAATTGCTAATGAATTCTCTGTACCTTAAACTCTTTAAACCATGATTTGAGGACTTTAAAAACTCAATCATAGGTTAGAGGTTAAATGCAGGAGGGGGTGGGTGAGGTTCTGTGGCCTGCATTACACAAGAGGTCAGATTAGATGATTATATTGGTTTCTTCTGACATTAGAGTCTATGGCTGCATCTACACTTGTAAATTAAGTCGACTTAAGCTTGCTTAGAAATAGCTTAGAAATAGCACCCTCTCATCTCCATTTCACTGGTCAGTCTTTCTCCCCAGGAGCTCCTCCTCCTCCTCCTCAACAACTGGTGGAGCTGGAAAATCTGGTGCTGCAGCAATAAGCTGTCTGGCGTGTCCTTGGGATTCCCAGCCTTCCCATGAGTAGGTAGAGCTACAACATTTGAAGAGGGATATCCCAGTAGGAGTCCCCTATCCACTTTTCTCTCATTTGCAGGGAGATCTGTGTCCCAACTGGCTCCTCCACACAAATCAGGCATTTCACTGTTCTCTGGAAAACGGACCCAGCCTCCATTTTTATGGGTTTTCTGTCATGTGCTACAATGGGGATGAGGACATGCGAGCATGACCCCCTGAAAACAGTTCTGTGTAACTGGCTCAGAGCCTTTCTGGGGATGTGCTCTCCTTCCAAATATATTTATTCTCTCATCCTCATTCTTCTACCCTTCTGTTTCCTGTCCCCAGGGATGTGATGCTATATCACCATATAACAAGGAGATTCTTGACAAAAGCCATTACAATTGCTTAGCTCCATTCCTGTTACAATCTACTTTAATTACAGAAAACAATAAATTTTCCAGCCTGTAGGCTTCTGTAAAAACGAACAACTGACCAAATTATCCTCTTGTCTTTCTCTAGTTTTGTTTAATGAATTAAGTGCATTGTGTAACTGATTATCCAGCGAATTCAAACAATGGATTGAAAACCCTCTTGCCTTCCCTAGTCTCCTAAATTTTTGGATAATTTAATTCTGTATGCATTTTTTCCTGGTATGTTTGGTATTAAAGATAAAACAGTTCCCCCACCACCCTGCATTTTTGGAACAGATGTTTCAATATCCTGAGGAAGTCCAAAGTATAAGCCCCAAATATGTGTATATTATAATGTACTCAAAACAGATTGACATTAGAAACAAAATGTTTTCAATCTACTAACAGCTGATTTGTAGTGAAGGCATGGAAAGCAATATGAGATATGTTTCAGGGCACCAACAATCATTTATTAATGTCAAGAAGTAGCACAGTTTCATAGGAATTTTCTCAGGACAGTCTTGGCCTACCCTGCCTTGAGCCATATATATTAGAAAATCTACCCACTGGTGTATACTGGCTTTAAATTCACCTTCATTTGTCAGCTTTAGTCACTCATTTTCAGGGACCCAAAGCCTCCACAGCACAACTTTCTGCATTTCCCACATTCCCTTAAGTGGCTCAAAATCAGTTTTTGTTCTAATATCAGTCACCAAGATGCAAATTTCAAGCACTTGGAGTTCAGGGATTCCTCACTTTACAATCAATGTCCCTTTAAAAACCTAGAGAGAAGGCAGTGCTAAGCATGAAGTTAGATCAGAACACCAAACATTTAAGCACATTAGCATCTTTACAAGTTAGAAATTATTCGAGATTTCTGACATCCATATAAATATTAGGAACACTGTACTAATTTCTTACGTTTACAGACCAGATAAATAAAACAAAAACTTCTATGGCTATGAAATATATTAATTTGAAATCTTCACTGGAAACATGAGAAAGTAGCATCAGTTTCCAAGAAGGTACTTAAGAATTCCAGCATATGATCATCACATGCAGAAACCGGTAGGTCTGTTTGATAGATGAAGGTAGCATACAATATACATCAGGGGACATTCTGAATCCTACTTTATTGTTAGAGAAATTAGATGTAAACACTTTAATTTGGGGACTACTTTTTCAACATCTGAGGAACTGGACAGTTCAGAGTAATTGGCCATAGGACATATACCTTTCACCTCCATTTCACCACTCCAAAATAGTTCCAACTTATTATAGATAATGACAAAACTGTTACCATCTAATGATTGTTCTGTGGCTTACCTAAAATAAGTTTGGTGGTCCCCATTCAGTTTGCAGCGGACAAGTGTCCCCATTCCAAAACCACCAATAAAAAAATCCAAACAACTACTTACCTATTGTACAGCACTTTTCATCTCTAGATCTCAGAATGCTTATCAAAGCAAGGTAAATATCATTATCCCCATTTTACAAATGGAAATATAGATGGTCAGGCAGTCCCCTTTCATCAGCATTAAAACAATTAAAATAAATGGATGCCAAGAGCTTTGAGTTTAACAAGCCTCTCACTTGTGTCTTGCAAAAGAAGAATGGAGAAGGGCTGTCCTGCAGCTTTTGGAAAGGCAGGCTAAAACTGCTCACTGTGTTGAGACCAGGCACTCATGTAAGACAGAAGTACAACAAGCTAGCAGTAGCTCTCTGGGCCTTAATAAGCATCACTCTGATCTTAGAAAATAAAATGAAAATTAATTGTAGAAATTTAAAAAAAAATGCTAGTCCAGGGGGGGGGAAAAAAAAAACATATGAAGATTTCACTGGAAAATATCTTCCTAGGATAAAACAATTCTGCTCCCCCACATGCCAGCTTCTTGATCTGTGCTAAATCTAACTACCGTGATCCTTACAATTAGTGTTTTAGTAGGGTCATGGGTTTTCTTTGTCTGCCTTCATGCTGGGGGAAGGATGTATCAGTGCAATGTGAGTAAACATATCAGATTTTCCATCAGTCACCCATGCGCACTGCTCAAAGGGCAGCTACAGCAAATGAGTGCTTAAAACCCAGGAAACCGTCTACCTCTGCAGGACTTACAATCATCAGAAAGAAGAGTGGTGCACATTCTGATCTTTACATGTAATGGTCACTTCTGAGACTAGAAATATACACACAAGTAATCACACCCATGTTCAGTCCTCTGGTTTTGTCACACTGCAGTTTGAAAGCATTCTCTCTTCTCAAGCTTGGCCCAGCTGAAAGAAGGATGTTAAAAGTGTATTTATTAATGTCTTTGGGGAAGCCTGAATGCTGCCTTCCTTCTTGAAGGTGGTATCAGTTCTCACAGAGGTGAAAGACAGATTGCACTGGCTAGAAACAGGCACAGTGCAAGCAGATTCCACAGTGAAAATAAGACTTTTAGAACTTTGGACATTACAAGAGATGTCTGATTGGCTGTTGGTGATGTCAGAGCAAGAACTGAGCCATTAATCCATAGTAAATGCACCAGAGTGACCTTTATTCTCCATTCCCCTTCACCCCCAAATTTCAATTTCAAAATAAGAACACAATACCTCAGGCAGTGCATTTTTGGAAGATTATTCCAGTGAGCAGGTGGCTGAGGCCATTCAGCCTTTGGCACCACGCCGCACAACACAGCCCAGACGTACAATAATCCCACTCCCTTCAAGACGCCAAGCCACTTGTCTCTTATTGCTTTTTTTTTGTCTTTTAACAAGAAAGGATTTAAAAATAAATAAAGGAGAGTGCAGCAGTCTGTTTCCTCTTGCTTCATAATCATTTTACATTTGTCATAACAAGGAGAATGCTAACAGTTTATTACAAGGGCTACCTCTTTCAGAATCAAATAGGAATCCTATATCCAACCCCCAAACTTTCTGGCTATAAAAACACGTTGGGGGTGAAAGAACCACAGTACATTACCTTTTGCAGTTTCAGATCTATTGAGCAAATACCAACAGCTCCGACCACCATGGTGGAAGAAAATGAACTTTAATATTTTTTAAGATAAAATGATGATGTTGGGGCTTTTCCACTTGGCCAAAGAAATAGCTAAAACGGAGTATGGCAGAGTCCTTTGTGTATGTAATAGCTGAATCTGCTTCATCAACTCAGTGGGAAACTGTCCCATTCTCTTGAACAAAAGCAGGAGCAGAACCCAAGCAAAAGATTCTCCTCTTAGAAATACAGGCTGGTGATGCACCTCCCGAGGGCTTCACTTTATTTTCACACTAACAGACTCCCTCACATCCTCCATACAAAGGCCTTTGTGTTAAAGTAGCACAGGGTATTCTTCTGGTCTATTGTTTTGAAAAGTCAACATAGTGCTTTCATAGAGTCATAAAAATCTAGGGCTCAAGAGTGACCCAGTCCCTTTCCCTGTGCTGAGGTAGTATTAAGTACACCTAGACCAAAGTGTAGGTCATGCCCCATGGGGGGAGTATGGAGGAATGTCTGGGAGGGGGGTTGCTGCAAAGCCCAGGCCAGCTCCATGTGGGAGCAGGCAGGGACCAAGCCCTGGTCTGATCCTGCACCCAATAAAGCTCCTGGCTACAGCTTAGCCACTCTCCTGCTCCCAGACCCTATTCCCAACTGCGGGCCTCTGCTCCCTGCCACGGCTCAGCCACCAGTCCTTGCTCCCAGCCACGGTTTGGTTGGTGGCCCCCGTTCCTGATGCCCCAGCCCTGGCTTTTTTCCCAGGCCAGGGGAAGGCATGGACCCATTCCATTGCCAGTAAGAGGGAACTCGAGAAAAAGTTTGGGCATCACTGGCCTAGACCATTCCTGGCAGGTGTTTGTACCTGTTCTTAAAAACTTCCAAAGATGGAGATTCCACAATTTCCCTAGGTTACTTGTTCCAGTATTTAACTATCCTAACAGTTAGCAAGTTGCTCCTAATATCTAACCTAAATCTCTTGCCACAGATGAAGCTAATTACTTCATGTCCTATCCTTGGTGAACATGGAAAACAATTGATCACCATTCCCTTGATAAGAATCCTTACATTATTTGAAGACTTACTTCCCCTCAAACTTCTCCTCTCTGTGCTAAATATGCCCAATTCTTTCAAGCTTTCCTCATAGATCAGGTTTTCTCAACTTACCACTTTTGCTGTTCACCTCTGGACCACTCCAATTCCTCTGCATTTTTTTTTAATTGTGTTGCCCGAAACTAGACAAAGTACTCCAGATTAGGCCTCAACAGTGTCATATAGAGTAGAACAATTACTTTTTAGCTCTTACATATGACACTCCTGTTAATACATCCTAGACTGACATATGCCTTTTTTGAAACATCGTCATACTGTTGACTCATTCAATTTGTGATCAACTATAAGCCCCACCCAGATTCTTTCCTGCAGTACTAGCCAGTTATTGCCCATTTTCTATATCTGCATTTGATTTTTTCCTCCCTAAGTGTAATACTTTGCACTTGTCTTTATTGAATTTCAATTGATTGATTTCAGAGCAATTCTTCATTTATCAAAGTCATTTGGAATTCTAATCCTGTCTGCCAAAATGCTTTCAACCCTTCCCAGCTTTATGTGATGTATAAACTCCATCTTCCAAGTCATTAATTAAAACATTGAGTACAATGAGTGTGATGCAGTCCAGATTTGTGGTCCTATTTCATATTAATATTTCATAATTGCAATAATCCATAGGAGCTATGCCATGTTTGGTACCAATAGAAAGGTTGCAACTTGCTAAGAGTGATTATATTGTTTATGTGTAGATGTCATATCTGTAGTAGAAGTTAAGAATCTATTTGTAATATCTGTATTTCATCTTATGGGATTCTGGGGAACTCCCCAGACTGGATGTCTACAGTCATTGTCTCCTTAATGGCCCCCGGGCTGACCATGTGACTCAATTTCATTTTGATTTGTAAAAAACTCCACACAGCATGGGGAAGTCCAGAGGTGATAAAAAGAGCTACACCCAACTCAATTTTTCTTCAGTCTTCACTTAACACCTACCTCTGTATCTATTCATCTGCAACTGAACAAAGGACTGAGACCCACTCAGGTGCTGGGTGTCCACCAGAGGAATTGAACAAGCCTGCAAACTTCAAATTCTTCCAAGGACTTGCTTTACATGGACTCAGTCATTTGTATGTATGAGATTTACTTTGACCATTTAACATCTCTCATATTTTGTTTCTTTTCTTTCTATATTAAACCTTTAGTTTTAGTTACTAAAGGACTGGCTGTCAGCATGGTATTTGCTGTAAGAGCCAAACCTATATTGTTCTACATAATGTGGCTGACCCTTTGGGGTCAGGAGAACCTATCTCTTTAAGCGACCCAGTGGCTATTTGGAAACCAGGAGCTGTAATGCAATAAAGGGGGCTGTTTATGCTTTATTAATATGTTTCTTGATAACCAGTGTGGGGAATCAGAAGCATGGTTTGTTACTGATCAGGAATCTGGTTTAAGTGCCACACATCAGGGATTAGAGAGCTTGGCTCTCATTTTTACAACTTGCCCTGATCTTTGCATATTCATGTGGTTTCCCAGAAGGCCCAGGTCACAACACGATCCAGGACTGACTCCTCTGAGCCCCACTAGTTATGTCCTCCCAGTTTGTCAGGAAATCACTGATAACTACTTATGCTTTGAATATGGTCTTTCAACCAGTTGTGCATTATACACATAAATTACTTTACAGTAATTTAATCTAGACCCTATTTCCCTAGTTTGCTTTGTGAGAACATCATGGGGGACTGTGTCAAAACTGAAGTGCAGACATGTCACATCTACTGCTTCCCTCTACCTCCATTCATTATCTCAGTAACCCTGTCAAAGAATGAAATTAAACTGGTTTGAAAAATCCATGAGCTTATTATCCTCTAGGTTTGAATAAAGTGAATGTTTAGTCATTTATTCCAGTATCTTTTCAGGTATTAAAGGTAGGCTGACTGGTCTATAATTTCCCAGGTCCTTCTTTTCTCTTTTTTTTTAAAGAAAGACTGTTCAATTTGCCCTTCTCCAGTCTTTTGGGACCTTCCCCAACTTCCATGAGTTCTCAAAGACAATCTCTAGTGATTCTGAGATCACTGCATCTAATTCCTTAGGTACCCTTAAAGGAATTTTATCGAATCCTACCAATTTGAATATATCTAATTTACCTAAATATTCTTTAATCTGATCTTTCCCTATTCTGGCACTGGATCTTTACCCTTGTTGTTACTGTTAACTGTTTTAATCAGCTAGTCACAATTAATCTTTTTAGTTAATACTTAAGCAAAGAAGACATTAAACACCTCAGCCTTCTCTTTGTCATCTGTTATTGGTTTTCCTTCCCTGCTAAGTAATGAATCTACACTTTCCTTCATCTTTCTCTTATTTCAAAGGTATTCATAGAACCTCTTTTTATTGCCTTCTATGTCCTATACATTACAATTAGCAATTTTTACCTCAGCTTTTCTGATTTGGTCCTTGCATGCTTGTGTTATTTCATGATCCAACCTATTGTTTAAAGATTTGGAAATCTCAGTGGTTTTACAAATCAGTCACACTGAACTGAAGGTTGTCAGCCTGGATATAGGGTGTGCAGAGAACAGCTACCTATATTGGTTCTGTCATTTGGGATTTATGAGAGATAAAAGTCCCAGGTGAGAAGACTCTTCAGCCAAAAGTGGCAACAGATAAGACGAGGAGACGGAAGGGAGGGAGAGAATCAGCAAAACCAACTGTTTCATTGTGGTATTTTAAACAGCAGATGTTTTTAAAAGACTAATTATTAAAGCTTGAATAAAGTCAACCCTAAGCGTACTGGATACATGCTTCAATAACACCTTGTAACTGCACAGTACATACGCCTGGAACTATTGTCATTTACTGTAATCTTAGCTCTCAGACAGATCCACTGGACCTCCTGTCATTCATTCTTGCACCTCCTAACTCCTACTGGTCTTCTTCCCCTACTCAGTGGGACATCACGCTTTACTCACTGATGCTGCCTTATTCCTGGCCATCCTCTCTCCCCTTTTACTTCTCAGCTCACAAGCACTCTCTGCCCACCCAAATCCATGTAATCTAACATTACATCTAGCAGCATCAACTTCAGTTACCAGAGCTCCTACTAAAATGACCTCCAATCTTGAAAGGTAGCCAGACTGAGCTCTGCCATACCAGTAAGTCCTACACACTACCAGTTTGACTACTTCAGCTTATATAAATTATCCATGCAACTTGAAAACTCACTCTGGGGAAGCTTGTTATCCACCTTCATTAAATTGCCACCCAACTTCTAGTCTTCCAACTGCAAAGGAGCCCTCTGGGAGCATTACTGAATCAGAGTCCCTGTCTGATGAATTTCAGTCAGGATTTTGCCCTCTCCATAAACACAGCTGCCATGGCAATAGATGCTTTATACATCAAAGCAACAGAATAAATGGCAGAGGCTTTTCCCTACGTGAGTCTGGGATAATCCATTTTGGTGAGCTTAGTGGCACCTGACCATAAGGTAGCAGTACAGGAGAGGGATACTTTTCTAGATGTACAAGCAAGATCTGCTATTTGGAGAACACGGATCCCCTGGTGCAAATAATGATAGACTAAAGGAGCCTAGAGATAACCCAGCATGCTGGTCACTAAGGCTGCGTCGACACTTGTAAATTAAGTCGACTTAAGCTCGCTTAAGTCGACTTAATTTACCTTGCGTCTACACTACAGTTTCCTTAAGTCAACTTAAGCAAGTTGCTTAAATCGACTTAAGGAAAATAAAGTCAACTTAATGAAAATTAAGTCAACTTTATTAAACCTCATTTTAATTCAACTTAGGGCTTAAGTTGACTTTTTCAAGTCGACTTAAGCCAGTGTAGACCTGAGGTAGCCCTAAGTCGACTTAAGGCTACTCCAGGACTGCACCATTGCCCTCCCTGCCAGGGGGGGGCACAGGGGGAGCCTGACATGCCCCCCCACAGGGCAGGGCAGAGCCCTGCCCACCCTGTCCCTATGCCCTGCCAGGGTCTCTGTCCCCTTTGCCCCATTGTACCCATGTACTCAGCCAGGCAGAGCCCTCTGGCACTGGGCAAGGGGTGCCCCCCTGCCCCCGTGGACCTGCCCTAGGTCCCCCTAGCTCCTAGAAGTCGACCTAGTCATCCAGTGTGGACGCTTTAGGTTGACTTTGTAAGTTCCCCCCAAAGTCGACTTAAAATTTAGGTGTAGACTCACTAAGTCGACTTAGCTAAAGTCGACCTAAATTTTCAAGTGTAGACATAGCCTAAGGGTGCATCTACACTGGCAACTTAGGTTGACTTAAGGACACTTAAGCCGACCTACACAAAGCCACATCCGTAATGGGCTTTTATTAAGTTGATGTAAGCGCTTCCTTAAGTCGACTTAATAACAGCTTAAGTCAACTTAATAACACTACCTCTGAAGGTCAGTTTAAGCCTTAAGTCAACTTCTTAAATCGACTTTAAGCCAGTGTGGATGGGGAATAGCACTAATTCAACCTTATTAAGTTGACTTAAAGCCAGTGTGGACAGTTATGGCTACTGTTAAGTCGACTTAACAAGGTTAACTTAAAGTGTAGCCATTCTGTTAAGTCCACTTAAGAAGGTCGACTTTAAGTTGACTTAAAGTCGACCTTGTTAAGTCAACTTAACAGAGTCTACTTAACTTTACAAGTGTAGACATAGCCATAGTCACTAGTTTTCCCCTCTGAAATGGACTTGATTGGAGGGATGGGTGTTCAATAGATTAATAAGTCAGGAGGCAGACAAGCAATCAGCCTATAAACTTTGAACAATTAAAGGGCGGGAAGAAAGTATAATGGGAGAGTTTGGCAGAGACCAGGAGATACAAATCCCAGGATCCTGAGAGGTTGTGCTCTTCCTCCATGGAGAGTGGGCAAAGGGGGAAACTTACTTCCAGGCTGTGTGATGCTGCATAAGGCTGTACTGGTGGTGGAGACTTGCTAAACTACACACTGGAGCGTCTAAACTCAAAAGCCTCCTGTCTGTTTGGGGTGCTCCAAAGGGCAGAGAAGGGAAGCTATTATAAGTGGGTTTAAATAAAAGATTTTGATGCTATTTTAGTTCTCCCTTTCTCCATGCAACGAGTTCAAATAGTGCCATATGTCTGTTTTCAGACCTAGCAGCCCACTTTGCAGTAGACTAAGGAATTCTAAACATGTGTCTGCGGTTCTGAACAGGCATTGGTATGTCAGTGCATACATTCAGTGTGGGTGTACTGAGAGATATAGGTGCCATATGACAATAAACCTGACATATCTGGCAAGGGACAAACATAACAGAAGAGAAAACCGTGCCACTTGTGCTTATAACAGAAGGAGCTTTTTCTGTAAATTGTTTACTTTCATTATAAATGGATACGCTAAGAGATGGACACAAACTTAACACCAAAAACATATGGAATATGGAACATATTGATATCAGCCCCTGCACAAGAGGTTACATAGAGCTTTCCCACTACCACCACCTTCACCTTTGCATGCTGGCTGGACACAGTCTAATGAAGCATTTAACCACACATCACTATATTGGCAGCCAAAGCCTTGCATTCCCAGGAGTTCAAGGAAGCACTGGGCCATGCTCCCAGCCACCATCCACTATCTCAGCTATTAGCATTACCCCGTCCCCCTCAGGACAAGATGTACACTGCACTCTCTAAAAAGGTAGTGCTCCCCCTACTCTTCTGGAAGCATTCTTCTTCATTGTATTTCATACAGCCACTTTATTTTGCACAGCATTTATCACAGGAATTGAATCCCTACATACTTTATACTGATAAATAATAACGATAGAGGAAGGAAAAGAAAGTAAGAGGTGTGACACTGTCTGGTATATGAGTGGACATTTATAGTATTGATATCAATGTAGAAAAATTGCAATAACCTGTATAGGATATGCCTTGTACGGTATCATTGGAAAAGTTATAGTTTACTGAATGTGATAAAGCTCATGTGTGTATCATCTTTGTATTATAAGCTATGGATAGGGGTGATATTTCAGCATCTAAAACTTGTGCTATACTACTGGGTGACAGCCCCAACAGATTAGACTCAGCACAGTCCAACCTGAGCAAGGACCAATCGAGCGCACTCAGCTACACAATGATCCCAGGGAGAGAAGCCAGGGACTATGCCCATGAGTCTTCAGAACATGTAGAGACATGCCTGTGAACAGGGAACTCCAGGTGCTTTTACATGCCCATGTGCTATGGGCTTGTGTTTGAAACAGGCCACATGGCAAAAGGACATAGACAATGACACCACCTCCATCTAGTCTTCATTTCAGATTACCTCTGGATCAATTATTATACATCTGAAGTTATGAAATGAGGGACTGAGACCGATCGATATACTGGATATACTTCAAAAGAACGGTACAAGCCTGCAAATTCCACAATTCTACTAAGGATCTGATATATAAGGATTCTGAAGTCATTTGTATTTTGCTTTCATAATAATCGTTTGATTGCTTTGATAATTTAACACCTCTCATCTTCTTTTACTTTCCTTTTATAATAAACCTTTAGTTTTAGTTACTAGAGGATTGGCTGACAGCATGGGTTTTAACTAAGATCCAAACCGATATTGATCTGGTAACATGCTGATCCTTTGAGAATCAGCAGAGCTTTTTGTAAAGGGAATAGAGTTTTAAATAACACATCTCTTTACTGATCGGGAGCCAGAGAGTGAAATGCAATAAAGGGTGCTGTATATTTCTTGTTTTTAGCTTCTGATAACCAGTGTATAGAGTCAGAAACACTGTTTGTGACTGGTTGCCGAATCTAATTTCAATGTTAGCCAGCAGTTTTGGGAGGATCTGCTCTCCTTTTTGCAGCCTGCATTAACCTTGGCATTTTCAGGGGCTACCCTAGGCACAGATTGGTCACAAGAGGTTCAAGGAATAAAAAATTGTTGGGTGAATTATGAAAAGATCTGGAGTGCGAATTTAGCACATGGATACTATGGTGAAGTCAGTCATATAAGAGAGTAGATGGACAGATGAATGGATCTGGCAATATGGGAAGTTTTGTCCCAATGACAAGAGCCACAGAAAAATATCTCACACCAAGGCCTTGTCTATACTGAGAACTAGTTGAGAAACAGCACTACAATGCCTGCAGCCAGACTACATGAGCAGGACCACCATTACTCAAGACAAGTGGGGTTGCACCAGTAATAGTATAATGATAGGAGATGTCCCTGAGGTTTTAGAGTAGACACAACATAGAGGTGGTCTCAATGGAGGTTACTTCTTAAGGAGTGGAGAGAAGGTCCATGGGGCACAAGGTGAGCCATCACACACGTTTTACCAGTAGGAAAGCTCTATTTACATAAGCGCTGCAGGATGAACTCACACTCACTTCAGTGAAACTTTGTCTGGATAAATAGTGGAGGGTTGAGCTGATAGAGGAGCATTTTGAATTGCAATGCAAAGTGAATGTGGGACATAAAGAGCTGCTTGAAGATGGGGGTGATGTAGCAGTGCTTCTTGATCCTGTGGTGGCTGGAAGTTAAAGTTAGACAGATTCAGACTGGAAGCAAGGCATACACTTTTAATAAGGCGGGTAATTAATCATTGGAGCAAGTTTCCAAGGATTGTGGTGGATTCTCCATTACTGGCAATTTTGTAATCAAGCTTTGACATTTTTCTAAAAGACATGCTCTTGTTCGAACAGAAATTATTTCAAGGAAGCTCTGCAATCTAATGTGTGCAGGAGGTCAGGTAACATGGTCGCAATGCTACCTTCTGGCTTTATCATCTATGCATGCAAGAAGGCAGACAGCTGTATTCTCCGTGTGTTCTTGAGTCAAGATTTAGGCCTGGGGGAGTCTTATTCATGCCATCGTTTCTGTCTTTGAGGATAGAAGAGGAGGAAGAGGACCAGAGACAGACTCATTGGAAAGAATCTACAAACTACAACTCCAAGCAAGATCCAGGGATCTTGTTTAATTGTCCCCTGTTGAAATCAGCAGCATAGCAAGGTGCTGACTGTAAAAAATATGGAGGCAGGAAATATACAATATGGAGGCAGGAAAAAACAAATCCCAGTCACACTGAGGCAGAGAAGAAACGGAAACAAAAGAAAAGTCAGGCAATGCCAAATCTATTAAAGTCTTAACCACCAGCCTCCCAAAAAGAGATGAAAGGAAAACAAAGGCACAGAAACACAAAACAGGAAGAAAAATGAAATGCCATACACGAACCTACCAATAAAAGGAACCAAGAAACGGTGTATTCTCCCTCTCCATACCAGATGCACTCTGGGTATGTCTGCACTCGGGGGAGGAGGGACGATTCCTAGTTCAAGAAGGCAGGTACACAAACACAAACACACACACATCAATTTAGCACACTGAAAACAGTGTAGCCACAACAGCATGGGCAGCAGGCTGGACCATCTGAGACCCTAGACACATACTCAGGGCAGTGAGTCCATCCCAATGCTGCAGCTACCCACTATTTTTAGCACACTACGTCAATGAGAGCTAGCATGAGTATGTCTCCTTAAGCTGAGAATCACACCTCCAGCTCCCAGTGTATGCATAACCACAGGGAGAGACCCAGGAGTATTGCTTTGTAGCATACTGTATCTTTGCACTGGGAGATTTGCAGCTGCCAATACTCTCCTTTTGCACAAGCTACCTGGACCAAATCCTTCCATTTTTATTTTTCAAAAGGCACATCAGCATTATGCACCACCGACAGATGCATGTAGGGTACCTGTCGCTACATTCTGCAGTATAAGGCAGGTTGTGTCCACACTGTGGTATGTAACTAGTAACTGAACATGGCAGTGAGAGCCTCTGGCAGTGGGGATGAAACAAGGAGAGCCTCTGAGAGCTCCTTGCGGCAGGAAAAGGCTCAGACTTTTCCCACGGTCTCACCCCCTACCAGAGCCTTTCCTTTCAGCAGGGAAAGCTGGACACTACAATACTAAAAATACCTTAAATATAGTGTCCTAAAGATGACGCAAACATCCATCTTGACAGACTGCTGATGTAGTTTAGGCCACAAGGGTTGTAGTTAGAAATACACATACCCCTCCCTTTAATCACATCCTCAAAAGTTAGCTAAGGCCAGAGTTAAATGCTGCCTTTGCAACCTTACTGCATTCACACAAGAGGGCTGAATTATGACCATCTTTAATTCCATGATCACGTACTATATTTCCCACAGGAGCCCTGCCCAATTCAGATAGCTGGTGCACACTAAGAAAACAGCTACTCAATATTTTATTTTCTCTTCTTTGTTCAAAGTGTGGCCCTAGACCTTATCTACTGCACACAGTCCCAACCCTGCTATGAAGACAGAATTATTCACTTTCTCTTGGTCATTTCTATGGTGCCCTCAGTAATTTGGGTTCTTTACAAACAATTAATTTTCATAAAATTCCTGGGAGGTAAGTAGCTGTTATTAGCCCTATTTTGCTGATAGGGAACTGAGACACAGAGAGATTAAAGTAAAAAGTTCCCACTGATTTTGGATGCCCAATTTGAGATACCTAGGACCTGATTTTTCCAGACCAGTAACATTACATAGCACTTCATAGATGCAGAGCAGAGCTCATTGACTTTAGTTGCAATTGTGAGGGCTCAGCTTGCCTGCAAATCAGGCACCCAGAAAATGAACATCCTATTAGTGACCCCTTAGAAAAGCTTGATGTACGTGACTTGCACAGCATCATAGAGAACTCTGTGGCAGTAATAAAATCCCATTCTACTGCCTGAACCATGAGGCTATCCTTTCTCTTCCTGCAAGCCCCTGCCTCATTCTTTACACACCTTCAGACATCTGAAACCCTGGGGATTCCTGGGTTTCCTTCCAGGCTCTGGAGGGAAGTGCACAGTCTCTTCTACTTATTTTCACCAAGCTTGAGCCCCTCTACCCCTTCCCCTCCAACCTGCCATTCCTGTCTTTTACCCTCCCTTAGGTCCTTCTTCTACCCCCATTCTCTTTCCCATGCCACCCCTCATTTCCACTCCTCATTCTGGGAGCATGTGTAATCCCATGGGTATGTTAACAATAGAAAGGCAAGGGAAGTGTCATTTGATTTCTAAAAATCTACAGAATCATAATGTCAATGGTGTCTTCTGCAGGCTGGCAGAAGGACTTGCTGCCCCCAGGTTCCCAGGTGCAAGTCCCTCCAGTTGATGGAAATTTTGATAATACATTATTAGAAATGGCTCAAGGTGGGCATCAAGCTGTTCAGAGTGATTGACAGACATGGGTGCCCAACTCCGGGACAGACTATCACAAACCAGGCCACAAACCCCAACCTGGCTGTGTGGTCTATAATTAGACATCACCAGCCAAGTGTAAAGTGTCAAGTCCTCAGGCACAGTGACAACCTTAACATGGAGTTACTGATAATCCACTTGGGCACTCCAGTCTAGCCTGCCATCAAGGTAAGCATGTTTTGTGACAGATGGTCCCTTACATAAAAAAAATAAAATAAAATAAAATAAAAAAAAAAATCACAATATTCAGGTTATTCCAGGCCCAAAAGACATGTCACTTACCCCATGTCATTTGTACCTTAGACCTTTCACTAAAGACAACACTTCAAGCCAATCCTGTAATTAACTAAAGATTTATTAGCTAGGAAAAAGAAATGAAAGTTATTTACAAGGTCAGAGCAGGTACATACAAATGAGTTACAGTCTTAGGTTTCAAAAGGTAATAGAAGTTGCAATAATATGCAAGCTCTGTATGTCGTTCAGGGCTAACCCAAGCTAATCAGCTTGGGGATCCCATGCTTATGCTTATAAATATCACCCTCTCCAAGTTCCAAGTAGCTTAATGATATGGACCCTTCTGGGCAGGGGTTTTATTCTCTTCCCCCAGAGTTCAAACTCTGATGGGAAAAGGGTTTGTATACATCCCCTCTTCATAGGAGTGGGGGGAGCAATCAGCAACGTCTTTTGTCTGCTGATGCTCCACAATGCTTAGTCTAGTGTCTCTAGGCCTTCTTTTGTTGGGCAGGAAATAACACCTCTTGTGGTAAACTACTATTTCATACTTGTTATGCTTCTCTCCTGATTGTGGGAGAGGGTGGTTTCCAGTTTCATAGCAAACACATCTGTAGTTACAATGGAAACACTTAATTACCTTCAGACATGGGACACAGACATGATAAGTGAGATTCATGCATGCAGCAATTCTCAAGCATTTCATAAAGTCCAAACGCATTATCAATTTAAAATCTATTTTAACAATGCTGACCAGTGCTTTTTTGTGATGGTACGCAGGGATACGAAGTACCAGCACCTTTTTTGCTGGCCCTGCTGCCCAGCGGAGGGGAGGGGAGGTCAGCAAGGAAAAAGAGCATGCCACTGGAAGAAGAGGGATGGTACAGGAAGAAGAGGGGTAGGAGAGGCATTTTTCAAATTTACTATCAAGATATGAGTACCAGCGCCTTTCTTTTTCCAAAAGAAAGCCCTGATGCTGATACATTGCAGGTAAGCCAGACTAGTTTCTAACTGGGGATTTGTCAGTGGGGCCTAAGGGCCTCATCATGAGCTAGCACATGGTCTACCAAAGCCACATTCGGTACCATTTGAGAGCCTTTTCTTCCATGAACACAATACCAAACATGACGAATCTAGAACATTTATGCAGCTATATATTCAAGACAATGTTTTAAATCAACATTTATTAATTATACTTTAACAGAAGGTTGCATTGCTTACATAAAAAAAAAAGACATATTTGGTAATCCTAGGAAAGTTAGTCTCGACGTGTCAAACTGAAAACATTTATTCATCTCTAAGGCATCCCTGTTGCCTCCATCTTGAGCATCACTGCTAGACACATTTTCACACTGATTCTCATCTGCACCACACTCACGCCATCATACAGGGCAGGTTGCTAACTAAATATTTGAAGGATGATGAACATCTGGTCTTTGCACACCAGCCTTTGATTAGATGAAGGATTAAGTCAAGAGTACATGGAATTTCTATACATAATTGGTGTGATCAGTACAACTTTCAAGGCACATCCATGCCCAAAGTGGAAGGTAATTTTGAATACACAAAATCATCGTGGTGCCAATACATTGTCTGATATTTTGTCCTCTTGATAGCAGGTATAAATGCATCCTTTATCAGGGGCAAATTTTCAATGTTTGTCTGCTTCATGGTAAACACCCACCAACATAGCTCTGCAAGCATCGCGATGATGGTCTTCAAATGGTAAACTCAGCATATAGATGCCTCTCATGTATTTATGGCCTCATCAGTGACTGTCTCAGCCATTCCACGTATCTTCAGAGTGAGGGCGGTGCCTTCAGAGGCTGAACCAAAATGCCTTCCAGTAAAATAATATGGTCTCTCCAGCCGATCTTCCAGTAATGTCACAACCTGAAAGGACGTGAAAACCTTGTAGTGCAGTGACTTTTCGTGTTCTGAGCGACAAGAACACGCCTCTGAGGAATACACAGCAATTCTGTTCCCCACCAGCAGGCACAAAAACAAACAGCTGAGGAAATCTTAGCTAGCACCTCACAGAGAGAACTAGAGTATCCGTGTCTTGTGCAAAAATCCAGAACAACAGGCCAAGTTGGGCTTCTTCTGGAAATTGCTGGCTTCCAAAAATTTCTTGGCTTTTTGGGCTTCTTTCGGAGCCCGCCATGGCTTGCAGCGGAACAAGCCCAAACAACCCCCAAATCTGCCTGGAAACAAGCCAATTTTGGCTTGAAACAAGCCCAAATGGGGAGGGGGGTGGGGCCCACTTCCGGGGCACAGCCCCAACAACTGGTGACGTCATTGCGCGGGGAAAATTGGTTGGCTTGTTTGGCTTATTCTGATTGGCAGGTTGGCTTGTAACTGATTGGTGGACTGGCAACTCCAAGTCGGGGTCACAAGAGTTGCATGAGAAGAGCCCATGTGCTCAGTGTGTGACTGGGAGAAGCTGAGCCAGGAGTGGACAGCAAGATGTTTTCTCCCCACTCTAGAGCATTTTGTAGCAGAGTCTGTGCACATGTATCTGTGACTGAGATCTGGTTAACCAGTGAGCTGGCTGGATGGTGCTGGTTCTAGAAGAGAAAGTAAGGTCTGCATGGATTTCCACTAAAGATTCCTGCAACCAAGGAAGAAGAAGGAGCTGTTGCTTTCAACTCAAGCCTTTGGATTTGAACGACTAACTGAGATTTGGGTGAATTCCACCTAAACTTTGGGATTCTTAGGTATCTTTCTCATAGTGTTTCTGTGGGGACTGTTCTGTTTAAATTAATTTTGTTTACTTATGATAAGATTTATTAAATTATTAGTTAATAAAGTTCATTGTTATGTTTGTTCCTAGTAATATTTTAATGTGGGGGAAAAAACTGAGCAATCTTCACTCTGAGTCCCTTAAAGACTGAAACCTGGGTCTCCAGCTGCTTCTCTGTAGGAGTTGGGGGTGGGGTTTTTTTTTCGCGCGCCGCCGCCCCTTAAGGCACTGGAGAAGGGCACTTAAATGAATTCTAGCCCACCCAAAGACTACATAAGCTCACCCCCTTCTTAGCATTTAACAGCACCTAATGAGTCCAGTTCGTGCTTGGTAAATTCTGGAAATTCATCGCAGCCATGCTTAATGTTTTATTCAAAATGTAATGGAGTTGTCAGAAAAAATTATGAAGGAGCATTTGGATATTTTTTATGCCCGCCCATGCACTCACCAACAACTTTCTTTACTTTGTTTTTGTGTTCTTTGGATTCATCTGAACTAAGTGCACAGACATGAATGAACTGGGAACACCACTGAGCACTGCATTTAACCAGATCCTCTGCAGTGGTATTCTCCAAAGATTCAGCTACTAGTTGGACTCTTCATCTGCCCAAAACCATTGTCCTCACTGGCTCGCGTATCAATTTCCCTCCTCAGATTCCTCATCCAGACATTCTCATTCTCCTGGTACCTTTCATGGTCTGCTTCCCCAGCCAATACCAGGTGTCTGTCAGCCCTCCCCACCACACCCACACACGGGCAAGCGTACTCCTTGAAAAGTCTGACTTCCCTTCCCCTCTCCCTACTGTTCCTAGTCTCTCTGCCCAGCCAGTCCCTGTCTCCCCCCTTCCAACTCCAAGTCTAACCCCTAGGCTTCTTGTTTTTCTACTTCCTCCCTCCACCTCCAAGGTCCAGCTTTTTGTCCCCTTTACATCAGTTCAGGCAGCTTCCTTCTCCATACTTCCTGGTCACCGGCAGGGATACATTGAGAGAACGGCCATGATATACTCCCTGCTCTCATTTATAGTGTCCAGAACTGGACCTGGCATGCCAGGAACTGCAATTGCAGAAAAAGTTCTGTTAGGCCCCCAGCTCCCTGAGGTTGGAACATGCTCAGTGCAGACAGAATCTTGGGGGAATTAAGCTGTGAAGTTCTTGCAAGTCTCTACTGAGCATGTGCAAATTGCAATTTTTCAAAGGCTTACAAATTGGCCAAGAATATGGGTGGATTTTCATGGGGACAGCAAAAGGCACATCCCTGAAACAAAAGCCACTTCCTCCCCACAAATTTCAAGTCTCTGTTCTATAGCATGAGAAGACTAGAATGTCTCAAATAAAACATTGGCAGGATTTAGAAAGGAGGCCCTGGGCTCCACCCCTAAAACCCCTCTGATAATCCAGCACCCCTGGCTCAGCGCCGATAGGGCGGGAGTGCTGAAAGTGTTCCTGCCCTGTCAGTGCTGGGGGGAGAGGGAGGGGGAGGGGAGCCCAGGAGCCAGAGAGGCTGGGCTCTGTGCCCCATCCCGCCCCACCCCTGGGCTGGGCTGGGGAGGCAGGGCAGGCCAGCTCCTGTTCACACCACGCAGGAGGCAGAGCCGGATGGCTCATGGCGAGGCTGCCCACCGCACATCAGCCAGCCCTTCCACCCCCTGAGCAAACTGGCCAGAGTGGGGCCAGGGCAGGAGTCCCCTCTGACCCCAGCCTCCCCATCCCATGTCAGGAGTCCCTGTGGTTTGGGGGCAAGTAAGGGGGGCCCCGCAGTGTGGGCAGCCCAGGGCCCCTGGGCCTGTTAATCTGGCCCTGTCCATAAGCATAATGTATTTTTCCTTAGCCTTGTTCTTCTAAACAGCTGAACTACTTTAGCTGACATTTTTCAGAAATATTCAGCTTGAGGTGACCACCGTGGCATAGAAAAATTCAGCCTAAATGGTTAGAGTTTGGTAAAGATATAAGCAACTGAAAAAGAGTTTTATGATGGGAAACATCAGACAATATTAAAGATAGGTGTACTACCAGCTTGAACTGTAATAAATATTTTTAAAATAACATAATGGTAAATACAAATACATATACATATCTTAATTTAAAAGCAGATTAACTGGAATGCCATTCAATTCCATGTTACGTTCAGGTGATTGCTCCTTATTGGCTTTCTAACGCTCAAAGTCTGCTCTGGCAGATACACAGGTGTCTATCTATTTGGGACAATGCCAATGGCCCCATTGGTAAAAATGAAAGCAGAATTTGGCTGTAAATAATCATTTAGCTGATCACCTCTCACCTTTGATTCTGTAAACGGATCTGGACCAAAACACTGGATCCAAACAACCCAAGTTTTGGGGAAATTCAAACAAGCAGTTAACCTTTATGGCTTTCACACCTCTCTATTTCCAACACACCTGTTATAAGCAGCCACAGTAATGACCTTGTACCATACTTACAGGGGTGTGAGTCTTGCTAGGTAGAAATGATAAAAACAGCTTCTGAAGTTAATCTGTTAGCATTTTTAAAAGTTGAGTGCTATACTTTGGAATGCAATTCCTCTTTCTCTTTTCCAGTGCACCCCACTAAGGACCAGTCCTGCCATGCTTATCACAAAAATCAAACCATTATGTCCACCAGAACTATTATATAGGAGTTGCAGAATCAAGGTCCAAGAACTTTTTTGGTCCCCCTGCTGTGATGTAAACATCCATTGATGTTTGCCTAGGTAAAAATGGCCACAAATGATTATCCTGAGGGGTTCATGAATATAATATTTTGCATTTTGCAAGAGTGTGTCTTGGAAATTAATTTCTATTACAGTTGGGACATTTAGCTTAAGTAGAACAATCCTGGGGATTGTACTCAATTCCAAATGGTAGGGTTTAGTAAAAGGAGCATGGTACATGGTCAGATCTTTGGATACAAATCAGTGCGAGGTGCTAGATATGACTGAGCAATTGGAAAACATTCATTTCTGATTTATGGTACATAGAACTAAATAACCCAGAACAATGTGCAGTAGGGGGAGCATCATTTTGGTTTGCGGTCATATCACATCTTGGTCAACAATCCCCTAAAGGCACCTCTCCATTCTTTATTTCTATCTTTAAATTCTAGCAAGAAGGTACTCCAGCTTGGGCATTTCTAGGGGATCACCATACTTCTGGGCAGTTACACTTCTCTGGCTTTCAGCTTCATACCACACCATCCAGAGAAGTGCTATAAAGCCCAAAGCACACCCCCTAGCACATCTTATGCTTCATACGCTGCCTAAATAATATTTACAAGTTGGTTTTTACATATGCTCAGATCCATAAAACATCTTTGCCTTAAAATAAAACAGTAAAAATAGAAAACCACTGATGAACTACTGCTGTAAGCTGCGGTTTCTAGACTGTCACTACCATTGTTAGGCCATCAGCTTGTGCTGCCAGCAAGTTTCAGTGATCCATGGTTCAGAGACACACGAAAGGAAGCAGCTAGTCCAGAAACACCTGTTACTCTCACAACTCCCCTCCCCCTTCGGCCTCATCTCAGTATAAATGGTTGCAAATATGGGAAAAGACCAGGAATGCATCATTGAAACCCCTCCCACTGTAACTGTCGCTGGGTATAATGTTTGCAAGCGTAAGAGCTTATGTTTGTGCAATAATGCTTCCGTACAGGGTGTTCCATCTGGCACCTAATAAAAGGAGCTCACGCTGACCCTTCCACATGGTAACATTTAGGTATAGTCGCATTGATGTTTTTTCTGAGAATCCCACTTGTGAAATAAATTAAAATAGCCACATTATGGCTATTTTGCCAATTTTGCTCCAAATTCAACAGTTTGGGGGGGGGGGGAACCACCTCATCTCCAGTAAATGGAGCAGCAGCAGTTTCATGCAGAATCTGTGTAGTCTGTTCTAATAGGGAATGTTCAGTTTAAATAAACCATAAAACATTTTATTGAGAATCCTCTCTGAGTGGTTCAACAGACCATGGAGAAGGGACCCAGCTTGGGACCGGTCATTGTAGTCACCTCAACTTTCAAGGCATCATAGGAGTTGATATGACAAAGATAGCAGGAGAAAACATAATGGGATCTTGCAGATAAATAATAAATATTGAGGAATTAATCCCACATCAAACTTTCTTAGCCCACAATGGCATATCCCATTGTTCTGTAAATACAACGTAATTTTACTAAGTGAATTTACAACAACAAAACTGAAAGCAGAGTTTGGCCTCAGGTCTTTATTATTATTTATTTTTCAAAGTTCCCCAAAAGTGCACTAAGAGCCTCACAGAACAAACAGTAGATATGACCCATTCCTGGGAGAGATCACAGTCTAAGTATAGACACAACATGGCACATGATAAAGACAAACAGAGGAGAGGAAGGAAGGACAAGGTAACAAACAAGGTTGTGTGGTTGCTTAGGGTTAAGGTGCACATCTTTCGATTTATTTTTAAACTGAAGCAGTAGATTGGCAGGCATGGTAGGGAGCTAGTGAAATTACTCACTGGGGCTATGTGCAGGATACAGGTTGCAGCAGGAGAACCAAAGTAGCTGCTTATAGAGCCAACCAGCCTAATTCTTGTGAGCAGGTGGGGGGAGCAGATGATATCCAGAAAGACAGCAAGTTTTGAAGGGGACTTTGGAGATTAAAAGCATGTCCTCTGCTGGTAGTGGTGTGGGACTCCCCAGGGGAATAGGAAGCTCTGAGATCCTTCAAGACACTTCTTGCTTTGCTGCCACCTTGCAAGGTGAGGGATGTGGGAAGAAGCTTCATGGCTCAGTGCCCTGAAGCAGCTCCTCAGTGGAGGGTGGTAGGAGCAAAGAGAATGGAAGCTCTTTCCCCAGCTCCTTCTGCACCCTCTTTGACTGGAGAGAGATGGACAGGATTCTCAGTCCCATTTGATGGGATACAGAAATACTGCTGGCCCTAACAGTCTTATGAAATACTTGGAAGTGTCCATTCTTGCCAGGTAGTCTTTGTGAAGGAAGAACTCAAGGTGTGGGCCTCCATTTACAATTTACCCTGATGCCGATTCAGCTACTACCATGATTCAGCTACTATTAAGCACATGTGGTCCCGATGAATTGGGAATACTCATGTGCTCAGCTAGGTAATGCCTAAGGACCTAGGGCCTAAGCAAAGACTGCAGGATCATTGAGATAGAGGTCGTCTTATTATTTGTCTGCACAGCACCTAGGTCAGGGAGGGACTGACCTGGCTGAAGCCTCTAGGTGCTACAGAAATATAAAAGAATAAATATAACAACCAACAAATACGGCTGACTTTTTTTTAAAGGAGGAGACCCTGGCAAGTCTCTGATTTCACTTGTTCTAAGAGCGTTTCAAAGTATGAGCAACATTTCCACAGCCTGTCATTTCTGTTTGTCTCTGACTTTTATTTAAGGAACCGATGGCAGCTTATTATCAGACAGCGTATTTGCTAATAGCTCATCGTTGAAACTGACATGAGTCACCAGAGCAAGTACTAATCCACAGTAGTGCTAAGGGAAGGCATATGGCAGGCTTCAGACCAACCAGGACACCACCTTCTCCCTAAAAATAAAGCATTTTGTTCCAAAACCTCCCCTTTTTAACTATAATCAGCGTTGCCTTGATTTTAAAATCCCATTGCCAGACAAGGCAGTTCAAATGCTTCCAACTTAGTACTAAAAAGAGGCCCAAAACAAAATCTCACCTGTGAGCCACCCAAATTTCGGAAAGTTCAAGTGTTTCTCCCTATACAGACAGTAGTACATGGTGGAAAGTTTACTCTTCATTCTGAGGTTTTTACAGCACCTTTTGGGCACCTGCAATATATACTTTCTCTAGCAAAGATAAAAAATCACTATAAATATCCATAATGTATACTGAAATCCGTCTCTTTACAAATAGATTATTTATCTGGGGGACAGGGGTGTAACTTTGTTGGTAGGTAGAAGCTACTGCTTGTCAGACACTGTGTCCCATCAGAGATCTAACCTCCTCCGTTGACACCCTCACAGAGATATTACCCTCGCATCAGAAATGAACTCCATAATGTGGGCCCTATTTCGCTCTCTCAACAAATAACCAGTCTGACTTCTTTCACTGTAACCCTGTGGCTTTTCTCTCTTTGGTTGGGTTTGGCGGAGGGTCAGTCGTTTGTCAGCCTCTGAAGCGTATGTAAACAAATTCACTTCAGGTTATATCAGTAGCATATTGCCATGGAACAGCACAGAAAGTGTTCTAGCTGATAAATAAAAATATGATTAGCCTGGCTGGTTATTCTATATTCATCACATTTGGTACCTGGCTTTCGTTCTGGTTGTCACACAGGTAATATCTGATACATCTATCCTGTTGTTTATCTCTCAGGCAAATGGAATCAAGCACCCTATCCTCACTATTATCCCTTCCCTCCCACTGAAAAGGGCCTGAATGAAAAATATATTCATATCTGAACATTAGGGTCAAACCAAAGTTTGCATTTTTAAGACCCCCATAATACTGAATTAGCCCTACAGAATCTTCTAAAAGCACAGCTCATACTTTTCACCACCGCTACCCTCAGCAATTTATTGTGGTCTACTGAGCACCACTTTCCAAATATTCAAAACTGAAATAATATTTTCATGAACATTTTTCATTTTCAACTAGCTCTACTGTCATCTGCAGCTCTTAATTTAGACATGATGGGCCAAATTCCAACCAGATGTGGATGCATCTCCACTGATTCCCTCAAATTCTTTTTTTTTCCTCCTACAAATAACATACAAAAAAAGCAATCTCCTGTGTGATACTAGATTCAATAACCTGCTACTGGGAATAGTGATAGAGTAAAAAAAGGGGCACATGAACTAAGTGAACTTGAACAGATTTTCTCAGCCCTGAAAAGTGACCTTCCTTGAAGAACAAAGGAAACAGCAGTTCATACTTGCCCAACACTGTCACACAAACCTCTCTCAGAAGCAACTGAAAGGACCACTTCCAAGAATGAGAGAGCAAATCAGCCTTCAGGCTTACTCAGTCCTTGACCTGAGGTTGCCAACAAGCATCTAAAGGTGGTTTGTGCCACGTGGACACCTGCACATTATGAATGGAATTCAAACCACCAATTTATTTTATGTAAATGATTAAATTGTAATCAGATGTTTGTAATGACTTTCACTTTCTACCAACCTGGCCTTCATTTGAACTGGAAACCTAGAAGTGAAAGGGTTTATATAACCTATTACAAATCCCCACAGTCATCCAAACCCTCAGGAAATACTTCTTTAAAATGTACTACATGAGTTTTAAACTAGCTCCTTTTGTTTGCCATTTATTATAACTTGGCTTTCATGGAAATTTCACATACAATTAAGAAAACCACCAGAAAGAGAAAAGGCAGCTGTCACAGATTGGCTGTGCCTTGGTTAGCTAACAGAGGAACCGTGTGCGTACTCATATATAATATCTCTAAATCTATCAGTACACACAAATGTTCTTTTCTTGTCAGATCAGAAAACAAATAGTTGTAGAACATAAACCAAAATTACTTACACAGTTCAGCCTTTCTTGGGTTTGTAATGAAGTCTTTACCTCTCACTGCTATTTTGGGTCAGGAGAACCCTTTTGGTAAAGAACATGGAGTTTCAAGTAACTTATCTCTTTACTAAATCCAGTGGCTGATTGGGAGCTGGAGGCTGAAATGCAGTAAAGGGGGCTGTTTATATTTTCTTGAGGCTTCTTTGTTGATGACCCATGTAGGGAATCAGAAGCATCGACTGTTTGCTGATTGGGAAGCCTGACTTCAGGGTCATCCATCAGTACTGAGAGGATCTTTTCTCCTTTTTGCACCTACCCTGATCTTAGCATTTTTATGTGGCTACCCCAGGCACAGATGGGTCACACCATGTACAAATCTCTGCTCCACTCCGCTCCACTCCACTCCACTTCCTTTGTGATCAGTGACCAGGATCAAATCATTTAACTTCTCTGTGCCTTAGTTACCCATCTGTATGAATAGGGATAATAGCACCTCCCTACTTCACAGGGGTGGTGTGAGGATAAATATATTATAGATTATGAGGCACTTATGTACTATGCCCTGAAGACCTTAAGTAAGAACCTTATATACGGATAAAACAAACAAGGAGTCCTGTGGCACTTTTAAAGACTAACAAATTTATATTTGCAGAAAATGGCAGCAATTCTCAGATCCTCACTTGGGTTCATACTATAGGGCTTAATAGGTATGCAAAACTAATCCAACTAGTTCAGTTGCCAGATTTCAGACCCCAGGCTCCAGCCCAAGTGGCAACATCTCCATTGCCATTTTTAGCCCTCTAGCATGAACCTGAGTCAGCTGACCTGAAGTCTGAGACTCAATACTGTGGGGAGGGACAGATATTTTCTTTTTGCAGAGTAAACATACCCATGGACACCTAGCTGCCTCTTTAGGCACCAGTGGCTTTCACAAAACCCCTGCTCAGCTACCACCTAACCCTGCAGGCATCTCAGGACCCTACATTTCCACTGGTAAAGTTCCGAAGGTGTCTAAAATTATGCTGCTGGGTCTGCACAAATCAGCTAGCCCCTGCCAATGCCAAACAACTCAGCGCCTACGTCACATACCTAAGCTCCTGCGGGAGTTGCAAAGTAGGGTCTCCTCTGCCTTTCTCACCCCATCCAGCAGACTTGCTCAGAAGCCACCGCAGAGCACGACTACTGAAGCAGACCCTCGTAAAATGGATCAGTTCCCTTCTACACAGTGGCCCAATGATATGAGCATTCAGCCAGGACGGAGAGACATGGGCTTACATCCCCTCTCTGCCTGATATAGGAGCAGGAACTTGAATGCAGGTTTCCCATCTGGGTGCCTTCATCATTAGGCCATAGTGTTTGTCACTCTCTCCAGTCCAATGGATATTTATGTGAAGTGGAACAGCTTCCATGGGAGAGACAGAGGGGGACTACCCCAGAATGTCCTACAGCCCAGCAGTTTGGGCACTCGCTTGGGAGGCAGAAGACCTGGATTTAAGTCCCAGCTCCACATCCAACAGAGAGGGTATTTGAACAAAGGCCTCCCATATCGTGGCTGAGTGCTTTTACCACAGGGACATTGGTAAAAGGGCACAGCTGCATCTCCTCTTGTTTTTCTTGAGAAAAGGTTCAGGTACCTAACGCCAGGAGAGGGTTCACAGCTCCCCTCCCTCCAATTCAGACTTGGGCACTTAACTGCCTTTGAGGAGCAGGTCTTGGGCCATCCCCTTTCTCCTTGGCATTTCATCCAGGCTAGCCTGGGCAGCTCTGCTGGGCATGCTCGCTTCTGTGAATCCCCTTTTCAGGCACCTGATTCTCCCCATCCACAATCTATAGGGAGCCTGGGCACCTAACTCAGGGTGCGTCTACACTTGTAAATTAAGTCGACTTAAGTTTGCTTAAGTCGACTTAATTTACTCTGCATCTACACTACACTTTCCTTAAGTCGACTTAAGCTGCTACTTAAGTCGACTTAAGGAAATTTAAAGTCGACTTTATAAAACCTTGTTTTAAGTCGACTTAAGCCAATGTAGACGTGGAGTAGCCCTAAGTCGACTCAGGGTTCTCCAGGACTTCCGCACTGCCCTCCCTGCCAGGGTGGCTGGCACAGGGAGAGCCTGGCATGCCCCCCCACACGGCAGGGCAGAGCCCTGCCCACCCTGTCCCTATGCCCTGCCGGGGTCCCTGTCCCCCTTTGCCCCATTGTACCCAGGTACAATGGGGCAAAGGCTGAGCCCCCCGGCACTTGGCAAGGGGTGCCCCCCCTGCCACCGTGGACCTGTCCCAGGTCCACCTAACCCCTAGAAGTCAATCTAGGCATCCAGTGTGGATGCTCTAGGTTGACTTTGTAGGGTCCCCCCAAAGTCGACCTAAAATTTAAGTGTAGACATGTTAAGTCGACTTAGCTAAGTCGACTTAAATTAAGAAGTGTAGACATAGCCTCAGAGCTGTGAATTGCACTAGACAGCCAGGCAGCTAAAAGTTAGATGTTGTAATGCTCAGCACTGCCATGTGTAAGTCCCCTATTGTGAGTCTAGCCTCGTGTGCCTTTTCCAACTAGTGCTAGTAACAAGACAGTGCCCACTGAAATCCAATATAATGACTCATTGCTCGTTAGTAAACCTGGTTTACAGACAACCGAATTAGCCAAGGATTTATAAAGTGGCAGGAGGAGTTTGGTGATGTTGACAGTGCTAGCGAAGGGAGTGCCTGTGTGGACAACAGTCTTAGCTTTCCTGGCATTAAGTATCAAGAGACTAAGAACAGGAACAGAGCTCTTTGCGAAATAGCTGTCTGAATGTGCGTGCATTGAGGCTCTAATCCTGCAGCTGAATGGATGCAGGCAGACCGCACTGGGACTCCAAGTAGGCCCACACAGATCCAGTGGTAGGATCTAGGCTATAACACAACTTACTGACCCTCCAATCCACTTACGATTATCTTCAGAAGTTTGAGAGCCACAAGATGTGCACAACCTTGAAGTACTTCCGGGAACCCCACACACCATTCTCTGCCTACCAGTCTTGGGGGGAAGGGTAGCTTAGGGCTTCTGTCCTGCTGCAGGGTGACAAGGCTAGGAGTTTCTGCCCTGCAGGGACGGGGTGCGGGGGCTGGGCCTTTTGGGGGCATGCCATGGGTTGGGGCTTTCAGCACTGCAGGGGCAGGAGTGTTGGCACACACACCCCCTCCAAGCAGGGTTAAAGCCCCAAGATCCTTCTCCCTACAGAGCAAAATCTCAGTGCTTCCCCAGCCCCAGTTTGGCAAGTGGAGAATTGTGAGGAGCACAAGGGAGGGACTCTGCAAGCCGCACTTCAGCTGTAAGAGAGTCACAGTTTGGCCACAGCTCTTATAGGGGATAGAGAGAGTTGCTGCTGCTGTTCCATTTCATCGATGTCACACAGCACAGTGCCGTCTGGCCTTGGTTTTCTGACATCGGATCTTGGGGACACCAAAAGGGAATTTTTAGCGGATTTTATTTTGTTTGCAGGGTCATAACTCAGTGACATGATACTAAACATGACTCAACCTACCCTACATTGAACACAAAGTCCAGGTCAGAATCATGTCAGCTAACTCAATTGTTAACCATTAATAACATTCCCTTATGAAGACGGGTCCCTTGAGTGAAGCCCAAACCTGAGCCTCATAGCTGGACAAAGCCATCTCTTGTAATCACCTTTTAACATTTCTCTTGCTGAATGTTTTCTTTGGGTTGGTTATTTAATGGTGTTAACCTTTGAATAGTCACAGCTAGATTTTAAAGCTATGGGAACATCTCATTAAAGAAAGTATGGCAGTTCACCTCACACCTGGGTTACTGCTGATCATGTTACATATTCAGACAGGCTTCAGGCCAAGACAAGCCGCAATACATTGATTCATACAACAACTGAAAGTTTTACAACCAGAAAGGCTAGCAATATTCTTCCTTACATTAAAGAAAGCATAAAAAGATCGCGCATGGAAAGGCCCTAGATCAACCAAATCCATATTTACAGTCTCCAGATTTGAATGCAGCCGTGTCTAAATCATCCACCCATACAATCATGCACACTCTCTCTCTCCCAGCCCCCCTCCTCTCCACAAGTTTGTTTATCATTTGACGATAAGGAACAGTTTTCAAAACACTATTGCAGAAATACCATGTACAGTTATGGCATCCGTGAACGTGCCAGCATCAAGGTGGCGAAATGACGCAGAGCTCTGAAAGATGAAAGGATTTCATTAAGATGAAAGGATTGACTAAGATAACTGAAAACCTCTTCTTTTCACTATCACTGGGCCTGATCCAGGGAGAATCCCCTGCTGAGCACTCTCAACTCCCAATCACTTCTATGGAAATGAAAGGCACTCATCACCCTGCAGGATTGGAGCCATGCTTTCCAGTCTTTCACACACACATGCATGCACACAACCCATTTCCCTTCCTGGAGCACTGCAATATAGAACTATGATCTCAGATCTCCTTGTAATACTGTCATGTGAAAAGCAGAGAAAAAAAAAAAAACTTTCCGAGTTCTTGCAAGTGTGTAATCCAAATAGTCAGCTCACAAAGTCCTTTGAAATTAAGCCAGCTGCTTACAGGGAATCTACTGATGTATTTATTTATTCAGTTCTGTTCAACACAGGTGAGATTCCTCCTCATCTGCATAGAGAATGTATACAATTTGATCCATGTGTGGTATCCAAAACAAAAACACGGCTATAAAAGTAATTAGATCAGAGTTTAAATAGATCAGATCTTCATTAAGGTTTTGCCTCAAAGGCTTTCAGGCATAAAGCTTGAATCTAATCTTCAGAGTCAGCTGAAAAGATGGGAAGGAAACTAAGACTCTGGCACTGAGCTTTATTGGTTTAGAGAAGCCAAGATTTAACACTGTAAATAGTTAAAGCCATAAATACCTGAGTGCATAAACCTACCTTCAGATACCTGCTCATCTCACTGGTAGTTGGGTACAAGTATGTTAAGGCTGAATTCAACTTTAGCTTCCCATCCCCCCCAGTCCCCTCCACATCCAGCCATCACTGAAGTTCACAGCCAAGATCTGCCTTTGAAATACATTTAAGCAAAAATCTGCAACAAAGGATCCAGTTAACAAAAGGTTTGGCTCTTACACACATTAATCTTATTTTCTGAGGGCCTCATCCTCTCTTGTGGCTCCCTATTTCACCTCTGTTAAGTCCTTCCCTCTCCTTTTTCTTGACCAATTTATAACCCTCGTTGCTTCTCCAATCCATCCATTTATTTATAAGCATCTGTGCAGAGCAGCTCAACACAGTATCAGCCCATTTCACAAACATTATAAAACCTAGCCTCACAACATCCCTGTGAGTTAGGAAAATATTTAGTATTTCCATCCCCCTGATGTGAAACTGAGGCACAGAGAGATTGGGTGTCTTACCCAAGGTCACACAGGAATTCTGTGGCAAAGCTGTGAACAGCACTCCCTCTGTCTCTCAACATTCCTATTTCCTTGCTAACCTTCCAATAGCCACCAGCCCACGTACATTTTTCTTGATACACCCACAGCATCCATTGTTAGATTTCACCAGATCACTTCTATGCCAAAGCCTTAGACACCCAATGAAAGTCTGGCAGGACACAAGATTTGACAGGCAGCAGCCAGCCCAACAGACAGACAGATTTACTGACTGAGACCTGGAGATAGATTTTGGATATCGCTAATTGTTGAGCAGGAGGCAATTGGGGGTATTCTTAATTGATCTGCACCTGAAATATAGTTCAGATCTGCTGGCTAAATACATGTAATGGCTGGCTGCATTTCAAAGGCATTTGCAAATTACATTCTTGGATCATACATTTACTACAGACTATAAAACAAACCTGTCACCTCTTCCTCCAGCTATTACCTCAATTACAAGTTTTTCATGATATAAAAGTGAATGAGACCATACCTATTGCTTTGATCATGCTAAGCCTCAGATTTCCTTCTAACTAAGACGAGATAAAGTTTCCTTTTAATCCTGAAAATGCTTCAGTTCTAAATCATACCACATTAAATAAGAAGCATATTTACATCAGATGAAGGAGTGAAAAAGCTGGCTCACAGATGAGCTGGTTATAAAGACTCACGAGCCAATGTTCAGTCTGTAATCATGGTCCAAGGTTCTAATTTAATTTCAGGCTCAGGAAACTCTTATCGCGAGGCACTTACTGCATGTGTATCATTACTTTTAGTACCCTGACATTCCTCAGATAAGATGGAGGCACCTAAAATATTTCTTCCAGGGTGTTGACAACATTCTTCATTTTACCTGGAATCTTCATTTGCAGTCTACAAAACAGGATCTGTTGGGCATCAAGACCCAGATCCTCCAAGGTATTTAGGCACCTAAAACCCTCTAAATCAATGGAAGTAGTCACCCAACACTTCTAAGGATCTGGAAACAAAGCCTCAGTCCTTGACTCAGTTACTAATCAGTCAAACTGCTATGGGGCCTATTCTCCCCTGCCTTGTGGCTTGCATAGGCCTTTATACCTGTGCAAACACTGCCTCATCTCAGTAGTAGCAACGTATAGTTGCTTTTCATAGGCATAAATGACTACATATGGTAAAGAGGTACAGAATCAGGTTCACTTATTTCAGTGGGAGTTTACCTCAGTAAGTATCAAATAAGAACTGGGAAAAGGCCTTAGAATTTGGTGCTAAACAAAGATTATAGACTGAAAATGAAGGTATCAGGTAAAATAGATGAGTGTCACTGACACACAGGAAGAAATATTTTAGGTACCTCCATCTTACCCAAGCAAAATCAAGTAACTACAATTACAATATGCATGCTATAAAAGTGAATATATTAGTATATAAAGCTGCTGTTCTTTTTCTAGCAAATACCAGTTCTTAATAAGTTTTCCAAAATTATATTCAAACAGATCTAAGCAGAACAGTACTGGTTTTCCCACACTGCTTTGGTTTACTTACAAACCAAAGGACTCTAGTATACAGAATGCTGTTATACAAATTGAATGACTGTGAAATAAAGTAATACAGTCAAAGCCTCAGCGAGTCTAAATGAATGCAGTTCCATTGAAGTCAATGGGGAGCTGTGCTCTGGGGCACCAGCTGAGTATCTGGCCCTTACAATGAGTCTTTTAGGCTTAGAAATGTCTGGAGCCTTTGCAAAGAGGGAATGCACTGATATGGAAAAGAGGTAGAAAATCTGTGAAACGATAGCAAAGAGACTGGGGGGGAAGCATACAAGGACATCTTAGAAACATTGGTGGATATATCTGATCATCCCCAAAGAACAGCAATACAGAGACCCCCTTTTTCAGTAATTGAATTTGGATGGTAGTTCTGAATTACTCTTCATGCTTACAAAAATTGTTACAGATTAAAAATGCATAGAGAAACCACATAGGAGCAAAATGCACCCTTTGAAGTAATTGGAGTTACTCTGGATTTACATACTACTCATTATAACATTTCAATATAATAGCTAAGGACATGTAAGGCTTCCAAGATGTGGCATCTCACTTCATGGGAGTGAAATAGAAAGATTTTGTGTGGCAAAAAGATATTTAGCATGCAACTAGAATTGCACTAAACGTTATGGAAAGGTTATTGGTCATTTTGTAAAACCACTTGATGGGTGCATTATGATGTTTTAAAATACTATAATTTTGCTTTTTTCCTCTCCCACTGCCCCAAACACAGAATTTCCTCCCACTCCTGCTTGGCCAAGTCATTACCATTCCATCATTCAAATCCCTCCTTAAAGAGTCACTTCTTTTCCAATGCCCATCTGATGCAAGTCAACCACAATTATTTTTAAAACAAATAAACAATACCTTGTATTTAACGACCAAGAAGAGCACATGCATGGACAGTTTTACTTACTCTGGCATCATATTGATGTTACCTTTGTCCTTCCTTTCCTGCCCTGATTCTACTATTTGAACATCATCAGAAAACTCATACTTCCATGAGGTCCCATTGAAGATAATTAAATACCTCATTGTGCATGGGGGGGAGACCATCCAGAAAACAATTACACGTGGGTTTGGCTTTGCACATGGAAGAAGTCTAAATGAAGTCAAGTTGCTAATCTGATGCAGTGAAGGAAGATATGGAGTTAGGAAGGAGTTAGGATGATAGGGAGTTAAGAAGGAGTTAGAAAGATATGGAGTTAAGAAGAATAAGGGTAACCAGCAGGATTACATAGTAACTCATTCTAGAGATGGGTTTTAAAAGGATATATTAGGTTTTCTTAACTCTTTTTACTGTATACATGTCAAAAATATACATATGCAGCTACACAGCAAAACCTAACCAAAGGAGGCACTATGCCTATGATATCAAATATAAATCAGTATGGTAGGGGTAGGTCTATGTTATTTATTTTGAAATATTGATAGTTGTTTCCCATTTTCTATGCACAGAGCTGAGTTCTGTACTGTCCTTCCTCCACCATAAGGTTGAAACATGCAGATCTTTGGGGTCCTATTCAATTCATCCTGCTTAATTTTCAGTAGTTATTATTGACTCACTTCAAGTCAGTGAGGATAATTCCTGCACATCTAGTTAAGTGAGTGCTTATCTGTTTGCAGCCTGTAGTTGTAGATCCCTGCCCTACAATTGATAGTGCATGGACAGATTGACTTCATTGGGCCCCTGCATGTGCATGGGAGTTCACTTTTGGTGCAGGGATCAAGTCAGTGGCTGTATGACAATTTATACCTGATGGCGATCTACCTGATTCTGCCAATTCTGAAAAGCACCTAGTGTACTCTAGGGGTTGTAAAAGTGATATATTAAATCAATAAATAATAATGATCTGTCTCTAAAAATTGACTTTGACAACATAGAAGACTCACATTTTGCTGTCATTCTTTTTCTTGAATCCCCATGAATAAGACAATGAGTGTCTTGCCTCTATTGAAAGATTAAATCACAGAGAAGATAAGAAAAGATGATATGGTGGGGCCACTGGGTTTTTGTAGGAGCATAGCATTGTGGCTAATATTTTTTGCACAAAGAAATGTCAATATCATCATACCATTTACACAATTTTCAAAGATTTGGCTGTAAATTCTAGTCTCAGAGCCATCTGTGAAACACTATTAATAAAAATAAATAAAAGCACAAAAATCTTATATAGCACTTTGCAAAGGAGGTCCGTATCATTATCCCCATTTTTCAGATGGGGAAATTGAGGCACAGGAATTAAGCAGAACCTGCCCCTTACATTCAGGTCACTTTGTGGGGGATTCTCTCCTGTTATTTATAGATTCTAAAGATCTTTAGGGAAGTGTTACCAGCTGAAGATATATGCTTGAAAATTCACTTCCTTAAGAAGAAACAAGTTTGGTAATTACCTTTTAAAGTTCATTTGTGAGTTAAAGAGTGTGGTTTGATACTTGTTTGAATCGTAAATTATGTGACTATCTGCAGACATCACTGCAGACTAAAGAATTTTTCTTTAAATTGAAGCTAATTAATTCAAGAAGCCAGGCAATCAGATTATTACAGTCGCTTATAACCATTACAAAGAACCTTGTTTATAAAATACAAATCCTGGGAATATCCCTTATAGATTCCTGACCAGGCCTCTGAATGTACCCAAAGATAAACTGCTTCAAATAATCTGAGCTTCTACTCTAAACCCATTGGACACTGGATAGAACTTTGGGAGTTGAGGCAAAGTTGTGCTGTTACTTATATAAAAACTGAAATTCACCCCATCCTCCTTGGGCTAAAAATTGGATTATTTAAGTAGTGCATAGACCTGCTGGCTCTCTGCTGAGGTGAATTTCTCCTGAAGCGCATGCACAATCCATAAATTTCAGTTACATACCTCACTATCATGCCCCAGTGCTTTGATTTAAACATGTCCTAGTCTCCTGGTACATAAAGATACCTATCTCCTTTGCTGTACCCAGACAACAGGCTCTTTTGACCAAGTTCTCCTCTCCATTTCCTGCTTTCTTAAATAAGGCTGTGCTGATGTAATGCCCACAATATCTTGGCCCACAATATCTGAAAGCTTTGCGAAAAAACTACTGTGCTATTATCTTAGTCCAGCTTGATTAGATTTCAATTAGCAGCCATTATCAAAGCAAATTATCTGACTTCCCTCTCACTTTTGTCCTGTAAGCAAACCTCCAGATTCCAATTTGGCTCTCTCCACATTCTCTTTTTTCACAACTGCTGTTATATTTCTGGCTAGCTATATCAAATTTTAAAAAACCAATCAGATATCTCTTTCTCATATGAAAGTTTATTGTACCAAAACTGCTTCCCACTTATGGTCCTGTTCAGTGACGTTTTGAGACATTGCCATAGTGTTAAATAATTCCACATTGCATCAAGTCCTAACACCCTTCCCTCTCGCCAAGACACAGAAGTGTTTCTACATTACTCACATGGCAGTTATTTGGCAAATCATATTGGCAATAACAAGATTTGGGTTCATTTGGATATTAAGATACAATCAAAACCTTTGTATAAAAACTTTCCTTTTGAGAGACCTGGTCACGACTTGCCTGTAAATGTCCCAATGACTGCTGATATCAAGCCCATTGCTGTAAAATGCTTAGGCCCAGATCCTCAAAGGTAGTTAGTTGCCTAAATCAATGGGAATTATGTGCCTAAATACCACTGAGGATCTGGGTCATTGTGCATCCTGGGAGATGCAAAGCACCTTCAACTTCCAGCCTATTAATTGTGCCAGTGATTTTTCTCTAACATAATTCATCCTTTACAAATATTTTCACACACTAAGAAGGCATCATTATCGAATGCTGATAGAGTTCCAGTGACTTCTTCAGATACTGTTGGAATCCAGATGGTCCAGTGAAACACATCATGTATATATTCCAGGTTATTACAGCCAATGAACAAAAGAAAAAGCTGCCAGAAAAGTCTGTTGAGTATGTGATTTAGATTGGCACCCCGTGCAACATAATCAGATCATTTCAGTCACGGATGGGCTAGTGAAAACGAGCTAATTTTGTGTATTTCCATATAACTCAGCTCTGAAATTTAAAGCAAAATGAGAGAAGTGTTGGATTTGCGGTTGTCTATGCACTTCACTATATCATGACCAGTGTCTGACTGTGTGTGGATTATATAACAGGAGATGTAGGCCAGGAGGAACTGGCTCCTCAATTCAGTTGGGTCAATTCAATTTTCCATACTTCAGATTCCAGCCTGTAAGGCCTGGTCAACATAAGTTACCTTGCCTCAACCTATTTGGGCATGTAGCTATATCCAAATTTGCTTCCAGCTGACATAAGAGCCCACTAAGGTGAGGCAATAAAACCACCATCCTGAACAGCATGGCGCATCCTGAACAGTAGGTTGACCCTACTGACCTGTGCATGACTTGCGTTGATCCTAAAAGTCCTCCAGTAGTTGTCCCATAATGCCCCTTTCCCTATGAGAGTGATTACTGTAGTCATAATTTTAAAGTCCACTGCCTAGAGGTTATGGATACCAGCCACCCCCAGTTTAAAGTCCCTCACATATTTTTGAAATGCTTTTTCCTGATTGTCCATCATAGTGAGCAAACCTCTAGCATTTCTCCATTATTGTTTACAATTGCCCAAGTGACAATGCTAGCTACATGGTCCAGATACGCTCCTGCCTGGAGTACACAAGAGGTATGGATCTCCTGAGCCTGTCAGGGAGAAGAGATTGTGTAGTGTTGCCTAAATCTTTAGAGGTTATTGATTCTTTTTGATTTCCATTTAACTCTAATTTAAAGAGCTAGGGGATTGTAAGGTTCTAGTCCCAGAATCCGGCACAACAGAATCAAAGTCATCAAGTTCAGTATCTTTTTGGGAACCCTGGTGCTCACAAATGAGACACCCCTTAGACTGAGGATAGAGCAAAGCTTTAATCACTCTTATTAGCACAATTAATCACTCTTATTAGCACAATTAATAAAGACAGACGAACTCCAAACAACATAAAAAGATAGCCAAGATACAGAGTTGAGGTGATATTTGCCACCATTCCTCACATATATGATCATACACTTCCTAGGGCATCTGGTGGTAAGAAACAAAAGGTCAGTCCTGTCCCTGGTGTATCAGATGAGCCCGTTGGTCCAGAGCTCTCTTTTACAGGGTGGTCTGGTCTATGATAGGGCTCGGGGCTGTCATGAATATTCATTCAAATGCCCAGTCTACCTTGTCCATACCCAACTTCCTCACCATAATAATGTTGGGTACCTTTATCTCATAGGTTAGCATATTAATGCTTTCAACTAATCAACATATACATCAACTCATTGCCAAGGTAATTTTGCAGTTAAGCGTGGTGCCAACATTTTATCCTAAAATATGCACGCCTAGTATCTGTTCAGTGTTCCTGCAACTACCTGGTACAAACTTCCCCTTTAAACACAACTTTCCCAGTTCCCCAAAACTCAGGGTAACAGTCGGGCCATTTATCTGTGCCAAAGATCACAGGCCTCAAAGCCTTTACTCCTGAAGCTAATGTCTTACAGGACACAGACCTGTAGGTTTCTTTCCATTACTGCTGAGTAAAATAAAATGTTAAAATTAACTTTATGGGCACCAGCCCCCCTTTTGAGGTTGTGACTGCTAATGAACCCCAGCACAAATATCACGATGTGGATGGTTGATTACCTGAGGGGGAAGCTCCAGAGCCAATCTCAGTCTCCTGATATTGAGGTTGAGGGACCTGATAGTTAATCTTCAACTGAGTCTTGTTAAACAAAGAGGCTATGCACTATATACACTGTTATATACTATTAACCTATTTTCCTGTGACAAACTCTTTATCCCCTGTACTGTTAAGTTAGTCACTTTGGCTATGTCTACACTTACAAAAGCTAGTTTGAATTAGTTAATTCGAACTAATTTTAGTTAGTTCGAATTAACTTAATTCAAACTAGCATGGCCCCACTAGAATGCTAGTTCGAACTAGCCATGGCCATGCAGGGCACTTGCTTAGTTCGAATTAGTCAGTTGCATGAAGGTCAATCTGCCAATTAGTTCCAACTAAGCAGTTAGTTTGAACTAATATGGCCACATTGACTTAATTCGAACTAACTATTTCAAATTAAGGGTTAGTTTGAACTAAGCAATCAAATATATTAGTTTGAATTAATGAAGCCCTTAATTCGAACTAATGAAAGCCTAGTGTGGCCAAGGCTTAAGTTAGTTTGAATTAAGCTTCCTTCATTCGAACTAACTTGCAATTGTAGACATAGCCTTTGTTAGCATTCTCCTGCAGCACATAATTAACACGTCTACGTATTTCCTCACTATCTATTCGATTCCAAATTGACATTCCTGTACCAAATAGTCCTGCTACAGACCTAGGAATCCAGAAGAATGCAGGCTACACTTCTCTCAAGGGACATACAATTGGTGTGGACCCCTACATTGGCAATATCCTATACTGATTGCTGATAAACTCCAATCTTATCCACGAGGAGCACTAAAAAGAAGAAAGCCACCTTGATATGCTTGCAATAGCTGAATTTTCACCCACTTGCCAACTGGACAAATTTAATACACAAATTGAACCTGATAAGCCGGACACTAGTGGTATAAAAAGTGTTGTATAACCCCTGGCAGGTCCCAGGTTCAAAGATGGACAAGTGGCATCATTGTGTATGGAACTATCCTGGTCACACTCAAGTACTGCATCACTGACTAAGTTCAAATATCACTTTCAGTATAAAACTTTTGCTTCCAAATTTAGGGGACTTAATAGCCACATTTATCCATGCCTTATGTCATCCTTCATCTTCATATTATGCTTTGTATAGGGTCAAACTCACTCCTGTTATTGAGTATTTGCAGTTGGCTTTATTTTGACAAGTGCCATAAGGGATCCCATGCATGAGGGAAATTGAACATCAAAGAGTCACAGGTTTTAAATCCTCCTCCACTTTGAGTTATTAAGTAGGGGTCGGATTTTTTTTTTAAACCACTGAATGGCACCAAGATTACTCCTGCCAATTCATACTCAAAAGTAACATTTTCACCTCTGCTTTCCTTAAATTGCTGGATAGGGCTATGGATGAGCGCTGGCTCAGAGCCTGAGACTACAATGTCTAGAAAGTCATTTATGAATTGCTTTCCTGACTTGGATTGTTCAACGATTCACTGGATATATTGCCACCAAACACAACTGTCAGGAAATTTGGGAGCATGAGTTGCTGCATAAATTCCTACTCGGTATCTGCCTGACATGTTTCATATATGGTATATTGTTGGTGGAGTTCAATTAGGCTATGCAGAAAATTTTGTTAAATTTCTATGTTTTTTATCTTTATTAATTAACAAGGCATATCACTAATGCATAGTGGTACTCAAAGCAAACCATATTTCTGAATGGAGAGCACCACAGAACTCATAGGTTGACAAATATATCCCAGCTTATTTATATATGTACAGCAAAAGCGGGGCAATTCAGAGTTTCAGTAAAACACAGTCAGTTGTTATAAATGTAAAGCAAGCACCACACAATTCCTAACAGCATCCAAAGTTTCAGGCCCAGAGAACAATCTAGTACAGAATACTCCTCTAGCAGTTAAATCACATAGCTCCATGTTAAGTTCTAGGAATGGCATTAGTGTCAGACTGTTGAAAGTCAACCGAGAGCTGCTCCCAATTCCACCCTGTACCCTGGTGGCAGCTTTTCTCCCTTTACCTTATACAGGATGTAACAAGCAACTATAACCATTGTGATAGTTTTTCAGAGATCCAAACAATGTCAACATCCCTTCAATCAACCCAAAGCACACACAAATGTCATTCTGCACTTGCTGAGATGGTGGCTGGATCTTTCCTTGGTGCTGTTGAGATGGTCTGTGTATGGTTTATAATCCAGGAAGCAAGAGGTAGGCTGGATCCTCCAAAATCCCTATAGGTATTTCAGCTTCAACAATGTTCATCCACTGGCTGGGAAAGAATGTACCTATTTGTAGCTTTCTGAACAGTCCTGTGCTCTTAAAGACACACACATCATGCAGCTTCCCTCACCAGCCCAATGAAATCAATGAATCAACACCAGTCACCCAGCAACACTTGCATAACATAGAAAAATAGCTCTTTCCATTGAGGCATTCTGTGGCAAAGTGGGCTGGTGCCAAAAGAGGGATGTGGGCACCATCTACCACCCCATTACAGTCTGAGAACCCATTGCTGCAAATCTGTCTGTTACATCCTGAACGTTGCCGAGTGTCACAGTCCTGTGACCATGTGCGTGCCAACAGTCGCCAATGCACATTTTACAACTCCAAAATGATTTCCCACTGACCAGTAGCAATCCTGCATTGCAAGCTTTCGGAGTGCAATCACCATTCATATCCCCACTATCAATGCAGCTCTCATTCTGGTAACCTTGCACTGGGGGGCTGGGATGAGCTCAGCATACAGATTCGGGAATATGGCCTCTCACATCAAAATTGTGCAGCCGCTGTCCAAATCCGCTAACAAACCAAACCCACCAGGCAGTGCTCTTAAAGCAGCACTTCACTGTCTACAGCTGCTCTGTAAATGTGACAAATAAACACCCTTGAATTATTTTTCACTGGGTCCCTCAGAGAACTGTCCTCCAAGAAATTGTCATGTCACCCATTGTAATGGTATTTCCTTTGGGTCTGCAAATACAAGAGAATGCCTTCCTCTGTAGCATTGAGCATGGCACACTTGCAGGTTGATTCTCTGTATTTTAAAGTCTTTAAATCATGATTTGCGGACTTTAATAACTCAGTCATAGGTCAGAGGTTCATTACAGGAGTGGGAGGGTGAGGTTTCATGGCCTGCATTGTGCAGGAGGTCAGACTAGATGATCATATTGGTCCCTTCTGACCTTAGAGTCCATAAGTAAGTCCTGTATTTGCAACATTCATGAGACATTCATGAGAATAGCGAGCAGTTCTGCAGGCTCCATACTTCTGTCAGAGGTGGTGGACAGCAGAGAGAGCAGTACAGATTTGTAGGATTTTTAAATAAAAGCCATTCATAACCCCTAATGTCAGTGCATTAGGGAATGGAGAAAGTTGTATGCTGGGAACTTAACCTGTAATGCCCAGAGATTCCTGGGTGAGTTGTTTCTGTTCCACAATGCACTGTGAAAGATTTCAAAGGGCACTGCACAAGATGGCAATGAGTGGCACCTTGGGATACCTACCAGTGGTACCCCACACATTGCGTCCACACAAGCAATGCTAGTGAATATGTGCCGTGCCAATGAAAGCAACCAGGTATGTTTGAGGCAGCTGTTGGGCCCTTCCTGAAACTAAATGGGCGTTTTCAGTTGTCCCTTTCCCAATACCAAAAGAAAGGGGAAGGGAAGGGCTGAAGAGAAATCAGGAGCTTGAGAGTGACAGTTGACAGAGTTAATGGGGAGAGGCTAATAGTCCAAGTCAGCCTGATTGACAGGGCAGGCAAGCCAATGAGGGAGGAAGGAGTCTGGAGACCCATCCTCCTTGTGAGCTGGAGTGGCCTGTGCCAAAGTAGGGCAGAGCTAAGGGTAGAACATCAGGAGCCAGCACTGAGCTGGAGAAATTGAGCAGCACAGGTCAGTCATGGGGCCCCACCATACTGAGCTGCTGTGAGACACCCAGGATAGTGGATACCAGCTGTGCCACAGATAACACTAGAGCCCCGTCGCCCAACTGGGAAATGGAACCAGCAGGGGACAGGAGCTGGGCACGGGGGCCAGTAGGGAATCCACAAAAGCCGCATATGCGGCGGCTTCTGTCCCCTGCTGGCTGCGCCCCCAAGCTGGGACGCAGAACCAGAAGGGGACAGGAGCCATGCACAGGGGCAGGATCAGCAGGAAGTCCCCCGCTGGCCCCAACCTTGGCACCTGCTGAGGGTGCGGTGGGCGGGGCTGGCATCGGGGCTGGCAAAGGTTGCCAACTCCGCCCTAGCGCTTGTCCAAGTGATCATGACAAGACTGTGGGTTAAGCTTCCCAGGAATCTTAAAACCAGCCTTATCAGGAATATGAGGACTCAGCCACATGGAACAATACAAGGAGGGTCCTCGAGGTCAGGCAAGCTTCCAGATAAAGGGAATTGGAGCAAGGACTCAGATCCTTTTGATCTCTGATTCCACTGGGAAAGCGGAAGCCAGGAAAGTCCCCTAAAAGCACAGGACCATTCATTCCCTCGCTTGCATATGCATGCGACCATGCAACATACAAAGTTGGGCATGCCAAGGTAACCTGTGCCAACCAACATTTGTAGCACAAACATGGCCTAAAAAAGAGCCGCAGAGAGACAAACTCATATTTTCTTTCTTCATTACCTTTTGTAAAAGAAAATATTGAAGCTGTTATCCTACTCTGTTAAAAAGGCGTTCCATGGAAACCAGATAATGAAAGCAAAAAACCCTCAATCATAAGCCCTCCATTAAAATTTTATTCTATTCAAGTCATACACTCACTTAACCCGCATATGGATGATGGCTGAGTGCTCCCACTGAGCCACCTACTTTTGCTTTTATTAGCTGACAAGAAAAGCAACAAGCCCTGTGCTGTTGTGAATAAAGTGTCCCCTGTGAATGAAGTGCAAAGAGGCTGCAGCCTGGTTGTAAATCCTGTGGCTTCAAGAAAGATGCACATATTGTATTAAAGAATCTAGTCCTTGCAACTGAGACCCCAAGCACTCGCTGTGTTGCATCACTGTGATTTAAAAGAGGTTTAAGGCAGGGGTGTCAAAGACATTTGCTAGGGCGGGCCAGATTTGACTTAAATGGACTTCACGTGGACCGTACATACCATAAATCAAAATACTAGGGCACTCATGGTATCGCAGAGCAATGTGTATGCGAAACTTCACCCCATAATTCCTCTCTCTCTCTCTCAATCCACCCCCCCCCCAAAGAGTGTTATCTCGCGGAGTCCAGTCTTGCATAACCAGTGCTCCATGATGTTCCGAGATCTAACACTCTCGCTGCATTGCAGAGCACTGGGTATGTGAGACCACTCTCTCTCTCTGTTAGGGAGAGAATATGGTCCCGCGAAGCACAGTCACGGGCCAGATGGAAGATGTTCACAGGCTGCATTCAGCCTGTGGGCCGCATGTTTGACACCCTTAGTTTAAGGAGAAAGTTCTGTTTTACCAACACTTGCTAGTAGCATGCCAGCTAGACATAAGAGCCGATTGTTGGATAATTGTTGCCCTCAGTTCTTGTCCCCAGAGGTCTGAGCCTGTTATTTCTGCAGTTCTGATAGAAATTTGCCAGTGCGCCTGGCGTTTTTGCCTGAGTAAAGATGAGTAAATACTAAGCCAGCACTACAGGATTTGCTTTGTAGGCCTTGTTCAGATTTTATGTGCATGTCTGAGTGCAGGTAATGGGGTACCGCCAGATTACTGATCAGGATTTTGGAAATATCTGAGACGAGACTAACATCAGATAAGCCATCCCAGGTTTTATATTGAATGTAGCACAAACTGAGATGAGGCTTTGGAAATTTAGTTAATACTACAGGGCTAGTCACAAAGCACAGGCAGGATCATTTTAAAAGGCCCTATAATAAGCAGAACTTAAATTCTGTATTAGTACTTTTGTTTTGCAGCACTGATTACATTTCTTTTATGCTATCCCCAGACTTTCACATTACAATACATTGAAAATTCTGTACTGATCATACGTAAATGGAAGAGACATGCTGGATACTTTGGTAATTGGGCAGAGGACTCAGATGACCTTTGAGGCCTGTATGTTTCCTCTGGTGTCTGCCCAGGGAGGGGACAGTTTGAAGGGACTGTTAGGTCTTGTATGAATTTAAGCACAGATGGCAATTGGGACACTAGCTTTACATTGCTTTCCAGTGTTGCCACAAGCAATCAGGAGACTGCTTTTCCCCATTATAAATGGACTCGGAGGTTATGTGACATGTGCAGTTTTTATTAACTGAAAAAAAAAAAAAAAAAAAAAACCAAAGCTAAATAAGTGACCACTCAGAAATGCCAACCTTCCCTCCCTGTAATTGAGCAACAAAAACAAAAGCGAATGACTGTGGTAATAATAGCTAAGTAAAGATGAAAAGAAATAGGACTGAAGGTCCCTCCTTCTCTCTCGCTCCCAATATGAGGCCCTGCAAAGCCAGTTCCTTATACTAATAAGGACTCATTAATGACTCGTTTTAAGAAGAATAAGTGCATGCTCTTTCATCTGAAATGCTGATTACCTGGTAATGATAAATATAGCCCCATTCAAACAAACATATCAGGATTTGGAATGAACTGAACACACACAATATACAAGGGGAAGGAGGTTCCGAGAGGAAAGACATTTTCTGTTCCTAAACAACAGTTGAAAACCAAACCCAGCCAACAGCCCGATCCTGCAAGGTGCTGAGCACCTATTTTTCCACTGACTTCAATAGGGAGTGGAAGACACTCAGCACCTCATCAGAATTGCTCCAGTTGGGCTTTAAAGGAATAATTCAAAGTTTAACAAATGGGCAGCAGCGTATGACTCTGCAGTCCTCTCTCTTCTGTTTCTTACACCTTGCCATGCTGGCAAGATTGTACTAATCCTTCTGGCTATCAGCCCAGTCAAACCATGTCTGGACAAATTCCAAAGGGGTAGCCGTGTTAGTCTATTGTAGAAACTATTGTAGAAAGACAACAGAGTCCTGTGGCACTTTTAAAGACTAACAGATTTATTAATCGCATGAGCTTTCGTGCGAGAAAATCCCACTTCGTCAGACGCTTTGAAGATAGGAAAGTTACAGAGTGGTAGGAAATTAAATGCAGGGGAGTGTATGACATAGCATCAGGTCAGGCTGTAACAGCAAATCAAAATAGGTGTTAGGATTCAAAACACTGGGGAACAGCACATAGAGGAGGGGGAGGTCAAATCACTTGTAATGCGAGAAAAATCCATAGTCCCTGTTTAACCCCAAGACAACAGAGTCAAATTTGCATATAAGTTCGAGTTCTGCAGTCTCTCTTTGAAGCTGTGATTTGTTATTCATCTGTTTCAACACATCTATTAACCAGTCGGTCAAGGGAGTGAGCAGGGAGATTGAAGTGTTCCCCTACAGGTTTTGCAGTGTTGCAATTTCTGATGTCAGATTTGTGTCCATTGATTCTTTGGCGCAGAGACTGTCCTGTCTGTCCAATATATAAGGCAGAGGGGCATTTCCGGCACATGATGGCATAAATCACATTGGTGGATGAGCAGGTGAACAAACCCTTGATGGAGTAGGTGGCATGATTAGGCCCTGTGATGGTGTCATCAGTGTAGATATGAGGGCAAAGTTGGCAGCGTGGTCCGCTGCAGGGCTGTGTTCCTGCTTTAGTGTTTCTGTTCTGTGATCTGTAGTTGCTGGTAAGTATCCTTTTAAGCTTAGGGGGCTGTCTGAAAGCAAGGAGAGGTCTGTCTCCTAAGGCTTGAGAGAGTGAGGGATCATTTTGTAAAATAGGCTGAAGATCTTTGATGATGTGATGAAGAGGTCTGGCTTGGGGGTTGTAGGTGGTGACCAGTGGCGTTCTGTTGTTGTTTTTCATGGGCTTCTCCTGCAGTAGTTGACTTCTGGGTACCCGTCTGGCTCTGTCAATTTGTTTCTTCACTTCTGCGGGTTTGTACTGTAGTTTTAAGAATGCCTGGTAGAGATCCTGAAGGTGTCTGTCTCTGTCTAAAGGGTCAGAGCAAATGCGGTTATATCTTAGGGCTTGACTGTACACAATGGATCGTGTGGTGTGTCGAGGATGGAAGCTCGAGGGATGTAGGTAACTATACCGATCAGTAGGTTTGCGGTATAGGGAGGTCTTTATGTGCCCATCGCTAATTTGCACTGTAGTGTCCAGAAAGTGGATCTCTTGTGTGGAGTGTTCCAGGCTAAGTTTGATTGTGTTGTGGAAATTGTTGAAATCTCTATGGAAATCTTCAAGGGCATCTTTACCATGGGTCCAGATGATGAAGATGTCATCAATATAGCATAGGTAAAGTAGAGGTGCTCTGGGATGAGACGTGAGGAAACGTTGTTCTAAATCGGCCATAAAGATGTTGGCATATTGTGGGGCCATGCAGGTACCCATGGCAGTGCCACTGACTTGAAGGTATAGATCATCTTCAAATCTGAAATGGTTGTGGGTGAGTACAAAGTCACAGAGGTCAGCCACAAGTTTAGCTGTGTCATCATCCTGGATGGTTCTTCTAATAGCTTGTAATCCATCCTTGTGGGGAATGTTAGTGTAAAGAGCCTCTACATCCATAGTGGCCAGGATGGTATTTTCTGGAAGACCATCAATGGATTGGATTTTTCTCAGGAAATCTGTAGTGTCTCTCACACCTAGTTATCTGAAAACTAATTCCTTTTCCCCTCCTATTATTGAGCCCTCCTTGAAAAAGAGGCTGCAGTAAGCCATCCCATCCAAAGCTGCTTTGCTCCTAAACTTGATTTGATGTGCACTGTCAAGTACCACTGTGATATTATAGCAGGTTTCTTGCCAATGACCGAGGCCAGGGTTATAATATAAATTTACATCAGTATAACTCCCCCAGGATGTGAAAAGTCCAGCTATATTGACCACACCCCAGATATAGATAGCAGTGTGTCAACAGGAGAGTTTCTCCCATCAACATAGCTATCACTTCTGATGGAGATGGATTTTAACTAAGCCCACAGAAGAAACTCACCCATCAGCTAAGTAGCATCTCCATGAAAGCACTACAATGTGCTGCTGCAGCATTTTAAATGTAGCCCTGACCTGGGTGATTCTTGAAAAGTCCCAGGCAGGGACCACTGAATTGTAAAGTAAATGTGTGGTTACTCCAGTTGTGTTGGGGAGAGGGCTGGAATGTTGTTCAGAAAAGGATTGGTAGGAAAAGATGGGATCCACCTAACAAAGAGAGGGAACAGCATCTTTGCAGACAGGCTTGCTAACCTAGCAAGGAGGGCTTTAAACTAGGTTCATTGGGAAAGAGATCTAAACCAGGAGGTAACTGAGGTAGTGGGATACCAGGAGGATGCACAAAGGGGAGGGTACAACAAAGGAGGCCTCCTGATTCCAACTGAGAAAGTAGGGCAATTGGCTAGTTATCGTAGGTGTCTTCACATGAAAGCCACAAACAGGAAGAACTGAAAGAACAGGTTGAGGACCATGTAGAAAGGCTGGGCATGAACAAATCCATGGATCTGGATGTAAGTGCTGAAGGAGTTGGCCATTGGCCTTTATCATCAAAAACTTGTGGTGACTGGGGAAAGTCCCGGATGGTTATAGAAAGGCAAATACAGTGCCCATCTTTAAAAAAGAGAAAGAAGAGGATCTAGGGGACTACAAACCAAGCAGCCTACCCACAATCCCTGGAAAAATCATGGAGCATATCATCAAAAAATCTATTTTGAAGCACTTGAAGGACAGGAAGGTGAAGCCAGCCTGGATTCACCAAGGACAAGTCATGCCTGACCAAGCTGGCCCAACAGCATTCCCAGCCCTGGTTCTGGGGCACCACCACCACAACTGGCCTGATGCAGCACATACCATTCCCCCCTCTCCCTTGGTGGTCTGGCTGGTCTGCTGCCCTGCCCCCATGCCAGTCCAACAGTACTCCCAGTCCCAGGGAGGGAGTCTCCACCTCTGGAGGGCTGACACTGCTCACTGTTTGCCTGCCCATCCTGCCCCGGGATTGACTAGTGTGCCCTAGCAGTCAAGGACCTGCTGCAACAGACCAGCTACCCCTGGAGCGGGCAGGAAGGCCACAGGCCCCCTAGCCACAGCCGGTCTGGGGGCATTGGGTCCCCCCACAAGAATGGTCAGCCCTGGGCCCCAGGAGCCTTAATCCAGCCCTGAGTATCATGTCCAGTTTTGGTGGCCATAGTACAGGAAGGATGTGGACAAATTTGAGAGAGTCCGTCCAGCAGGGGGCAACAAAACTGATTGGGAGGCTGAAACACGTGACTTATGAAGACAGATTGAGGAAACTGGGCTTGTTCAGTCTGCAGATAAGAAGAGTGAGAGGGGATTTGATAGCAGCCTTCAACTACTGGAAGAGGCCTTCCAGGGAGGATGGAGCGAGGCTGTTCTCAGTGGTGGCGGGTGACAGAACAAGGAACAATGGTCTCAAGTTGCAGTGGGGAAGGTCTAGATTGAATATTAGGAAAAGCTCAGGAGGGTGAAGCACTGGAGTGGGTTACTTAGGGATGTGATGGAATCTCCATCCTTAGTGGTTTTTAAGGTGCATCTTGACAAAGCCCTGGCTGGGACTGGTCCAGTTTTGAGCAGGGGTTGGACTAGATGACTTCCTGAGGAGCCTTCCAACCCTAATCTTCTATGATTACTGTTATTACTCAGAGTTGGCCTGCACTATATGTGCATTGCATACTTGATTATACCCACCTAACACCACAGGGCTTACCCTTCTCCGTAGGCCCAATTAAAAATAATGATAGATTTATCCTTGCAAACTGAGTGTGTCAACTGTAAAGTAAAAACATCAGATATTTTGGTTCCTGGGGTTTTTCCAGCATTCTGTTCTGTTCTATTTAAAAGCCCAGCTGGTTCCTGACAGAAATATTTTCCAACACCCACACTCCATTAGATTAGTTGTCAACTACTATAAAAGGGTTGGGTTTTGGTTTTTTTTAAATCAAAATCCTCATTAGATCAGTGGTATTTTTGTCACACAAAAATAAATGGTTGTGTCTGTATTTTGCTTATTATTAAATTGAAGTGTAAATAAATTTTAAAATAAAAATATTCATGTATAAGTAAATTTTAACTTTTATTTGCAGAGTAATGCACCAAGTCATTGTGATCCTGAAATAAAATTCTATGGCAACACTAACTCGAGGCTCCAGGATCCATTACACCAATGAGAAGATGCTCCACAACCATCAGTCACCTGCAATTCCTCCTATATTTAATGAGGGGCAGCAAATTCCATTACAAACATCTTCCTTCAGCCAAGAAAAAAAGATTAGCTGATGACTAACTGGGAGGAGACAGCTTTTAGTGGCATTGAGCTAACACCATTCTCCTTCCAGATCTTGAATATACAAATGACATTGTCTTGTTGGCACAATGTAATGAATTGCTGCAGCTGACTATCAGTCTGGTCAAGCTAGAAGCAGTGTGTATTGGTCTGGTTATTAATGCAGATAAAACTGAGTCCCTGGCCATTACCATCAAACAGCCTCCAGCTCCATACTACAATCAAAGCAATATTAACCTCTCCAGATGGGACACTGAGCAAGTGACAGCTGTTACAGGAAAGATGTGGACAAACTGGAGAAAGTTCAGAAAAGAGTATAAGAAATTATTAAAAGTCTAGAAAACAAACTATGTTGGAAGATTGAATAATTGAATTTTAGTCGGAAAAGAGAGGACTGAGGAGGGACATGATAACAGTTTTCAAGTACATAAAATGTTGTTACAAGGAGGAGAGGGGTCAATTGTTCTCAATCTCTGAGGACAGGACAAGAAGCAATGGGCTTAAATTGCAGCAAGGGCTTGCAACATATGATCAAAGTCTGTGTGACCATGTAGGCATCTGATTCTCTTTTCCCTTACATCAGTGTAAATTAGGATTAACCCTACTGATAGAGTTGGGCCAGCATACAGCTAGGAAAGTGTGTATGTACTCTCGGGACTTACACACTGGTTAAAAGCTTGAGTGAGGATACTGCAGTCAAACTACACTCTAAGCTCCCAGTAATTGTGATCTCTCCTTATAATGCCAAGTACCCACCCCTCCAGCTGACTTCATTGAGAAGCAAGGGTTCTGAGTGACTGGCAGGAACAGACCTCTTATTGGGACTTCCATGTAGACTGACTACTGGGTTGGACTTCCATGTTTTCACCTGGAATAGGTGAAGATGTTAACCAAGAAGTATTCTAAACATCTTGTTTGATTCAATGAAAGGCAGCAAGTCCCCTATAAAAGTGCAAATCATGCCATTACATTCCATCAAGCAAATATGTCTTTATGAATATTTTTAAAATGCTAATTATGCAAATATGCACTTGGGGAATTTTAAAATATGGATAATTAAGGTAATTGCATTGCTGTGATCTGTTGAGTGAATACCTATCCAAGGAGGATAATCAGCCCACCAGAGCAACAGTGACTCGGGTATGTCAGTGTTTCACCCATGATGGTAATTTGCAATGGTTCAGTTGGAGTATTCAGTACATAAAGTTTTCTGAGTTCTTGAGTCATTTCCATAACAGGCTGCAACAGCTCCAAAAAAAAGAGGGCCTAAGACTGGCAGTCGATGCTGCTCCTGCCGGAGCAGCCACACCTAATCCAAGTGCTAATATTCCATGAAATCACTACTGAAAAAACTATTTTTGTAGCTTCTCTTCTAAACTATGTTTTATATTTGCCTCGCCCACCCCAAAATGCCAAAAGCACAGGAGGGTGGGAGAAATTACTTAAATGGCTGTAAATATGATGTATTATCTATTCTCAGTATGTTTTCTAACAGGACTTCTGGATCTACCAAGAACCATATGGATTACAGAAAATTCACCAAAGGTCTATGTTTAGCCTTAGGCTCCCACCAGTAGGTGCTCTCCACATACCTCAGCGTGGGGAAGTTCTCATGGAGAAACTCAAGCAAATGAATACTGATTTAGTCAACATTGCATCCCCCTTGGAGAATGTGACTAGGTCTTACGTTATTTAAATTGTTCGCTCCGCAGGGGCAGTACACCTAAATTTAAAAAAAACCCCAACACTGTATAATCTCTCCTGCGTCTTGCATTAATGATAAAATAACCAGCCAATTCCCAATTCAAGAACCACTGGTGCTAGTGCAGAAGCAGAAAAGCTGGTTTCCAGAAACCAGGCTGAGTTCGTCATGAAAGCATGTAAAAAATAAATACTTTAAGAATGTGAAAAACAGAGTAAACCCTATACACATTTCAAGGGCAGGAAATACATACTGAGCACCAAAATGACATTCGAATATTCACTTTGCTGATTGCAGGCCAAATTTCCCTACAGTTTGGGTGTAATTCATCCCTGTGCAAAGGGCTAGCTACTGAGTCTAGGCACCACTCAAATGTTCTTTTAAGAGTCATATTTTAAAAGACCATTATGATCATCTAGTCTGACCACCTGCATAACACAAGTTGTAAAATTTCATGCAGTAATTCCTGCATCAAACCAACTAATTTGCAGTTGCACTAGAGCATTTGTTTTAGCAAGACATCAGAGGTGCCTATGCCTTGTGCTAGGCCTTTGCAAAGTGTGAATTTTACCGCTTAAGTATACATTGCCATGAATCAACTTCACACACAAATAGTTAGCCACATTTGTATGTGCAAGGACACAACTGGTGTGCACAGTACAGGTAACTATACATCTGAAAACTGTCTGCAAATCTGGTCCAAATTACAAGACAAACATTTGCAAAGTGTCATAGGAGCACCAGTAAAAGCCTCTGAAAAACTACAGATTGATTCTGATTTTTCTCCATTTCTTATTCCAATTCAGAACAGTTGAATAAGTCCAATACTGCTCTCAGACACCTGGGTTCATGGATTTCAATGGGAGTCACTCGGGCTATGTCTACACTTGCACCTTTAAGTCGACTTAGTGTGTCTACACTTAAAATTAAAGTCGACTTAAAGGTGAACTTACAAAGTTGCCCTAGAGCGTCCACACTGGATGCTCTAGGTCGACTTTATAGGGCTAGGGAGACCTTGGGCAGGTCCACGGTGGTGGGGGGGAGCACCCCCTGTGTACAATGGGGCAAAGGGGGACAGGGACCCTGGCAGAGCAGAGCCCTGAGTGTGACACTGTCTGGATTTAGGGAAGCATTTATGATATTATTTTGTATGGATATCTCATAAATGCTATAATCCATAGGAACTATGTCATGTTTGGTATCAATAGAAAGGCAGTAATTTGCTGGGAATGATTATATAGTTTATGTCTAGGAATTCTATTTCGATTAGAAGTTAAGAATTTGATGTTATATCCATACTTTAACTTGTGTCATTAGACGGGAGGGTGTGAACAACCATTGTCTCCTTAATGTTTAGGAATTTTCCAGGTAGAATGGTCTCAGGGAGTATCCTGATGAGGGGGGCATGCCAGGCTCCCCCTGTGCCCCCCCCTGGCAGGGAGGTCATTGGTGTAGTCCTGGGGTAGCCCTAAGTCGACTTAGGGCTACCCCAGGGCTACACTGGCTTAATTCGACTTTAGAAAGTCGAATTAAGCCTTAGGTCGATTAGAAAGGTGGTTTAATAAAGTCGACTTAATTTTCATTAAGTCGACTTTATTTTCCTTAAGTCGACTTAAGCAAGCTGCTTAAGTCGACTTAAGGAAAGTGTAGTGTAGACGCAGGGCACATTAAGTCGACTTAAGCCAGGCTTAAGTCGACTTAATTTACCAGTGTAGACGCAGCCTCAATGAGTAAGGACAGAATTCGGCCATTATTTTCTTAAATGTCCTGATTCAGGCTTTTATTTGCTAAGTCTCAGTCCTGAAAACACTTGTCTATAATTGAAATTTTGACACAAATGTAAATAGTAACACTAAATATTTTAGAGTTTCTGAGCTGAAGACTTACAGTTTCAATTGGCCATGACTAGCAGTCCTCTTAGGCAAATTAAGTCCAGTTATCTGATGTCTGTATTTTCTCCCTCTCCTTTCCTAGATCCATTTACAGCAAATTTTAGTACAAGAGCAACAACAGTTTCATATGCTGCCCTAATTATAAAAAAGGCTCTTTATAAAGAGCTGCGACACTACACCAAATATCTTCGCATGAAAATATCCAGTCATTCCTACATCAAGGACAAGACAAAAATAATATACCAATGAAACAGTCCATCCTATGCAAAATGCAATCCTAGTTAACATGACCCATTTTCTCTCTTTCTTCTAAGCCAAATTCTCAGTGTGCAAGTTCTCAGTGGCTATGTGTACACTGGCAAGTTAGTTCAAATTAAGGAGGCTTAATTTGAATTAACTAAAGCCATGGCTACACTAGGCTTTAGTTAGTTTGAATTAAGGGCTTCTTTAATTCGAACTAATAAGTTCAAATAAGGTATTCGAACTAGAGGGTTAATTTGAACTAACTAGTTCAAATTAACCAATGTGGCCATGTTAATTCAAACTAATTTTTTAGTTGGAACTAACCGGCCATTGAAATGAATGGGGATCGCTAATTCGAACTAAGCACGTGCCATGAACGGCACGTGCTTAGTTTGAACTAAGTTTTCCTAGTTCGAATTAAGTTAATTTGAACTAACTAAAATTAGTTTGAATTAATTAGTTCAAACTAACTAATTCGAACTAATTTTAACAAGTGTAGACATAGCCAGTGAGATCAGTTGGCAGAGAACACATGTGACCACTCTGTCACATTTGTAGTGTCACAGGAACGTTGTTTTTATCATCAGCAGCACCTGTGTTTTCAACACTCATTCTCCCCATGGTAGGTAGCCAATGAACAGACTGATAACTTTCTTTTTCCCCACCACTTTTGCAAGGGAGGTGGTTTTGAATGAGACACTTGCTTTGTGCTTTCTTACAAGATATGATTTAGGATCAGAGATCATGCTGCCATTACAGCTAACAAACTATTCACCAGTGATTTCATTGGGCCAGATTCCACACACACATACCCACCCCTTATCCCATGTGTGAAAAACTGTGGGAGAGGACTTTTCCCATGGAAATCTCTGTGAGGACTCCTTCACAGCAACTGCTACACTGCATATGGTTTGAAGGAGAGGGGAAGATTTGCCTCCCCATATTTAAAGTTTTGGGGCCCACCACCAATCCTGGTAGGTGCATTTGGACTTATGAGAGCCCAGGGCACCAGTGTGATGGCCCAGAGTACCCCTGAACCAGCCCTTGGTCTGGCAACTGCCCTCCCCACACTACCAGCAACCTGACATGACAACTTGATTTGCAGCTGCCCCCATGTCCCTCAGGGATTTCCATGGATAAAGTAAGAGCATCTGGGGCTGGGCAAGAAGATAATAAACATCCCTTCAGCCCATCTTCTGCAGCATCTGGACAGTGGGGTGTTGATAACACAGAGGTAAATGAGCATCCCTTCTCCCTTAAGAAGGCAAGTTCCATAAATGCCCAGTGAGCAAAATGAGCCACTCCTTCATTCCACCTCACAATATTTGACCCAAAGAGAGTCAAAGCAGGGCTCTAGTCCCTACAACAAAGGGTGTGCCACACCTATCAGTGTGTTATGTTTGATAGGAAGGATATCCTGTGAACCAAGCACTGAGCTGTCAAAGGTCAACAGTTTAAAACACGCTACCTTTCTTTTCACTGTGAACTACCAGCATGCGTATGCTTCCTGTAAAATAGCTACACTCTGAGCAGAGCACGCTGAGGGCCTGACCCTGCAAACACTTACTCACAAGAGCAGTCACATGGGGCTACTGGTACAAGAGACACATTTCACATCTGAGGAGAAGAGCTTGCAAACTCCAGAGAGTCTGCTTTAGCGGCAAGTGCATTTCCTCTACAAGCTGCCAGCAAACCTGATAAACCTCAAGCCACAAAGCTGGGTGGGGTCATGGGAACACAGCAGAACAGACCATCACTTGCTTTTAATTAAAGAGTCCCCTGAGACAGACTTTTCAAACGGTGTTTCTGCCAGAGCATTCTGGGTAACTGCACTTTTTTTTCTATGCTGGGCTCACCCTCCTGATTCATTATTACTATTTCATCTCTCTGTAACACTGCTGACATCAGAGCAGTGATTGTTCCTACCTTCCACCCCTGTATTCAAGCCTCCACCCAGAAGCGTTCAAGCAACTGAGGGATAACTCTGCCTAAGACACCGAATCTGCTTGTGCAGAAACTGCATCACCATTAGTTATGAGGAAATAAAAATGCATGGTGAATGCTCCAGGGGAGGGACATTTTAAAAGACAAATTTATGTGCATATTTGCAGCTACAAAACTCATCAGAATCAACCCAGTCTCTTGCAGGAACAGGCCATCTGCTCAGGAAAAAAATTAATAAAAGTATTTACCACCTGCAACAGAGGGCGATTCAGCTGTCAGCAAAAAGTTACTAAATGGCCACTATAAGGCTTTTTCAGGACTTGATACTGCTCAATTTAAAGGGCCAGTCCCAGGAAGACATGATGTAAAAAAATGCAAATGAAAGAGCAACCCTGCACTAGAAAGGAGGAGTCAGGATCAGACTGTTACAAAGAAGCACGTGACTGGTGAAGGATCAGCTTCTGGACACAGCCATTGTCTATGGGAATAGCTATTAGTGTAGATATATGATCTTGTGGGAATTTACCATACAGAAACTTAGCTAGCTTAGAGTTAAGGTTATTGGACTGCATACCCTTTTAATGGAACCTAAACAGCACAGAAAGAAAGATCTCACCACCACCATTGGCAATCTGATCCTATCTAGAGGGGTATGTTGGTCTGTGTACAGCATCTGACGAAATGGGTTGGAGCCCACAAAAGCTTATGCCTGAAGAAATTCGTTAGTCTTTAAAGTGCCACCGGACTCTCGTTTAATCTGACACTAGTTTCACCTGCACACGCCCTCTCCAGCACAAACCCTCATACAATATATTTGATGAAAGATGCACCAAATGTGTGCTAATTTCAAAACACAGAGCCAGCCCAAATGGTCAAAGTTAAGGCTTGGATTGGTTGCTCAGAATGAGGATGGCAATACATGATCTGTGGGTGGCAAAAACAAAGGAGCTGAGGTTGAGAAATGGATCTGATTTGGGAAGTCTGACTCAGGTGCTGAATGACGATGAAGTGGGATTTTCTCCCACGAAAGCTCATGCGACAAATAAATGTGTTAGTCTTTAAAAGTGCCACAGGACTCCTTGGTTTTTTTGCTGCACTAGACTAACACAGCTACCGCTTTGGAACTTACTACTGATTGTTTCCTTGCCTTTTAAAATGTATTAGTCGGGTAAGCTCTCTAGCAACATTAACTGTAAGATTTTGTGGGGAGAAATATATAGGTAGGTGACAATAGAAAAAAAAATACTATAGGGCAGGCAGAGCCTGTTCAGAACCAGTCCCCAGCTAGTGTTCTACAGTTCATCGGCTACATGTGCCCCATTGGAAACAATCCCACTTGGTTCCCTGCAGCAGCTGTCTTTTAAAACAACTTCAGATTTGTTAATGTGGCCAAATTGAAGTGCTTTCCCAACTACCACAATGTTTCTCTTCTAAAAATCTCTGTGCTGGGCTATTATACGCAGACCACTATTTTAAACACCTGTTCTGTTCTAATTATAACACCTTCAAAAAGTAGAGATCTCAAGCATGCTATTGATAGCGCAACACATTCGGGACCTTTAAACAACCAATATGAGCTTCTGGATTCCAGTAGAGCTCTAGCTGCCCTGACACCACCACCTACCATCTGTGTGAAACCACATGAAGGGGCTGGGCCCAATTTAGCCAGTTGAAAGAGCCAGCCTCCAAGAAACAGATTGTTTCCTGGTGAGATGAATAACAATGCCACTCTCTTGTATAGAACGGATTTCATCACCTGAGATAGGCACTAGAATTCCCATAGGAAGGTAAGGAGACCTAACTTGAGTGGCAAAATTAGAACCCCACTCTCTGGTGTCTCAATCCACTAGACCCCGGGTATACTTTGCAATAGGCTTTCTTGACTGCTCCTTTTAACAGATTTGTGAGCAAAATTAATTTTAAGGATATTAAGTCTTTTTACATACTGGATTGCAGAATATCAAATATGTTCTGATGAATGTAGAAAGAAATACATTTTGCTCAACATAGCTTTGCCATTATCAGCTGAATCACTAAGTGACCTATAAGAAGTCTCTCCTGGTTTATACATTCTTGATTAAGTTAAATACATACTGCATTTGCACCCTCACCTTAGGAAAACATTCAAGGCTGTATTCTTTTCTGGATGAACAAGGTTTTCTACCTGTATAACACCCATTAGTGTTAATGGCTATGTCTACACTTGCTAAAATTAGTTCGAATTAGTTAGTTCAAACTAACTAATTCGAACTAATTTTAGTTAGTTCGAATTAGCTTAATTCGAACTAGCATGGCCACACTGGAGTGTTAGTTCGAACAATCCCCATTCATTTCGATGGCCAGTTAGTTCGAACTAACCCCTTTAGTTAGTTCGAATTAACCCCTTAGTTCGAATACCCTATTCGAACGTATTAGTTCGAATTAAGGAAGCCCTTAATTCGAACTAACTAAAAACTAGTGTAGCCATGGCTTTAGTTAGTTCGAATTAAGCCTCCTTAATTCGAACTAACTTGTTAGTGTAGACATAGCCAATGATTCTAGTGTTGACTGTAATACACCATACACCTAATTTAGAATCACATAACTCTTACAAGTACTACAGATGGATTCAACATACAGCTAATTCTTTGCTTTCATCTTTCCCTTCCCCTGAACCCTGCTAATACTATATTTTGAGGCAAAGTCAGGTTGCCTAATTTGTACTAGTACTGTAAATATTTATGAAAATTGTGATTTATTGAGAACAAAACCGGTATTAGCACAGTGGCTTGGATTCTCATGTGAAAGTGCCAGGTTTTGGAGCATGCATCTCATTAACATTAATATGAGTTGCACCAGTTAGAGTCCCCAAATCTCAAGATAAGGGAACAGGACTGTGCACTGCAAGGGATGCTCTCTTCTGCTGATCTCCTCATTTTCAAGAGTAAAGCAAATCTAACCTATTGTTCTTTTTCTAACTATAGTATTAGCTGGGAAAAAAATGAAATATTTGTTGCAAATAAGGAATTCATTCTATAGAGAAACTAATATTTTACCTAAGAACTATAGCAATTTTCCTAGATACAATCATTTGGCATTCGTTTCTAGCTATGGTTCTCAAATCTATAAGAGAGAAATTAGGAATGCCATTTAAAGAGCCAGGGCTGTATATAATAAAAGAAGTAATAAAAACAGATTGCTTTACATTGTAATAGATCATTCACTTTAGAATGTGAGATTGGTTTCAAATTGCCTCTTAATATAATACTCTATTTGTTGGCTGGACTTGCTGCATAGTCCCTGTACATTGCCACCACTGAGATTTAAAGATCTATCTTTCCTCTGGTATGGCCACTAGAAGCACCTAACTACCACTTAATGAACCTAAGTGCAAAATGTCAATCCTCAGCCCCCCTGCTCATCTGTCACCTATATATCCTGCCAGCAATGTCCCCTACTTGTCTTAATGTCTGCCATACACAAAACCATCGCCATTTCAATTGCACTGAGCTACTCAGTACTGATGGCCCACTGGAATGCTCAAAGTAGGCATGCCCCTGCGGGCTCAATCCAGTAGTGATACCAGGCTGGGCCTCACACAAACTAACTTCTCCTTCCTCCTCATATGCTATAGCCCAGTGGTTAGCCTGCTCAGTCAGGAGATATGTGACCCTGGTTCAAGTTCCCACTCTGCTGGAGCTAGAAGATGGCTACCCTCACCTGCAAGTTAGTGTCTTAACCATAGGTTGATATGAGTTGGTGACTTTCTCAGTCTGATCTGTTGCAGTGGTTCTGCTTTGTACAAAATACTTAAATGTTAACAGGGGTAGGGAAAAGGAGATATTCTGTAACCTAATGGGTATAGCATTCATTGGGGGACTTGGAATTCAGTTCCTATTCCAATAGATACAAAAAAATGAAAGATCTTCAAGTGGAAAGCTTAAGAAAAAATTCAAGTACTCATCTGAGAGGTAGAACATCTGAGCTCAGATCAGGCAGAGTGATTTGAATCTAGATCTCCCACCTTCTGGGTGAGCATTCTCACCACCATCAAGTTTTTGTGAGAAACAACTGACCCAATTCCAAAAGGTTCACAGCTGTGAATTGTGACCTGCAGAAAGTGCCTCTTTCCAGTCCAGAGTCAGGCACCTAACTCCCCTCCTACTGACTATCTTAGGTGGCTACCAGCTGAACTTGCTGGCTTTTGTGAATCCCATTGTTAAGCCACATCTGCACTGACAGCGGCAAATTCACCACTGTCAGATCGATCTTTCCGGATCGACTTAGGAGTCAGTTAGGGCCTGCGCTGAAAAGGAGTTAGGAAGTTGATGGGAGTTATGCAAGTTTACTCTGCATGACTTGCGTAACTCCCATTAAGTGCCATTGAATTTTACCACCAGTGTAGACCTGACCTTAGATGCCTAATATTCTTAGGTGCCTAAATTGCTGAGGTCTATCTATTTCCATTAACTCAGCATGGGTTCAACATAGAGGCAGCATAGTTCAGTGGACCAGACGGACTCCTAAGTGAGGAGAAGTGTGCCCTGTTCCCAGTTCTGTCACTCAATCAAAAGTCATGTGAACTGTCTGTATATCTATCCATCCCATTTTACAGATGGTGAAATTTTGACCCTCCTTTGAGATCTCAGAGGAAACAGTCCTAGGTAAGTGCTAAATATTAGTAGGTTGAGGGAAAGTGCCATTTCACAGTAGGCACCACCACTACACTATGATGTCCATCAGCAACCAGAGACCAAGGTCATTATGAAAAGGTAATACTGTTTCTTTCAGTCAATGAAACAGTCCTAATTGAAAATTGCACTTGACCAGATGATATGAGATGGAATCTGTTTCAAATACTAGATAAAAATCAAATGTCCCATAGTGCGGTGGATAACAGAAGTTTTGTGGGGGAGCCACTTAGGCATGTCCCTCTTTAAACTCTCTGTGCACCAGCTGGTTTTTTGGCTAAAATACTTAATACAATTCTAGCTTTAAACAGGCAATCTCAGCAGGCATGTGGATTGAGGATTTTTCATAAATTCTGCCTATGAAAGCTACAGAACAGTGCACTGTATTTCTTGATTTGCTCCTAACTATGGATTCATCACAATGGTTACAGTGAAAAATAAATTACTTAGAATTTATAAAAAGGTCATTCAGTTACTTAGTCATTATAATGACTCACATATAATTTCCCTCCACACCCCAACCCTTATGCTACCTGCTACATGAGCATCTGTATTTTACAGAGAATCAAATAGTGATACACACACTTCTTATAACAGAGCGAATTTGTCATTGGTATAAATGGGCAGAATTCTGTTGGCTTCAGTTAGTGTACACTCAACTAGCTGTGCAGAACCTGTATTTTTAAATGCATATGTGTTGTTATGAGACAATTTTCTCCTGCGCATACTCAGCACATCGCTGTCAAATAATCATTCCTTCGTTAAATCCAGATCTATCTTTTAAAACCAAGCAGAATGCTAGCTAATCCACCCAGGCTGCTCGTCCTGTTTGGTTTGAGACTCGTGGCCAAGGCAATCTGGAAAACCGTGTGCCAATGCTGGAATTATTCAATGGGCATAAAGGGCCAGATTTAGTTATTTAGGTACCTACAAATCCAGATAGGCACCAAGTGAGCTTTTCCCATTGGGAATTGGGTACCTAGGCATTTTTGAAAATCCCAGTAGAAGCTAGATTCACAAGGGAGAATTTAAACCTAATTTTAAAGCACCCTGCAGCCCATTGGAATTCACAACCCTGACACAGGCCCCCACACCTTCCATGCGAGGAAAGTTAGGGGCCATCTATGGACAGTTAGAAGCTAAAAAAGGTGTACAGTCTACCCTCTGGAGCTAAAAGAGGGATTCAGAGGAGCCAGAATATTGAGCCACCTAGACTAGCTCCTAAGAAATGCTGAGGAGAGAGGCAAGGCCTGGGTGCCTAAATCCAGACCAGAGGGAGGTGTATATTTCCACTCATAATTCACAGTTGTGAACTTTCTCCTGGAGTTAGATGCCTTAGCCAGGTCAGTCCTGTCTCAGGAAAAGTTAAGGAAGTGTTACTGTCTTCATCCCATTTACTACTTACCCCAGTGTTCACAACACTTACATGGAATGTGGAAAAGGTCTCATTCAAATGTCTCCTCCACCTGAAGGGGAGCATAAGGTTGACGCCACATCTCCCATATTCTAGGATAGTGCCGTAGATACCAGGCTATTGGCTATTTCGGGGTGCTGCTCTCAATCTCTGTTCTTGGAGCTGTTGCACTTGGTGTAAATATTCATTGAGTCAGAGGGGAAAGGTGTGGACCCAGATTCCAGTCCCTGTTCCAATGAATATTTAGATTGTTTATACAGAGTGAAACAGCCTCAACAGGAGAAATTCCCATCTCAGAATTCTCCAAAGTCAAGGCACTGAGCTGGCACATAGGAGAGGTGAGAGCTCTGACCACTACTAGACAATGCTGCTGTGACCACCTCTCCTTGAACTGTTACCTTGTTGCAGTGTAGAGACAAGTGCGTGTCCCAATGACCCAAAGAACTATGTCATCTGGAGTTCTGTACTCCTAATAGGGTCACTCTTGGCAAACAGTTCTTAGGTGAGGTTCTAAATGAAGCAGGGTCCAATCTTCTCAAGACCCTAGTCGTGGAACAGATGTATTTGGGAACAGTTGTCTGCAGATGTGAAGGTGATGAGGGCTGCAGAAATACAGAGACCGCCATTTGTCTCAGACATCTGTGCCACAGGGTCCAGGCCTCCTTCCTGTCAAGTTCTGTGAGGCTGCCACCTGCACACCGGCTCCCCAATTTTAAAAGATTTCATGCATAGGCCTCTGCCAAGAGTGTTTAATATATCCCACTAACAAAGTCCTGTGGCAGTGGGTGAGTGGTGATGGGGACAGAAGCAGTAATCTCTTGGAATCCCTAATCACAAGTCTGCACTCAGGTGGCAGGAGCGTGTTGGCCATCATACACTTGGATTAGTGAGACAGAAACACAAGTTGGCAGTTTTGACCGCATCTGAGCAGTCCTTTTCAGGATCTACTCTTCTCATCCTGAATAAGGAAAGGGCTAGAATCACTCCTCACCCCTACTCCCCAACTGGATGGCCATGTCCAGTGAGATCACTCTACCTACGGTCAGAACATACAAACTAAAGTAAAGTAGTTCGCCACTTGAAATGTTCACATTCTCATGGATTCCCCCAATAGTGACTGTCCTGAAAAAAGAAATAATAGCTAGAGAACTTGCAAAAGATGACATTGATATTGTTGCCCCAAGGCAAAAGAAGGTCAATTGAAAGAAGATGGAGCTGGCTATTCCTTTTTTTGGAAAGGAAAGCAAACTGAAGAGAGCCAGGGGGTTAGTTTTGCTATCAAGGACAAGATTGATAGCCAGCTTTTAGAACTCCCCATGTGTATTAACACACATCTCATGACTCTTCATCTTAAGCTTAGTAAAAACCAGTATGCCATAGTCATTAGCAGTTCTACTGTGCTCTTGAAGCAGTTCTTACTGCCACAGCCAAGGAAGGCTCATGGGTTACTTCAATGCAAGAGTTGGGTGACTTCTCAAAGCTTTGGAGAGGCACCATTAGGGAAGAAGGAATGGGGAAAGTTGGATGTAACTTCATTCTTCTACTCAGTAAAGGTGTGGGGCACGATTTGCTTATTATAAATACCATCTTCGACAGAGGAACAAATATACGACCACATGGAAACACCCACATTCTGAACACTGGCATCTTCTTGATTATGTCATTGTCAGAGCCTGTGATCGTACTGATGTCCGTATACACGAGCCCTGACAAGTATGAATGACTGTTGGACAGACCATCATTTAGTTTGATCAATCATAAATATGCAACTTGCACCTCAACACCATAAATAACCGAAAGGAATTCAGAAGAGATTTAACATCAAGGCACTTCAAAATCACACTAGTCATGAGCCTCTTCAGCAATACCTCATTGAAAGGCTCTCTGACCTACCTGACAGCATGAAAAACATCCAAACACACTGAGTTCAAGACCATTATTCACAAGGTATGTGCTGAATCGACTGAATATTCTCTAGTGCCTATCATAACCTAGGACTCTCTCTCAACATTGGGAAGACTAAGGTGCTCCACCAATATGCCCCAAGTAGTCCCCCTTCTCCCACAAATTACCATCAGCAGTGAACCCCTGGAAAACACTGAACATTTCCCGTACCTTGATAGCCACCTCTCCCAGACAGCCAATCTTGATGTAGAGATTACATGAGATCAGTTGTGCCATCACATCTTTGTAAAGTTGTTTCATCGTGTCTTTATTGACAGAGATCATCTTAAATCTCATCAATGACTTTCCCCCTGGCAAACATCCTACTCGTATCAAGGGACAGCTGATGGTGACTAGCTGTGGGGGAAGGGAACCTCCTCCTCCACCCGTCTTTTGTGAAGGGTTAGAGGTTATAGGAAGCTGGGGAACACCTGCTTTGTGAATCCAGCATGATCAGCTAGACACCAAGCTTCTTGGCTTTGCACATGCCCAGTGGCAGAAATGTAGAAAGCTTTAATGGTGGAAACGCACACATGTGCCACAGCAGGCAAGCAAGCGGAGTTTTTGTGAATGACATCCCAATGTTAGATTTAGGCCCCTAATTCTCTCTGGCAAACTCTAGCTTCATGTTTAGGTACCTAAATACTTTTGAAAATCTGATCCTAATAGGACTACATTCTCTGAGGCTGACATCTTTTACCAGAGCAGCATACATGTTCATTTTTAAAATAAGTAATATGTTATTTATTATCTTTGCTGGGGTGTCTGATCTGTTCAAAAACGTCTCTTAACAGGGAGAAATACACCAGTGTCTCTCTAATTTTCCATATATAGCACACAAATCCATCAAAGGGATTTCAGAGCCTTTAGGATTTTTCTTAGACTACAGCCCATCAATTAACTTGATGTACATATATGCAGTTCAGAAGCAATTGAAGCAAGCTTTAACTGAACATTATTGAATCCATTGTGTTGCTTTCTAAATGAGAGAGAAGCAAACACTGTAATTGGGACCTAATGTGCCTTTCCAGGCTTCCTTGACAGCTCCAGACAAAAGAAACCAAACATTTTGCTGACAGTTCCCTCTTAAAGTGAACTGTTCGGGGCGGGGAGGGGGAGCATTTTCGTGAAAAACTAGAGTGGGATTTTCAATAGCACTCAACACTGGCCTTACTCTGCTCCAGATGAAGTCAGTGGGAACTCCTAAAGAGCAGGAGGGCTACTGCTGATTTCAATAGCAATGGATTTAGGCCAATGCTGAGTGCCATTGAAAATCTAACCCTGAGACCCTGAGCCAGCAACTGCCTCTGTGTGGATGGTCACCTGCCCGGCTGCATTACAGCTCTACACAGACAGGCAGGAGGCATTTGCAGACTCGGGGCCTAAATGTTTCAGTTTGAAAGTTACTGGTGTATCATATGCAGTAAATCCTTAAAGCTGTGCCTTTAGGCACAGTCATGAGCAAGAGGAAATGTGTCCTCTGAGGCACAATTCCGTCCTTGCTTCCAAGGTAGCAATTTCCTGCTGGCCTGTAATAAGGCTCTGACCATCCCTGCCCCTACTCACCCCCAGTCAGAGCTGGAAGGAGTATGCATAGGTACTACCTAATCCTGTATGCCTACACCTAAGGTTATTCACAGTCCAATACAATCTGAGGACCTGGAGTAATATCTTGAAGCTGGTGAAGGAGACATTTAGGTTAGACATCAGGAAAAGATTATTAAGGGTAAACAAGCAGCAGAGTAGCCCAAGGGAGGTGACTAAGTTTGCTTCACTCAAGGTATTCAAGAATAGGTTAGATAACAGGAATATGGGAATGAGCAGTCCTGTAAAAATTCAGATTGTCAGACTGGGTGACCGAAGTGGTTTTCTCCCAGACTTTAGTATTTATTGAGGTATGAAAACACCAGCTCCATGGCCACCAAGGAATTTAGACAGTAGCTTGCTGAGTCTTTAATTTCATCTTCCTTAAACTTGCTGATAAATTGAAAAGCTGGGATTGTACATGCCAGAATGTTGGCAAGCAAATATATTATTGTGTGCATTGATACAACGTCAATGCACATCTGAAAACTACAAGACAATCTTCGGACCCTCTCGTTCTCATGGGAAATGCATAAAACTATGAAAGGAATTTTCAGTATGTTTATAAATAGTCAGAAACTCTATCCCAAAGATTGTAAATCCTCATCTTTCACCACATTGACATGCCCACTGCCCACAGAGAGAATGTGTGTAACCGCTACATGCTAATCTTGGGAAATCTCTCATTCTGAAAGGCAAAGCTGCAATTTCCACCAGAGGGGAAAAAAAGCATCGTGTACAGCCATGCAAAATAACGCAACCAAGGCAGGAATTCAAATCACTGATTTGGAGGAACTAGGCTGTTTGACAGGAAAGTAGAAAAAGCAGAAGGGAACAGACAGACAAACATATTTCTTCATTTTTCCTAGTAACTAATTATTAAAAATCCTTGCCTAGCTAACATAATATTGGATTTGTAATTTTTCAAACGACCTTTTTTAAAGAGAAGTTTGCAACTGCTTAGAGCATGGACCAATTAGATATTCCTTACTGATTCTAAGGCTAAGCCTATACTGACTGTGGCAAATTCGCCAGTATCCCCCAGTTCAATCTTCTGGGTTTGACTGAGTGATCAAGACCTGCTCAGTCGATCTGGAGTTCAATTTAGTAACTTCAGCTCTGGAAGAAGAGTAGCACTGAGGCAAAGAGAGAGTTTCCCTTCAACTCAGCGCAGGGGAGACAGGGAGGTAAGTGAGCATTACAGAGTCAAAGGGAGATACTCAAGTCATTTCATGTAGCTTGTGTATCTCCCTTAGACTGACACCGAAAATAGCAACATGTGTAGATAAGGCCTGATGTATCAATATGGTACACTAGAGATATCTGATTGACATCCCTAGAAAGAGAAGCCTTTTATCCACAGAAAAGCTGTGTTATAGGCAGTAGCAGTGAAAATCTTCCCTACCAGATTGCCAAGATAAGTGGCAATTACATTGTCTGTCTTTTAGACACTTGTTCACAGGACCGAAACTGCTAACTCACTCTACATAATCTGTCAAACAGCCTTCAGATAACTTCAACCTTGTCACTACCAATTTGGAATAGATTCAGACTAATGACCTTTTATAGCACCGTGCTGGTCCCTGGAGCCAGCTAGCACACATAGGCTATGTCTACACTGGCAAGTTAGTTCGAATTGAGGAGGCTGAATTCAAACTAACCAAAGCCATGGCTACACTTGGCTTTAATTAGTTCGAATTAAGGGCTTCCTTAATTTGAACTAATAAATTTGAATATGCTATTTGAACTAAGGGTTAATTCGAACTAGTTAGTTCGAATTAACCAATGTGGCCATGTTAGTTTGAACTAATTGCTTAGTTCGAACTAACCGGCCCATTGAACTCAATGCAATTCGCTAATTCAAACTAAGCAAGTACCATGAATAGCACTTGCTTAGTTTGAACTAAATTTTTCTAGTTTGAATTAAGTTAATTCAAACTAACTAAAATTAGTTCAAATTAGTTAGTTCGAATTAACTAATTCGAACTAACTTTAGTTAGTGTAGACATAGCCACAGGGGTGGAGTCCAGTGTCCACTGAAGTCAATAGAACTCCCACTGATTTCAGTTGGCATTGGATTGGGCCCCATATATTGCACAAATAGTTAGGAATATCTAACAAAAAGAGTTGGGGATGGGGCTGGCTGGAGTGTGGTGTGGCCTCCAGCAGTGGGCCTCCAGTAGTTAGCATTGTCATGTGGGCTGCTGTCGATCAGCAATTCAAGACCAGCTCTCTGCCTGATGAGGAGATGGGATTTACAATAAGGATCCCCCCCCTTTAATCATGGGGCTGTGGGACAGTTTGATATAGGCCTGCCTCAGTCTCATTTGTTGATATTGTTGTTTCACTTGAGGTAAATTTGGATGATTAAATATGACTTGGGTTAGAGAAAAAGTGAAACTCACTCTATGGCCAGTGATTAGGGCCTCACCTGGGAGGCAGCAGATCCCTGTTCTTATCTTTTCTCCTTATCAGCCACGTGGGGGACTTGAACTAGGGGATCTCCCATATCCCAGGTGAATATCCTAACAGCTGGGCTAAAGGTTATAAAGAGGGCTGCGTCCTCCAGCTGTTTTGTGTAGAAGTTAGTTATATAAAAGTTATTCCCTCAGAAACCTTATCTTTCTCTGCTTCCCTTGTTGGTAGTCTTAAGAGGATGCCTTTTTGCTTCTGACAGTCTCTATTATTCTGCTGGTTAGCCATGTTGCCGTTCTTTTGGCTCTTTTGTTGCTTGTTTGATTTGGCATATACCTTTAGTCTGAACGTTCATTGGGCTTTGGATCACGGCTTCTGTACACATTAACAGATGGTCTAATAAACCTCACCTCTATTGCCAAGCCCCAGTTTTCATCTATTAATTCACTTATCCCTTTCAGCCTCAAAGTATCAGAGCTTTGGGGGGAAAAAAGGTCAGAACTGACCTCTCCTTGGCTTCTGTGTGATTACTTTATTATTATATGTCAAATGAGTATTTTAATGCACCTGGGCATTAATCATATGAAAGTAGCTATCCAAGCATACCTATTTCATATAACCAGTCCATAAAGAGAAACCAGCTGGTGGAATGAAAGTCCAACATGTTCCAAATAGAGCAAACTGATCTGTGATCATTGAGCTCTGATCCCTGACGCACTGAAGTCAGTGAAAGTACCGTGAATAATTTCTCCAGAAATCTGTCAACATTTCCAGTAGTTCAGCATTTTATTCAATGCTTTATTATTAACACTTGTGGACATGGTGTGTGGTGCTTGATTGAATTTCTTTCAGTTAAATCACTATTATGGAATTAAAAAATAAACTGCTTTCAAAGAAACAGAAGTTTTATAGAATTTATTTTACTCCCTTTTAAATTTGAGGGTTATTATAAAGATGCCATGTTGATGCTGATTACTTTGTGAGTGCTAACAATACAGTGCTGTATGTGATACAAAATTTATGTTGCGCAGTCATTAGGCAGGGACTGTCTAAGGCCGTGAACTTGTAGTCAGATCTGCACAGAAAAATCCCCATCACAGTGTAAAGCCCCTTGAATTCCCACAAATTTTAGAGCCTGATCTACCAGTCCATACACAAGAAGCCCCATTGAAATGATTTAGAAATATTGGCTTCACTGGAAATTCTCAATAAGCACTAATCCTGTGAGGAAGGATTGCAGGACTGAGCCCTAGAACTGCCCCATGTTGTAATAACCAGGGCCGTCCCTGCGGGGGGGGGGGAGCAAATGGGGCGATCGCCCAGGGCCCCGCAGGGCCTGCGTGTGCACCACAGCCCCTCCTCCCACGGTCGTCCTGCTGCCTTTGGCTACCCCAGGACTGCACCAATGCCCTCCCTGCAGGGGGGAGGCACAGGGGGAGCCTGGCATGCCCCCCCACAGGGTCCTGGGTCCCTGTCCCCCTTTGCCCCCATGTATAATGGGGCAAAGGCTGAGCCCCCTGGCACTGGGCAAGGGTTGCCCCCCCTCTGCCCCCGTGGACCTGCCCGAGATCCTCCTAGCCCCTAGAAGTCAACCAGTGGACGCTCTAGGTCGAGTTTGTAAGTTCCCCGCAAAGTCGACTTAAAATTTAAGTGTAGACTCACTAAGTCAACTTAACTAAGTAGACTTAAATTTCCAAGTGTAGACATAGGCTAAATGACAAGCCTGAAATGACCCAACTGTGGCTTTCCCTGAGTGTTCTTCCATTCATACAAACAAAAAATTAGAGCTTTAGCAAAGTAGCAACTTCATTCAATTTTGAAATGAATACTTAATTATGTCTTTGTTCATTGAATGGTTGGCTGTAAATAGCTTTGTTTATAATTGGGATGACCTGCTTCTCCTTAAGTGTTAATCATTGACAAATCTTAGAGCTTTCGTTGTTTTAAATCAGCACAGCATAATTGTCATGAAGCTATGTCAGTTTACACCAGCCAAGGATCTGTCCCTCTGGCTTTACCATCCACCAGGGTCAACCCTTTTCTTTACAGCACTCCAGCAGTCAATGTACCATTCCACAAACAATTTTGTCTTTCAGTCTGCTATATAGAGAAGCAAATCCCGAAAGATGGCAAGCTTCAGCAACTCATCCTGACTTTGATGTGGGGGATGCTAGAGCCCAACACCTCCCAGGGAACAGGTCATGACCCAGAGATCCAGGTACTCAGTGAAATCTTCCATTTCCTCATGGCAACCTTGCTTCTCATAGACCATGTTGGCCCCATTAGCTAGCACCAACTACAAAGGAAATCACAGGGATATACAAAGGCCACCCAACTTCCCTTCACTGTCCCACAGTAGAACTAGAGGGATCCTCTTGAATCACTGGGCGCAGCGCTCCTCTATTTTTCCCTCAGCTAGTCAGGGGACTCATTCTTAGATGTGTGGGCCCAGAGCAAGTTGGCTTTGAGCATCAGTTTCCCTGCGTTCACTCCTTCCAATACTTTATCTTGCTGCATTAACATCAAATCACTATTTCCTTTTTAGCTTTTGTTTTAATACCCAGGTCTGGTACTTTCGGAATCAAAATAGGGTAAGTTGCTGTACTGAAGGATCCCAAGCCAAATTTCACAGCATCCATTTTTTGTAACACGGGGGAGAGAAAGAGGAAACGGAGATAAGATTTCTGATAAGCATCATTTTCTTACAGTAACGGTTTTCTTAATGAGTGAGTCCCCATTGTAACATAGACTAGCAGTCAGTAGATCACATTAGCTCTGTGATTCAAGACTGTGTCATTCACAGCTGCAGATATGCACGGTTGACTCCCCTGGTATGAGTTCAACTGCCTGAATGGTGCAGAGAAATTAAGCATATCTAGCCAAAGCTCTTAATAGCCACTGATGCAGAGTCTGAGCCGTAAGTGTTGGGGAATTTCCCTTGAAGCTAGAAACACCTGTTATTGTGGCACCGTGAACATGACAGATAGGATGTTTTGAACAGTGTGTGTCAAAGGGGAAACAAAACAACACAAATAAAATTCTCTATGACCATTTTGAGAACAATTATGGCTCATAAGAATGAATCTGGTACTATAACTAGTGTCCTGCTAAAACTATTTCATGAAATATATACTATAAATAACCAAAACATGTTCCCTAGTTCATACCTAGATCTATTTACAAGAGTAGGCAAAGCTTCCTGAAAAATTGGACTTTATAGGATGGATTCTGGAGCTCCCGCTTAACCTGCCATCTGAGGACCCCCTAAAGCAGATGCTCAAATTTTGAACATGCCATTTAGGCAGCCATTTTTGAAGCCTTGGCCCCCAGAGAATAAGCACTACTAAGAACTGAGAAAAATACATCACCACCAAGATTGAAACTCAGTCCATTTACAGTTTAAGGGGGCGATTTTCTTCTACTAACCTACCCAGTCTTTGGTCAGCAAATATATAGAGATTCAATTAGCCACACAGCATCTTTCCTATTGTCTCCAAAACATAGTCTCCAAAATCATTTTAGAGATTCAATGATAAAGTTACACATGAAATAAAGGATAAAATTTCAAAAATAAAGTCTGCAAATAGAACCTGTCCCCTGCTAGTTCTGCTAGTTCATACCATGTCTTACTTGTTCGTACTGTGTTTTATGGACATAAAAATTACACGCAAAAAAGAACTACTTAATGAATTTTTTTTAATCCTGACAGCTGTTCCATGGCCTACATAGGATGAGTCTGTCGTCTTAGTTCATTTCCTAGAGAACAGACCCACATTACAAAAACCATTACCACAGCATTCCACTGGCAGCTCACAATAAAGGCCAAAAACATGACAGACAAAAAGGCTGTACAATTCTCTTTCCCGTCATTAGAGGCAGTGGTCAGATCAGAGTTGAAGCATTTTGGTAGAGGAAGGAAGGATATACTACTGTTGCTTGCGCAAACCTGTTCTGGGAATAAATAAAGGATGTTTTCAACGGTTATCAGCTTGGTACCTTTCACAAGCACTGCATTGGTTTTAAAAGGAAAGCCTTCATGGTCCCCATGTTTCATTTCTGAATAAATCCTTCTGGCTTTAGATCATGTAATCATAGAATTGTAGGAGATTAAGGTTGGAAGGGATTTCAGGAGGTTATCTAGTTCAAACCCTTGCTCAGAGCAGGACCAACCCCAATTAAATCATCCTGGACAGAGCTTTGTCAAGCCAAGCTTAAAAACCTCTAAGGATGGAGATTCCACCCTTCCCTACGTAACCCAGTCCAGTGCTTCACCACCCTCTGAGTGAAATTCAGCCTAGACCTCCTCCATTGCAGCTTGAGACCTTTGCTCCTAGTTCTGTCAAGCTTATTACTATTATAAAATCAAGATTATTTTTTAAACTCCTGTTATCCATCAGAAATTATATGGCAGCTAGCTCACAACTGGAAACAATGCCTCTAAGCTGAAATATTGCCTTCCATCCAGGACAACTGGGCTGCAAATGATTTAAGATTTAGAACACTGGACAAAGGGTACACTCTTCAGTATGAAGAGCAGAAAGAGGAAACTCAGGTAAAATAAGAAGATACCTAAACCTCTGCCCAAAATTCAGACTGAAACCCTTTTTCCCAAAAAGCCTGGGTGGTTTTATTTATTTATTTTCCCACTCTTCCATAGCTCCTTATTTGGGCTCAGATCTGGAAGGAGATAGTGGAATACCATGAGAAAAAGTATCTTCCCAGAACTGCCAGCAGAGATCATGGCAACCTTACAGTATTTTTAATTCAAAAGCCACATCAAAGCAGTTTGAGTAAGTATTTTCAAACGTGGTGAGGTTCACCCATGGCTGTATTCCTGAGGCCAAAATTCCTGGTTTAGTTTCACTGATTTCAGCTGCATTTCTTCCAAGTGTTTCTCTCTTCCTTGGTCTTTCTGCATTTAGCAGATCCTCCCCACATAGGGGTCTGCATTAGAAGAGCTTTTCCAAATTAAAGGCCAGCATTAGCTAAGCTTCTTTTCAGAGGAATCTGCCCCAAACTCTCTTAAATATAAAGGAAGGTGCATGCAAAACAGGCAAAATTAGCAAACAATGGATTTGCCCCATTTTTTGAGACACTGTCTACCCTATCAAGTTCCCTCTTATTGTCCCCCTCATCTAATGAAAAGACAAAGCATGCTTACGGGCTTGGGCTGTAGCCTGAGCTCTGGGATCTTCCCAGGATCCTAGGGTGCATCAACACTGGTGCCTTAGGTCGACCTAAGGATGCTTAAGTCGAACTACAGAACTCTGCGTCCACACAGGCCGCTTATTAAGTCAACTTAAGCGCTTCCTTGAGTTGACTTAATAACACCTCCTCTGAAGGTCGACTTAAGGCTTAAGTCGACCTTATTAAGTTGACTTAAGTCAACTTAAAGCCAGTGTAGATGGGTATGTCTACATTACAGGCTCCATTAAGTCGACTTAACAAGGTCGACTTTAAGTCAACTTAAAGTCGATCTTGTTAAGTCAACTTAACAAGTTGACTTAACTTAACAAGTGTAGACGTAGCTCTAGAGCTCAGTCCCGGAAGTCTTTATGGCAATGAACCAACCCTGAAGCCTGCATGCCAGAGTCAGCTGGTACCAGCCAGTCACAGGTTTTTCTTTGCTGTGTAAACATATCCCCCCTCAGTGTTTCTTGACTAAGCCAAAGGGCCACAGAATTTTTTTAAAATATGGGTGCAAATACCATTGATATGTTAATGCCTTCATTCTCAGAGACAGAAAATGTATCTAACTGCACATCATCCATTAAAAAAAAAATCAGTGCAAAGGGTGAGTTTGGACCATAGCATGTTAGAAGATTTAAAACCACATTGGCCCCGAAGAACAAAGACACATCATACATCATAACACGCACTAAAAGCTCCCCCACACACACACACAAAAATTAGACAAAACATTTTTAAAAGAACCCACTTTACCTGCCTAATCAATATTTAGGAAGTAACATGGGGCCACAGAACAATGTCTAAATCAAAACGGGGTGTTTTTCTAAAGAAAAGCTGCAGAATATTTTTCAGGGAAGTTCTATGGCCTGTGTTATATAGGCGGTTAGACTGATGATTACAGTGATACCTTCGGGACTTGGAATCTATTTTCTCAAACTTCTTGGAGAGCCCTTTATTCTATAACCAGCCAATAGCAAACAGGAATCAAGGGCATTAGTTTATTTCTGGACTGCCAGGCTTCTTTCTTTCCTCCTTTAGTACAGATTACAGTTCCTAGCTACTGATAAAACAACTCATAAACATGTGGTTTTACATTGGACCAGTAGAAAATGTAATGAAACACAGTGGCTGCACCCAGCTCCTTAGGAGTAAGGAAAGTCGATTCATTTCATCCCTGTTGTCATTTTACTAAAGCCAAACAAAACAACCTATACTCAGTGGGTATGTCTACACTGGCAGTTTAAGTCGACTTAAGGAGGCTCAAGTCGACCTAAATAAAGCTGTGTCCACACTAGGCTTTCATTAAGTTGACTTAAGAAATTCCTTAAGTCAACTTACTAAGAACCGAGGGGTAGGTCGACTTAAGCCTGCTTAGGTCGACCTAACCCTTCTTTAGGTTGACATAAGCCCAGTGTGGACATTTAAGTCCACTTTGTTAAGTCAACCTAAAGGCAGTTAGGTCAACCTTAGTCCACATCCATGGACAGCACTTTGTTAAGTCGACTTAATAAGGTCAACTTTAAGTCAACTTAACAAAGTCGACCTAACTTTTTGTAGTGTAGACATAGCCAGTGACACTTTATCACATTTTAAAATGTGGCATGCAAACAGACTAGGTATGTAGAACCTGGAAGAGAATCTACAGCCAGGATTAATGTGGATGGCTAGAGAGGTGCAATGAAATCAATGGTACCCACTGCTCGCTTGGGATAAATCCAGTCCATTCTTTCCAGGCCTGAATGCATTCAAGGGCCCATTCCCACTCCCAGTGATATCAATTGTGATACGTCCAACACGTCCACAGCCAAAATCCTCTTTCAATTCCCACAAACATAAGCTGGAAAAAATCTTAAGAGGCATTATCAGAAAGAATTCTCATTGAAGTAAACACTTAGCTCTTCCATTTGTTTTCATTCAGACGCCTCACCACTAATAATTATGACAGAGGATGTGATAATGTCCGTTCAACATTTGTAAAAACAATATACTTTACCAGACACCAGAATACACAGGAAAAACCTTATCATGAACTAATTATTTCTTTCACTAGTCACTGTTGATGTGAGTCATTGCAGCTTTGAATTGCATTACTCTTATTCCTCCAGGAAAGGAATACACTAACTCAGCTTTGTTCCGTTTTAAGTTGAGATAATGTTTTATTTTCCAAATCTAAGACTATGTCGATACACCTCTCCCTATAAGTTCTTTCCAAACTGCACTAAAGCTATCTCTTAATAGCTACTAGCTACAATACCAAAATTACACAAGCCAATCCACGCTGCACGTGAAACCCTGAGAATGCTGACTTCCCAGAGTTCCATAGGCTCAGCACTGTTCTCATTTTAGTCCCAAGTGCTACAGTCCAGATTTAGAGAAAAAACATTTCCTTATCCTGCAAGATTCTGAGCACCTTTTGGCGTGGTGTTCAGTACTCTCAACTCCTATTGGCTAGAGAACCCCAAAGGAAGAGCTCAGGAGGCTGCAGTATTGAGCCCTTGAAAGAAATCTAAAGTCATGATTTCATGGGTGGAAAACTTGGGGACACAGGTCTGTAATTTAATAAACATACATGAGAGGTTCTGAGTATTATGGCATAGCAGAAAAATCAAATGAGCAGGAACAGCAAATGTGGGGAAACTCAGGCAGATGATTTAACAATTCGCTCTTAATGAACTGCACAATATGACACTTATAAAGCAATTTGGGGTTATTGTCGACAACCCTATCTCCTTGGAGACTGGCTTACACTGCAGAGAAATATTAGATGGGAAATTAAGGTTAACAAAGGGTTTCCTACTGTTGTTCCTGGTAATACGAGCACTTTCCACATCAGTTCTAATTCTGTTTAAATGAGAAAGAGGGGAGGGGGGAAATCCAGACAAAGGACCTGATTGTGCATCAGGATCAGTACTTGTGGAGAACCCAAATAAAGTCAGAACCAAAATAAAGTCCCTCCCGCCCTCCACAGGTGCAGATGACCATGCTAGTAAATCCTGTTGCAGGATTGGGGCCGAAAACTAGTTTTCTTTTTCTTTTTCAAATCTTTTAGAAAGCCTCATGAATGTAATTATTTGTAAGTTTGCTGTATGTGCCAGAGAACCCTTAACTCAATGCAAAAACTGATTTTCAGTGAGGCCCTGTTTTAACCCAACTTGGCTATGTCTACACTGGCAAGTTAGTTTGAATTAAGGAGGCTTAATTCGAACTAACTAAAGCCATGGCTACACTAGGCTTTAGTTTGTTTGAATTAAGGCCTTCCTTAATTCGAACTAATAAATTCAAATAGGGCTTCAGAAGTAAGGCTTTAATTCGAACTAACTAGTTCGAATTAGCCAGTGTGGCCATGTTAATTCGAACTAATTTCTTAGTTCAAACTAACCGGCCATTGAAATGAATGGGGATTGCTAATTTGAACTAACTTTTTCTAGTTCAAAATAAGCTAATTTGAACTCACTAAAATTAGTTCGAATTAGTTAGTTCAAACTAACTAATTTGAATTAATTTTAGCAAGTGTAGATATAGCCAGCTTGACAGGTGAGTTGGCAATGTCCTTATGCCACAAACAGGTTACTTTTCAAAGTTACTTTGGGTCTGATCTTGAGAGGTGAAAAGTACCTATATCTTCCTTTGCAGACAAACCATAGTGAACCATAGGTATTCAGCATCCCTCAGCACCAGGGCCACTGTGAATGGAATGGTTCCATCATATATAAACTCAGGTCTTGCATGATTCTTATCTCTTTCATGTCACCTTTCATAATGCCCTCAGTGTTCTAATGCGAAGAGGCTTAGCAAGTCAGATGAGACAAAACTTGACAATAATCACCATTTCTCTTAAAAAGTGTATCCACCATCTTCATCAGCAATCATTATAAAATTATTGCAAACTATATGAACATTTTATACCAGCCTGTGCTTGGAAAACAATAATTATTTTAAGGGCCAATTAAGCAAATCTTTATTGATACATGCAGCCCGGATTCCCTGGGCCAAAATATGGTTACGACTGCTGCAGGAAAGATACAGCACTATATATCTGTTTAATGTACTCCTCAGTAGGGGGACCCCAGGAGCAAGAAAAAAGCCTGCAGGAGCAAGCCCATATTTTAAAAATAATGATTGACATACTTCTAAGACAACATGGGAAATAAATTAGCATAAACCAAAATTGAACACTCATATCTGGCCAGGGACAAATGGAACTCAAATCTCAAATAGTTGGAGTTCTGTTCTGAATTGATGGCACATGGTTCCATCAGAAAATGCTGCTCTGGTGGAATCAAAACAGTCTATGTACAGCCAAAATCTTGGGTTTCATTCCAGGCACTAGAGGAATGTGTACCGTAGTGGGCAAAGACTCCTCTGCCCATTTTCCCCAAGCTTGACCCTTTTGTCTCTTTCCCTCAAACCTGTTCCTATCCCAATCCTGCCTCTTTCCCATCCCTGGCTTCTTGTTCCAATTCCCATTCTACTTTTCTACCCAACCCCAGTCTCCATTCCTGAGGCTTCTCAAACCACTTCAAGTCTCCTTGCCCAGCCAGGCCTCATATCTTCCTTCTGTCCCATCTCCTTGGCTTCTGTCACCCAATCAGGCCCAGTTCCTCTTTCCTGGCTCCTCATCTAATCTGTCTCTCCTTCTCATCCCACTGACTCCCAATCAAAGCTCCTCATCCAATTTCAGTCACTCCTCACCCTCTCTCTGGCTCCTTTTCCCATTCTCTTTGCCCAACCAGTCCCAATTCTACCTCCACACTCCAGCTCCTTGTCAGATTTGCCTCTCCTCCCCCTTTCCTCCCACAGGCTACCCATTTCCCTCACCAGGTCCCTAGTCCTAGTCTCCTCGCCCAATCAGGACCAGCTTCCCCCCTCTTCTCCCTGTTCCTGTCTCAACCAATCCCACACTCCCCACTCCAACTTCTAGTCCCAGGTTCTCTCCTCCCTTCCAAGCCAGCTCTGATTAGGCTCCTTTTCCCAATCTACTTCTTTTCCTCCCTACGATCTGGCTTCTGTCCCGCCAACATTTGAATTAGGTGGCTTCCTCCCTCCACACTGCCAGGGAACCAGCAGCAAGGGATATCAGGAGTACAGAAAAGACAGATTCCCTGCTCTCCTTCCTGTGCCCAGCCCCACCCTGACCTGGAGCAGCATTTACCAGGAAAACTCTTCTGAGTCATCATAGTCCTGATGTGGAACACACTCAGTCACTCTGTGGGGATGGTGCATGCACTAGGAACCAAGAGAGAGTCAAGCATCCTCATTGAGGATGGAATCTTTGTAGATTTTATCTGTTAAGTTCTAGCAATTCTTTAATGAGCACATGCAAACTGCAACTCCAAAACCATGGCCAAATATGGGTAAATTACCATGATGCTAGCAAAAGACACAACCCAGATGCAAAAGTCACCACCCCTGCCAAAGTTCAATTCCTTCCTCCAAGCACTGGGGACACTAGAGTATTTCAAAGAAAAAGTCACCAAAATCTTTTCAGATCATCAAAATGTATTTTTCCCTAACCCCCTTCTTGGTAATACCGGAGCCATTTTAGTAGATGTTTTCCAGAGAAATTCAGATTGAGGCAGACTCTTGGTATGGAAAATTTCAGCTCAAATAGCTAAAATTTGGCAAAAATTATAAGCAACTAGCAACAGGGTCTTCTCATTGAGAGTATCAGGGAACCTTAAAAATAGGCAGGGCTACCAGCCCTTCCAATAATAATCATAATAATAATTTGCAAAGAATAGAAGTAACCAACTAGAAATTTCAAGCCTATTCATAACATATCTTGCTGCACAACTCTTTCCTTCTGCCACTTTCCTCCCCAACCTCTTCCCTCCCTGATCCAGTCATAGTTTTAAAAAACTAAAGGCAGACTGGATACTATGTATTTATTTTCTAGGACATGTTCTCTGTAGTTTCCACTACAGCTGGTAGTTTAATACTGCTGCATGTTACACAATAACACAGCATTAGTTATTGAGTGTTCTATTCTTTCTGAAACAGACCAAGAGTTTCTTAATCTAAAACTGTGTGAGAACACAGGAAACCATGTTTCCCCAACTCCTGAAATATCTCCCTGAGGAAGGAAGGTATATTGTCTTTTTGGTGCCCCTGTTTTGCTTGTGAGCTGGTTCAAGTGAACCCGTTTCTGCACTACGAAAGCAAACCAATTAAAGTCTTCTTTGAAAATCCCATGTCTGAAAGACAATGTTTGTGTTCTTTTAACTCATGAAAATAGCTGTGTTTCAAGATTCAATTTAGTTTTATCACTGACAGTGCAGGAACTATACTGATTTACACTAGCTGAGAATTTGGCCCATGGTAGGGACTGAGCAATGCAGAAATTGTTTGTAAAACCCAGATCATTATCTAACTATAGTTTAAGAAAGGGAAATGTACTTGCTGCAAGCTTTTGCCCAGGGGAAAAGGGCAAAAACACCCTAAACTTTTTTTCCAGCATGTGGTAAAAGAATATCAGAACCCAAAGATCTGTGATCAGGCGGTTCTTATAACTTTAAAATCTCTGGAAATGAAGCTGAACTGATAATGATAAAGGTGGACTAAATCTTGAAATTCTGACTCCCATTTTATTCAGACCCATTTCCATTTCAGGCAGTAGGAATTTTTCATGAGTAAGACACACAACAAAGAAGTAAAGATATCAAGGTTTGGCCCAATAAATAAGATTACACTTAGCAGCTATAAAGTGATTTACATCTTGAAGCCTTTAATATACAATTGTAGGTCACCATAACTTCTCCATGGAATTACAGCCTCCTTAAATCAAGATGAGCCCTTTTTTAAAATATTTTTAATAATACCTCAAAAAATGATTTTAAAAAGTCTTCTCTCTAACCCCACTCTCCATCCTCCCCTGTGCCTCTCCATATTTGCAAACACAAAAGCCCCAATTTGAAAAAGTACTTAAGCACATGCTTAACTGTAAGCATGTGATTAAGAGCTTTCCTGAACTGGGGCAGAATGTCTCCTTCCAAATCACCCCCTTTGTGGGTTGAAGAGTCCTTCCCTCTCCTTCCTAATCCACCCAGCGAAGAGCAATTTACTCCAATTTGTCCACATCTTCCCTGAAATGAGTGCCCAGAACTGTTGAGGCCAGTTGAGACCTAATCAGTGTGAAGTAGAGAGGAAGAATTATTTCTCATGTCTTACTTAAAATACTCCTGTTAATACATCTCAGAATGGGGTTAGCTTTTTTTGCAACAGTGTTACACTGTTGACACATATTTAGCTTGTGGTCCACTATGACACCCAGATCTCTTTCTGCAGTATTCCTTCCTAGGCAGGCATTGCTCATTTTGTACGTGTGCAATGGATTGTTCTTTCCTAAGTGAAGTAATTTGCATTTGTCTTTATTAATCTTTATTCGATTTACCTCAGACCATTTCACCAGTTTGTCCAAATCATTTTGAATTGTGATCCGATCCTCCAAAGCACTTGCAACCCCTCCCAACTTGGTATCATCCACAAACTTTGTAAGCGTACTCTCTATGCCATCATCTAACTCATTAATGAAAATATTGAACACAACCGGACCCAGAACCAATCCCGTTTGACCTTGGAATCTTAAAGAATTTTTTTTTAAATCTCAGCCTTAGCTAGAGCTAGAGTGTTGAGAAAGTTGTCAGGAAAAGCTCAGAGCCTCATCCTGGGAATTGCTAAAAACCTTCATTTCCTGATAAAGCTGTTGGGTGTTAAAGAGGCTAAATGTTCGCTTGATCCAGCACTCAGAATGAAATGTCCTGTTGTGCAGGGGTGTCAGTCCATTAAAAAAAACCTCTGGGGCATCCTCCCTAGCAAGGGGGAATGGGACAGGGGGCTTGGCTGGCCACTTGGGCAACCACTCCATCCCCAGCAAGGGGTGGGGCAGGGCTAGAACTCGGGGGCAGGCCAGTGTTGCAGATGGTGCACCATGGGACTGGCCCAGCCCCTCCCAACAGGAGCATTTCTGTCCTGCATGTCTCGCCATCTGGCTCGTGCCGCCCCCCACTCAGTTCCCAGGCTAAGAGGGGCCTCACCAGCACATAGCACCACTGGCCTGTGCCTCCCCACAACAGCAATCCACCCTACACTTGGGCTGGGCCAGTTCACAGCGTACTGGCCGCAACGCCTGCCTGCCCCTGAGCTCCAGACCTGCCCCCACTCCCTTGCTAGGGTCAGAGTGGTTGCCCAAGTGACCAGCCCCACCCTCTGGTCCATCCACCTACTGAGGGCCGCCTGAGAGAGGGCACCAATGGCATGGTGTCAGCGGTGGTGGAGCAGAGCAAGCTGCTCCTCCAAGCTCGGGGAACTGCCCAATGGATTCAAGGCATGGGCCCCCTGAGCCCATACCCAGCAATGCCGCTGCTGCTGTGCAGAAGGCCCAAGTGACACCTAGCCTTGCAGTTGCCCCCTCTTCATGGAAGGGAATTTCATTCTTCCTATGTATAAAGTTCTCAGTGTTTGCTGCCTCCTGGGACTTGGCGTGTTCCAGCCAGCTCAGTGAGGAAAAAGAAAGCACTTTAAAAAGGTGATTTCAGTACTCCTCAACCCATATAACTGGACCCTTTCAGGAGAACAAGACATGCATCAAGGCACAGGATACCTTCTCCATTTACTGACTCATAAAGCTTAACCAGGATAGATACTTCCCAGCAACAAAACAAAGACTGCATTCCCTATGGGCTTTTATACTGAAGATAGCTTGTTATTTCTCTTGTTTGGTTTAACTAGACAATTGCATATTTTGAAAATTACATGCAGTCATCTTTGCATTTCCTGTTCAACCTCAGCGTACTATAGGGCATGAAAAGATGATGTGTTGTCCCAAAGCTTATAAAATACAACAACGTTTTTAAAAGAAAAAAATTAAATACATGACATTGGAGCACGTGCATTGTCACTTCAAACTCTTCCCTAACCCTTTATGCAAAGATAAGAAAAAAACACTGCTGGGGGGGACTGGTTTGAAAACCCTAAATACATTTTTATAGGCTAACAGGGATACAGTTGTACTTTTCCATTCAGTCTCCCTGTTGTCCAATTATTGGAATGCAATCTAATCTAGGGTGGATTATAACAAATTCTGCCTGAGTACAGCCAAGAGAGAGTCGTCGTTTGCTATAAAACCAACAGCTAAGGACTGGAAGTTTGTCAAAGTAGAATTCTCAGGCTCCTTTTGGATTCTTCCTACAGTTCGTCCAAACACACTAAGGTTTTTTACCACTCCAAGAATACTGTCAGGATTTAGCAATCACTGTAAGAATTCGTATTTGCTTGCTTATTTTGAAGTACCTCTAAGGCCACAAAAGATACAGGTATAAGAAACTGTTATTATAGGGTATAGGAATAGTTGGTATAGGACCCATAGGTATTCCACATTCACATTCTTGACTCTTGTAATGTCATCATTTCACTAGTTCTATAGTGATCAGAGAATCTTCTATGCTGGATATGATGGTCTCATTCCACCAGTTTACTTCATTTTGTTATAAATAATGAAGGCCATGTCTACAGTGGGGTGGGATTTTAATTCAAGTTTGAGATTCCAAATTAGAAAATCCAAAGGAACATGGTGTGACCACTCTCCTTGGCTATGTCTACACTGGCACTACACTTAAGTCGACTTAAATTAAGCCATGTCCACACTAGGTTTCCATTAAGTCAACTTAAGAAATTCCTTAAGTCGACTTAATGAAAGCTTAAATCTACTTAATAACTACCACTCATTACGTGCAAATTAGGTGCAGCAGCTTGTAGGAAGGCAGTTGTCCTCCCATGATGCAATGTGCCCCTCCTTCTCCCTTCATGTCACAAACTAACTGGAAAAGCTTTTTGCGCCATTTTTCTCTGCTGCACGCATAGAGTGGCCTGGAGTCCGCTGTGAGCGTTAGAAACACCTGACCTCACAGCTTATTTGGCAGTATTTTCAACAGTGCAGTGGGGCCCACAATGCAGAGAACTGCTGCTACTGAGGCCGCCCTGTTAGAAGCCATTGAGTGAAATGATTCCCAGTTTCTGCAAGCTGTAACGCTCAATCTGTGGTCTGTGGGGTGCCAGTTCTGGGTCCAGGAAACAAGCACAGATTAGTGGGACTGCATGGTGCTGACAGTGTGAGATGATGAGCAGTGGCTACACAACATCCATATGCAAAAGGGCACTTTCCTTGAACTTTGCAAACAGCTGTCCACAGCACTGCAGGTATGAATACTCTCTTGAGACCAGCTCTTACAGTGGAGAAGCGAGTGGCTATAGCTCTGTGGAAGTTAGTGACCTCAGACTGTTACTGGTCAGTTGCAAATCTGTTTGGAGTCAGAAAATCCACCCTGGGAGCTGCAGTGATGCAAGTGTGCAGGACCATGAAAAGACTTCTGCTGTGAAAGGCAGTGACTTTGATAAGTGTGTAGGACATATTGGATGGGTTTGCTGCTATGGGGTACCCTAACTGGGAGGGGTGGACAGGGGGAATACCTGGGATGCATATCCCCATTTTACGTCCAGACAACCTGGGCACTGAATATATAAACCGCAAGGGGGACTTCTCTGGGGTCCTGCAGGCCCTTGTGGATCACAAGGGGTGTTTTATAGAAATGAATGTGGGCTGGTCTGGGAAGATACATGATGTGTGCATCCTTAGGAACTCAGGTCTGCTCAAAAAGATGCAGGCAGGCACTTTCTGCCCTGATCAAAAGATAAGAAGTGAGGATGTCAAGATGCCACTAGTGATCCTGAGAGACCCTGCCTGCCCTTGCTCCCCTAGCTAATGAAGCCATACACCAGGCACCTGGAGGCCGATAAGGAGCATTTCAATCATAGGCTCAGGAAGTACAGAATGGTGGTGGGGTGTGCATTTGGCCATTTAAAGGGGAGGTGGAGAAGCGTACTCACTAGGCTTGACCTATGTAAGAAAAATAGATCAATGCTTATAAGTGCCTGCTGTGCGCTCCATGATTTGTGCGAGGCACGTGGGGAGAAGTTCCCTTAGGGCTGGGCCACTGAGGCCAAAAGGCTCACTGCCAATTTTGAGCAGCCAGATGCAACCGTTACAGTGCGTGCTCACCACGGAGCCCTGAGTATCAGAGTAGCATTGAAAGCACAGTTTGGCGATGAGCAGCGGTGGTTTGTATCCGCTGTCCCTGTCTCTCCCCATCCCCCACGCTCCTTTCCACCCACCCTCCCTTTGTCACTAACAACATGAGAGCACAGCACCAAATAAACACCGTTTGAACACAGGTTTTGGTTTATTTTATTCACCGTGTTCAGGGTGGGGGTGGGAAACAGAACAGTGCATGGTTCTGCCTGTCTACAATGGTTTTGAGGCAACAACATATTGGGCCCTGCTCATCTTCCTCCTTGTTCCGGGTAGGCGGGGCGGGTGGGTGCGCAGGAAGACAGGGTTTGTGACCACAACTGAGGTGCAGTCTGCAGGGGCTATAGGGGAACCTGTCTGAACTCTGCTCTTCCTGGAGCATAACCAGATGCCACAGCAAGGTGGACTGATCCTGCGTGATCTGCAGGATCTCCTGCTGTGTTTCCCAATATTGGTCCTATGCAGCTCTTCCATCTTACAAGGCCAACTTCAGTTTCTCGAACAAGGAGCCCCCCATACTCTGAGCTCTGTCTCAGTTGCCGCAGAGGTGCGCATGAGCTCAGTGAACATATCTTTGGATTTTTTTCCCCTCTTCCTAATCTGGCTAAGGTGGTCTGCAGGAGTGGGGTGTCCCAAGGTTGATGGGACTTCAACAAGCAAATCACACAGTTCCCACTGTTAGGTGAGCCAATGTAATGCAAAGCATGAAACATTGTTACAAGAACTCCCTTGAATATTCAAAACTTCAATTTAGAAACACATTCTAGTCTGAACATAGCACAGTGCTCGGACTGCCTTTCCTGCAGTGATACGCTGGGAGCCCCAATCATTCGAGGAACCCCCCTTAAACAACTGGAACAGGAGAGGGAGTGTTGTTTTTCCCCACTGCAGTAGAAGGCTGCTCTCCACTCATGGCCATGGTTTTCCAAGGCTACCCCCCAACCATGAGCGGACAAGAAAGGAAAAGAAACATTCTGCTGCCCATTTTACTATCTCATGACTGTGGGAGAAGATGGGCAAAGCAGATTACAGGAGGGTTTGGGTGGGATGGGGCTGTACAAAACACAGGGAGTACAGTTATTCCAAAGCTTATTGGCACAGCAGATGCTGCACTGCTGTGCTGCAGCCCAAAAAGCACAATGCAGGGCAGGGGAGGAGAACAGCATTGTTTGGTGAGTATTGTGCCATCTTCCCTAGGTGACCATGTGTGACATCAGTCTCCTGAAGGTCACGTTGACCAAAAGGGAACAGCAGGGAGCAGCCCTGGACCTTATAACACCTTGCTATGTGACACGATCATGCCTGCTGCTTTAATAACAAGCCGGCATTGTAAAGTCTCCTTTCATGGCAGGGGACATAAGGCAGCCCTCCCCAGAAATCTCCCTGAAAGAATTCGGGGTCACCTTTATGACAGTTCCTCAGATATATCCCTGGATGATTACCAGAGCATTCGTTTGCACATTGACATTCTGTTCCAGTAGCTATGCTATGCTGAAGTTTGTTTTTCTACATATCCTCCCCTGAAAGCATCCCTCTTAAAAAACAATGGAATGAAAGCTACTGAAATGAGCATAGCAGAAAGATTAGGTCAAAACACTTACCAGATGTGGCTTCCCCTGCATCCTGGTCACTGATGCCATCGTGATGTGAGACAAGCTGCTCTGGGGTGACAAACAGGTCCTGACGGTCTGGGAGAACCGATACCCCGCTCTACAGTACTCCATTCTCCTCCTCCTTCTCAACGGAATCATCCTCATTCATCCTGGACTCCTCAGAGGTATCAGTGTTGCATGGTGGCATACTGGTGGGTTCACCACCAATAATCACATGCAGCTCCTCATAATATTGGCACATCTTCAGTTAGGAGCCTGAATGACTGTTCACCTTCCTAGTCAGCTGATATGCCTCCATAGCTTTTTGATTTTCAATGTGGCGGGGCCCTGTTGCAACCTCTCTCAAGCATACTACACACAAAATTTTTGTAAATGTCATGGTTTCTTTTATTGGCTTGGAGCTGAGCAAGAACAGACTCCTCAACCCACAGGCTGAGGAGATCTAAGACCGCCAGACAGCTCCATGAAGGGGAACATTTGCTGTGTTTGGACGCCATTGCCTGCCCAATGAGGAAATGGAATTCAAAAGTTCCTGGGGCTGCAGGCAGGTGAGGAGCTATTTGCTGCTGACATGGCCAAGGTGCAGCAGAGTGGGATCTCCAGAGTGGCAAGAACAGGAAATCCTGGGATAGATCCCGAAGGCCAGTTACATTGAATTACACTGCTCTTTAGCTACACTGAACTGAATTCAAACTACTGAATTCAACCTAAGTGCTACACCACTTGTGTTGGTGGTGTTACAAGGTCAAATTACAGCAGCACTTAATTCAAATGTACAGCTGCGCAAGTGGAGATGCATACTGTAGAAGGTTGATGCAAGTCACATTACGTTGACCTGCGCTCTCAGTGTAGACCAGCCCAAAGCGAAGTGAGCAAAAGTAAGCACAAGTTCTACATTTTTTGATCTTGCCGTGTGAAGGATCTTGCCACAGGCTTTCAGGGAAGGACTCTCTTTTAGTGCTTTTTAAACATCAATGCTAAACTCTGCAATTTAACCAGAATGACACACACTTTATTATGTGCCTGGGAATATACACATAAGAAGATGTAAGTTAAGTGGATTGGAACTTGCTTTTACAGCATATTATACCACAAACTTCTATGTAATTTTCACATGTGATTTCCTGTAATACAATCAAGTCTCTATTGTCTTCTCCGGAACAAAGTCTGCTACTTTCCTCATTTTTAAAATATACTTGACATTTAAAATACCATCAAAAGCTTTGAGGTTTTCTGGCAGAAGCTCTGAAAGCCTTGCTTCCTGTTACTTCTGTCCTATAGGCATACACACAGCATACATACAGAAATTCACAACATTGCCCTATGCCCCCCAGCTAGCCTGGATTTTAGTGCAAAAAAATGACTCTTTTCACTTTCTTTCTCCAAAAATTGCATCTATTCCCTCTCCTCCTTTTTTTTAGTAAGAGTTAAAGACATCCTTATTTTTCCCTCTCCAGGTGCCCTATTACTAGCTGTCAAATGTTGATATAGTTTATGACCCAAATACTTTGGTCCACTAAATCCACTCAGACCTATCACACTTTCTCTCTTGACCAGTTGTCTCCTGTTTTTAGCCACTTTCTAAACTTCTCCTGCCTCGGCATCTCCTGAGTTGGAGAGCTGAGAAGACACCCTAAATTGCACATTGATGGCTAGTAAGGGGGTAAGGAGTGTGTCCATTGTTGCAATCATCATGAGAGTAGAGCAAGGAGTTCCCTTGCTAGTGTTTGCTCTCTCCTGAAATCTGTGAAGTGCTTCTCTTCAAAGGACCTTAAACAGGGCTTTTATTCTGCTAAGCACATGCATGACACTAATAACTTTCAATGGCTACATTCCCAATGGCCCACGCTTCAAGACTTATTTTATCAAGCAACCTGTCATTGGTGGGAAGATATTCCTTCCAGCCCATTAGTCTTGGTTTCTATTCTCACAGACATCAAACTTCTTTTGTAGCGTGCCCCGATAACTCACAACACAATACTGGACAGTGATTATTCCATTCAATTCTATTCACAGGCTCCTAAACATTTCTGAATGACCCATTGTGCCAGAGACTGATAGTGAAACAACTCCTGGACTACAACCTTGTTTGCTGCAGTGCCTCTTCCTAGAGCTCAGAATGTGTTGATCCTGTGAATAATGGAAGGATCTTGGCAATAACTTCTACCGGATAATATCCATTTCCTCCCACACAAGAACTCCACTTCCACCATGAAATATCCTTAGAAGGATATTTTCATAATCAGCCAGTTAGATAGGTCCTTTGCCTTCCTCCTTTGTCTCTGTAATTACTGAGTCCTGCTACACACTAATTGTCAAAACATGCAAGTGAGCACCCAATATTCATTACAACAATAATTCCCTTGTAAAGGTTTTGACTATAAGATTGCCTATCTGCATTAATACCTTAATACCGAGCCCCTCTGCTCCTACTGTATGGCCCATGGCAATGACTGTGCCTTGCTGGAAAAGATCATTGAATTTGTAGATGCCTTCTTCCTTCCTTCTCTAAACACCTAGCAATACCTCGTGGTCTGCTTCATGTCTTACAACAGGGAGCAGCACAATTCCCTTCAAAATCTTTGACCTACCCAGTGCCTCTCCTGACTAGTCTCAGATAAGTAGGCTTGATGTGTTGGCTGTCCACCTGCTGCAAGGAGCTAATGATACTTTACTCCTTCTTCTTCAGACCTCTTCATGAAAGTCCCAGGGCAAACATTCTAAACCAATTTTGTTTCCATGGGTTAATCATACAAAGAACCACATAGATGTTAAGGTTGTGCCAGACTTTTATATTCTCATGGCCTTCCAGATGTACAAACTTTTCTCTGCATTAGAGTTCCAATTCTCAAATGAGTATAATGTTTTCCTGTGGGTTTGGGGATCAAGCATTTAGCCGTTAGCCAGGCATTTTCTACATTTGAAGAGACAATGCTGTGAGTTATTGGAAATGACAGAAGTTTAGACTAAGATGTTCTAACAGTTTCACAAGTGCGTAAGTTTACAGGAACCTTAGTCTTATTATGGCAACAAACCTCGTATGCGAATAAGTTTTCCCAGTGAAGTTTGATCATGGATATCCAGAAGTTCTTCCATATTCAGAGTCCTTGTTTATTTTGCTGAACTAGACTAACACGGCTACCTCTTTGGAACTTGCCATATACGGAGTAGCTACAGTAAGAACGAGAGTCCTGTGGCACCTTAAAGACTAACAAATTTCTTTGGGCATAAGCACTATTGTAAAATAGGGAGAACAATGTGATGGTTTTATATGGGTCAAAATGCCACAGAATTACACCTCAACATTCTAAAATTAGTCCAAATGCTTTTCAAATTCCTGTCTGACCAAAAGACAAATGTAAGTTTAACCTGTTCAAAACACTTTAGGAATAGGATATTGAAGTAGTAAGAGTCCCAAGGTATGAAGATGTAGTTTAAAAAGTATGAAAATCCCAAAAATATCCTACAGAGATGGTATGATTATTTTCAAACTATCATATGAAATATATTTTGTAATATACTACATCACTCAAAGAACTTGGATCGCCATTGTACCAAATAAGAGCAGCAACCAGCCAAGAATCCAATCCACTAACAAGTGGCTGAACTTCCTCATAAAAGCCACCACAAGCACAGAATACTGTTACTAAGAGAGGTTGCTAGGAACAGAAGACTTCTGGCTGCTTTCTGTACCTCCTGGTGACAGAAAATAGCTCAGCTGACTCCAAGCCCTAAAGTCGTTACATGATGTTTTCAACCATTTTTTCCTTTTATTGCTCACAGCCATAGGGCAGGCTGAACCCAAAACTCCTGACTCGCAAATACACACTACATTTGTCAATTTAACTTCTGAAAAAAAAAACTCATAAATTGGCTGATTGGCTCCTTCATTTCTCCTGTCTAAAATACTTGTACCAAACAGACCTCTCTCCATTGTCTTCACAGAGATGAGAGGGAAAACACTGGCAATTTAAATAAGAGGGCCTTTGTAGTAATAATTGGCACGTACATTGTGCTTTTCATCAGAAAATCTCAAAGCTCTTTACAAATTTTTAACAAACAAATTAATTAAGCTTCTAACTCCTTCTGTGAAGTACGTATTATAGTCACAGGCTCTGTAGGAAAACTCCATGGATTCTTTAAAAACATATTTCTGTTGGAAATCGAATTGGCTAGAAACTAAATAAATGCCGAATTTGATACCTTAAAACTGGAACATTAATGGATTTAGCAGCTTGAATTTTCCAACAAATGCAGTATTATAGTTAAACTCTCCAAGGCTGTCAATCCCAGACCCAAGACATCAGGCTTAACCTAAGCACAAAGGTTCTCTCAGCATCTGATATATTTCTCACAGCTGCAGAGTTTTATTGCTATAACCTGCCAGTTCAAATGGAGGACATCAGCCAGTTTAACAAAAGCAGAGCAAAATATCTCAACAGTGACCTATTCCAGGTATCATGTGCTGTGGGCATGATCATGCCTGACCACAAAAATATGTTAGAACTGGTCATTAGGCTGGAAATTATAACTTGCTGAACCTGGCCGTGAACCAGCTGACTGTTGTGCTGAAGGATGGTAATCTCTGAAAGTGAGATCTACTGCACAGCAAGCACACAGTATGAATGACAACACTAACACCGCTCCGACTCAGAAACCCCTTAAATAGGAAATTAAGATGGACTGTAATTTTGCTTTCCTTTTTCCCTCACCTCCCTCCTATATGCTGTTCTCCACTGTTTGAATCTAAACAACTGCACTGATTTGCTATAACAGTCTGACCTGATCCTAGGACTTACACTTCCCTGCATTTATTTTCCTCCTATTCATCTGTACTTCTCTATCTTCAAGCATCTGATGAAGTGGGATTTTCTCCCATGAAAGCTTAGGCGATAAATAAATTTGTTAGTCTTCAAAAGTGCCACTAGATGACTTGAGTTTTTTTTAAAAAATAAAATAAAAAACTCACACCGTCCAAAGCTGAGCTTTAGATCAAAAGAAAGAAGTGCCAGAGACTCCAAAAGAGTCCATCCAGGACTTTGTTATTGCTATTGAATTATGTAAGCATGATATGAATTTGCTGAGCTGCCACTTAGATATGAAAGCTGAAATCTAACAAACAAGATTCGCCAATTGGGTAAGTGTTATCGCTATTAGGAATTCCATTAGGAAATCTCTACTTATTGAATCCAGGAAGCATTACCATACTCATTTTAACACTAGTTTCTTTCCAGTGAAGAACCTTTCCAGGTCTACTTTTATCTCGGACAGTATTTTTCAAATCAGGCCACTTAGTTCTTCTTAACCAATCCACAAATGTTTTTATTAACCAAATTCCAAAGGGGTAGCCGTGTTAGTCTATTGTAGAAAGACAACAGAGTCCTGTGGCACTTTTAAAGACTAACAGATTTATTTATCGCATGAGCTTTCGTGGGAGAAAATCCCACTTCGTCAGACGCTTTGAAGATGGAAAAGTTACAGAATGGGAGGAAATTAAATGCAGGGGAGTGTATGACATAGGATCAGGTCAGGCTGTAACAGCAAATCAAAATAGGTGTTAGGATTCAAACACTGGGGAACAGCACATAGAGGAGGGTAAGGTCAAATCACTTGTTGTAATGAGACTATGGATTTTTCTCTCATTACAACAAGTGATTTGACCTCACCCTCCTCTATGTGCTATTCCTCAGTGTTTGAATCCTAACACCTATTTTGATTTTCTGTTACAGCCTGACCTGATCTTATGTCATACACTCCCCTGCATTTAATTTCCTCCCATTCTGTAACTTTCCCATCTTCAAAGCGTCTGACGAAGTGGGATTTTCTCCCACGAAAGCTCATGCGATAAATAAATCTGTTAGTCTTTAAAAGTGCCACAGGACTCTGTTGTCTTTATTAACCAAGAATCTCATAGGTAGATACACTCTAGTTTTATAGATTAGATGCACAAAACATTCTTCTAGGCATATACTGAACACAAAATGTGCATGCAGTTTCTGTAAGAGATTAAATAGACCAGTGTTGAGGCCAGTAGTTGGCCCCAGGAACAATACAAATCACCAAGAACCCTCACTTGTAAACATCAGTTCTTTTGTTCCTCTAGTAGTTATCACACTTCATCTAATTCTCCAAAATTTCTAAGGCTCTCTCCCACTCTCTCTCTCTCGCCATCACATTCAGATAAGGTTTATAAAGAGTCCTGTGGCACTTTTAAAGACTAACAGATCAAAGCGTCTGATGAAGTGGGATTTTCTCCCACAAAAGTTCATGCGATACATAAATTTGTTAGTCTTTAAAAGTGCCACGGGACTCTGTTTGTTTTCCTGCAATAGACTAACACGGCTCCCCCTCTGGAAAATAAGGTTTATGTTTATTTTTATCCATTTTATTTCAAAAGACTTTATGTATTAATATGTCAAACTAACAATTTAACCTCATTAACCTAATAGACATATTCTGCTGCATTTTCCAAGCATCCACTTGTTGAAATCTGTGACTAAAGCAATTTTTTTTTAAAATCTGCCTCTTGTCCTATCTTTAATGGACATGGAGAACAATTGATCACCATCATCTTTATAACAGTGCTTCCCAGGTTTGAAAATTATCACTTCCCATCTGTCTTCTTTTTTCAAGACAAAACATACACAGTTGTTTTCATCTTTCCTTACAGGTCAGGCTTTCCATACTTCATATGAGTTTTTTTGTTCTCCTCTGGAATCTCTCCAGTTTTTCCATATCCTTGACATGTGGCACTAAAAAATGGACATAATATTCCATCTAACACCTCATCACAGCCAGACAATTTCCTCCTTTGTCTTACATATGACATTCTTGTTAATACAGACCAAAATGATATTAGTCTTTTTTGCAACTCCACCCCAGTGTTGGCTCAGATTTGTGGTCCCCAGAGCCTTTTCTGCAGTACTACTGCCTAGCCCAGGGATCAGCAACCATTGGCATGCATTCCAAACATGGCACACAAGATGATTTTCAATGGCCCATGTCAGGGACATGGGGAGGGGGGAGTGGGGCTGGCAGTGGGGAGTGGTCACCATGCAGTGCTACTTGGGGCCTGGAGCTTCTCCTGGCCAGGGCAGTGGGCCCACATCAGGTAGGAAAGAGATGGAGGGGGGAATGGCCACCAAGTGGCACCGCTTGAGGCTGGGAGCATGCCAAGCGGGGGAAGTCATGCCTCCTGGCGCCGGCCTGTGGGGGTGCACTGGCCAGGACCTCGAAGAAGGAGCCATCGCCCACTGACACCCCTGGCGGCCACACAGACCCAGCACCTCAGGTTCCTGTCCGCCTGGCCCTTTCTCTACCCCTAGCCTGGGTGCATCAAGGGAGCCCCGGAGACACAGGGCACTCACAGACAGCTTCCCACCCCCTTGCTGCTGGGCAGTATCTGTCCCTCTAACTTCCACTCCCCAGGGTCAGCCTGAGCATGGGGGATGTAGCAGAGAATGGCTCCTCAGAAGAGGGCCTAGCTGGCACCCCCACCAGGCAGGTGCCCAGGGGCATGGTCCCCTTAGTATGCCACTGCTGCCACACCCACCATCTCTGCAGTGGGGGGCAAAAGGTGACTAGCTGGAAATGGGTCTGCAAGCATCACCCCCCCACCACTGCTGCTGCCACCACTGGGGTTGTACAAATACAAATAGTGGCCCATGGGTGGCAGACCCCCCATACGCCACTGGCCAGGCCACTGGACCCATGGCACATGGGAGAAGGCAGAGGGAAGACTCGGCATGCCCCTTCCCAAAGGTTGCCGATCCCTGGCCTAGCCAGTTGCTTCTCATTTGTATTTATACATTTAATTTTTCCTTCCTAAGGGTAGTACTTTGCATTTGTCTTTATTGAGTGTCATCTTATCAATTTTAGACCAATTCTCCAATTTATCAAATTCCAAAGAGGTACCCGTGTTAGTCTATTGTAGAAAGACAACAGAGTCCTGTGGCACTTTTAAAGACTAACAGATTTATTTATCGCATGAGCTTTCGTGGGAGAAAATCAAAGCGTCTGACGAAGTGGGATTTTCTCCCACGAAAGCTCATGCGATAAATAAATCTGTTAGTCTTTAAAAGTGCCACAGGACTCTGTTGTCTTCCAATTTATCAAGGTTCTTTTGAATTCTAAAATCCTCACCTCCAAAATGCTTGCAACCCTTTCCAGCTTGGTGTCATCTGCAAAATTCATAAATATATTCTCTACTCCATTATCCAAGTCATTACTGAAAATATTGAAGAGTACTGGACCCAGAACTGATCTTGCCCGGATCAAACTGGACATGTCCTCCCAGTCTGATAGTGAAGCATGACTAACTACTCTTTGGCCTAGTCTACACTTGCTATGAAATTCAGCAGCAGGCAATGGGAGATAAGCAAGCCATGTAGAGTAGCTTGTGTATCTCCTGTCAGCTTCCTAACTTCTACTTACTACGGCGTCCACACTATGCTGCACCAATGGGAAATGCCCTCCTTGTCACCGCAACATTATTCTTTTTCCAGGGGTGGATTTATTGTTAATTTCTGGATCTGAGCAAGTCTCCACTTCCACTCAGTCCCTAATATTCAATCTGATGGTGGATAATGTACTGCTTTAAGTGAAGACATACCCTGCAAGTATGGTTTTACAATTAGCTTTGCACCCATTTTCCAGTAATTTCATCTTGACCATCTTTCCCTAATTAGTTTATGAGCAAATCATGTGGAACAGTGTTTGAAGCTTTACTAAACTCAAGAAATATCATGTCCACTGCTTCTCCTCATCCACTAAAGAAGTAGCCCTATCAAAGAAGGAAATCATGTTGGGTTGGCATGATTTGCTCTTGACAAATCCATGTTGGCTATTCTTTATTATCCTCTAGGTGCTTACAAATTGATTGTTTAACAATGTGTCCCAGCATCTCTCCAGGAACTGAAGTTAAGATGACGGGTCTGTAATTATCCAGGTCCTCTTTGTTCCCCTTTTTAAAGATAAGTACTATATTTAGACTAAACCCTGCCTGGGATGATGTAGTGGGAGTGGTCCTGCTTTTAGCAGGGGGTTGGACTAGATGACCTCATGAGGTCCCTTCCAGCCCTATGATTCTATGATTTGCCCTTCTCCAGTTTTCTGAGACCTCACTGTTCCTGCATGAGCATTCAAAGATAACAGCTAATGATTCCAAGATTGCTTCAGCTAGTTATTTGAGTAATCTAGGGTGAACTTTTTCAGGGCCTGCTAACTTGACTACATCTAATTATCAAAATATTCTTTAACCAGTCCTTTCCCTGTTCTTGCTTGTGTTGCTTCTCCTTATTGTTAATACTAATTGCATTACATATCCAGACACAATTAACTTTTGAAGTGAAGACTGAAGTAAAATAGCCATTACACACCTCGGATTTCTTGGTGGTGTTAGTTATTATTTCTCTTTCCCCACCAAATGGTAGATTTACACTGTCCTTCTCTTGCCCTCAATATATTTACAGAACCTCTTCTTATTGCCTTTTACATTCCTTGCTAGGTGGAACTAATTTTGTGCCTTAGCTTTTCTGATTTTTGTCCTTTCATGCTTGGGCCATTCTTTTGTACAACCTCCTTAACAATTGGTCTATGTTTCCACTTTCTATAAGCTTCCTTTTTGATTTTCAGCTTTTTAAAGAGTTTCTGATGCAGCTATATCAAACAGCCAGCAGGAAAAGCTTTGTTTCATTTCTCATTTTAGCTCAGTTACTGTGGAGATACTAGCATGAGTTCTAACCTGAGCATTAACAAAGCATTTTGACGCACAGATTCATAGAGGCATAGAAATGTAGGACTAGAAGGGACCATGATATATTAAACTTGATCCTGAAGTCATGCTTTTGAGAACCTCTAAGACCATTCCTACAGGAATTAAGTTTTTCTTAGGGAAACTGACTGCCATTTCACCAGTTTTACCATGGAAAAAATACATGCCCCTGTGACTGGGGCCTCCTGGGATAACCTCCTGAATGTGTAAAAATCAGGACAAGCTGCAAAACTGGGAGCCAAACTCCCTAAACACTGATGGGTGGTACTTAAACCAGTCTACCTATCAGTCACAACCAGGCTTCTGGTTCCCCACACCAGTTATCATGAGAAGTCTGCCAAAATAGAAACAACTGCCTTTATGCCACTCCAGCTCCTCTGGCTCCCACGTAGCCACACAGTGCTTAAAGAAATAGGTTCTCCTGACCCCAAAGGGCCAGCCACATTACACAGAACAATATAGGTTTGGATCTTACCCAAAATACCACACTGATAGCCAATCCTTTAGTAACTACAACTAAAGGTTTAATATAAAATGAAAAGAAGCAAAGTATGAGAGATGTTAAAGGGTCAAAGTGAATCACATACATACAAATGATTTAGAGTCCACATAAAGCAGTTTTCAGACTTGTTCCTCAGGAGTTTGCAGGCTTGTTCCTCTGGTAAACACCCAGCACCCGGGTGGACCTCGGTCCTTTGTCCAGTCTCAGACGAATAGTTCCAGAGATGGGTGTTGGCTGTAGACTGGGGACTTGAGACAAGATGGAGTCATGGCTGCTGCCTTTTATCACCTCTGGCCTTCTCCATGCTGTGTGCAGTTCTTTCCAATCAAAATGGAGTTGAGTCACATGTTCAAGTCCTAGTGGCTCAACAGGTTTCTCCCTGGGCCCATTTTACCGGGGAGCTTCCTTAATGGGCCATTAAGGAAACAATTGCTGTAGACATCCAGTCTGGGGAGTTTCCCAGAATCACACAGGTTGAAATACAGATATAACAAACATATTCATAACTTCTAATGCAGATGCAATTCCTACACATGAACCATATAACCATTCCCAGCAAATTACAACCTTTCTCTTGGTATCAAACATGGCATAGTTCCTATGGATTATTGCAATTATGAAATATTAATAAGAAATAGTATTATAAATGGTCCCCTAAATCCGGACAGCATGACAGCCACTAGTAAAGATGGCTGCTATCTCCCATTGGTTCCACTGGCACTAAAGTCACCAGCTACCCTCAGGGAAGATGAACATTGTTTCACTAGGGGCAAGATTCACAAAGGGGACTTGGGTCTCACACTAGTAACCATAGCAACACTCATTGCCTACATGTCCTGATGCCCAGTGGAATTCATAGTCCTGAGTTAGGCCTTGTCTACACCCCCAAGTTTTGTCAATGCAAGTTATACCGACAATCAAAAAAACCCCATTCTAATTACATCACTTGTGCGTGTTCACACCACACTCCTTCTGTCAGCAGAGTTGTCCACAGTTAGTGCTCCAACATCCACAGTGAGAGTAGCACACTGGGGGTACCTATCCCATTGTGCAACTTGCCACCTTCTGTAGCTAGGAGTTGTGGAAAGGCGAAATGGATTGCAGTGCATCATGGGTGCAGGTTTTCATTGTATCATTCCATCATTCCAAATGTATTTTGTGGCATTTTTCAACAGCCCCTCTTTACTATGCATCTGCCATCTCTGTCTGAAAGGATGGTTCCTGCATTGCTTTCCACAGTTGCGGTCACGGTTATGAACAAACCATGGCCAGTCATGCAGTATATCACAAACTTACAGTCTGAACAGGATTCAGAGGTGCCTGACTTGCTGTGTGCCATGGAAAGAAACAACACCCGGTTACGTTTGGTGTTCACAGAGCAGCTGCACCTGGTGGACCTTTGTTTTGGGGTGCAGGAAACAAGTACTGTGTTGTGGGATCACAGTGTTATGCAGGTCTAGGATGACGAGCAGTGACTGCAGAATTTTCATCTCTGGAAAGCCTGGAACTTCCCAGAACTGTGTGCGGAGCTTACCCCAGCACTAGGGCACAAGGACACCAAAATGAGAGCTGCCCTAACTTGGTGAGTGCATGGTGATTGCCGTGTGGAAGCTGGCAAATCCAAATTGCTACCAATCAAATCATAAATTAGTTTGGAGTTGGGAAGTCAACCTTGGAGCTACTGTAAAGCAAGTGTGCAGGGCCATTAATCACATTTTGCTATGAAGGACTGAGACTCTCAGGATGCGTCTACACTTGTAAATTAAGTCGCCTTAAGCTTGCTTAAGTCGACTTTATTTACTCTGTGTCTACACTACACTTTCCTTAAGTCGACTTAAGCAGCTGCTTAAGTCAATTTAAGGAAAAATTAAGTCGACTTTCTAAAACCTCCTTTTAAGTTGACTTTCTGCTTAAGTCGACTTTCTATAGTCGACTTAAGCCAGTGTAGACGTGGAATACCCCTTAGTCGACTCTAAGTCGACTTAGGGGCCTCCAGAGCTTCCCCACTGCCCTCCCTGCCAGGGTGGCTGGCACAGGGAGAGCCTGGCATGCCCCCCCAAAGGGCAGGGCAGAGCCCTGCCCACCCTGCCCCTATGCCCTGCCAGGGTCCCTGTCCCTGGCACTTGGCAAGGGGTGCCCCCCCTGCCACCGTGGACCTGTCCCAGGTCCACCTAGCCTCTACAAGTCGACCTAGGCATCCAGTGTAGACACTCTAGGTTGACTTTGTAGGGTCCCCTCAAAGTCGACTTAAAATTTGAGTGTAGACATGCTAAGTCGACTTAAATTAGCAAGTGTAGACATAGCCTCAGAGATGTACGTGAAATAGTGGATGGCTTTTCAGCAGTGGGATTCCCTAACTGTGACTGAGCAATTGATCACATACATATCCCACTTCTGGAATACATCAAGAGTCAGGTACTTCTCTACAGCATTGCAGTCACTTGTGGACATGGTGTAAAAGAATGCAGCTAGGGAGCATTGATAAGGACTGTTGCTGTTTCTGTGCGAGCTACATATCCTTGAAGGCTAGTTCTGTCCAGATGAAACTGCTTTTCTGTTTCTGTGTCTGTTTTGTCCTTGTTCTCCCTAATACGGAAGGATTGTAGCTGTACCAATGAGAAGCTGTAGCTGTTTCCTGCAAAATGTATTCTGAGGGTCTATAAAGGATACTGCCTGATGTCACGGGGGCGGAGACGGTCTTTGCTCTCTCCCCATGAGCGCTCTCGTATTCTGAATAAAGTAATGGCTTTGATTGACACACTCAAGTATCCTGATGATTCGGAGTTTTCTTCGACAATGGTGGGCGTTTTACTGACATCATTGGCTGATTTTGAGCAACCAAGTATCAGGGGCTACGTCTACACTTGTAAATTTAGGTCAACTTTAGCTAAGTCGACTTAGCATGTCTGCACCTAAATTTTAAGTCAACTTAGGGGGGACCTTACAAAGTCGACCTAGAGCATCCACACTGGATGCCTAGGTCAACTTCTAGGGGCTAGGGGGACCTAGGGCAGGTCCACGGTGGCAGGGGGGGCACTCCTTGCCCAGTGCCAGGGGGCTCAGCCTTTGCCCCATTGTATCTGGGTATAATGGGGCAAAGGGGGACAGGGACCCTGGCAGGGCATAGGGGCAGGGTGGGCAGGGCTCTGCCCTGCCCTTTGGGGGGGCACGCCAAGGTCCCCCTCTGCCCCCCCCAGCAGGGAGGGCAGTGGGGGAGTCCTGGAGAGCCCTAAGTCGACTCTAAGTCGACTTAGGGCTACTCCAGGTCTACACTGGTTTAAGTCGACTTTAGAGAGTCGACTTAAGCCTAAAGTTGAATTAAAAGGAGGTTTAATAAAGTCGACTTAATTTTCATTAAGTCGACTTTATTTTCCTTAAGTCGACTTAAGGAAATTGTAGTGTAGACGCGGATTAAATTAAGTTGACTTAATTTACAAGTGTAGACGCATCCAGGGCTACTAGACGGGCACAACAGAGGCCTACTCAAAACTGGGAGGCCTAGAAGTACCATTCTGACAATGTGTCTTTCTGTACAGCAATCTGCCACACTTCGTTAACTTGCCACCTTGCATGAAAATACTGAGGATTCCTGACCATGAGCTGTAATCTGTACATGATCCAGTTGCCACTGTGTATTCATTTCAGCAGCAGCCATTGTGTAGGAGACACATAAAGCTTGTTGGTCTTTCAGAGAGTAGGTTTTCATTAAATGCTAATTAACATCACACACAAAACACTTACTGGGAAGGGAGATAACAGTGGACTCTCTCATAGCTGTGTATAAATCCAGCTATCACTTTGGAAGTTGTCGAAAGGGGTGGAGTGAACGGTGTACAGAAACAGGCTGGGGGGGTGGCAGGAATGTGTGGAGGAATGCATGGCAAGCAGTTCTCCAATGGCTGCAGGGGGCAATCAAACACATAAATTCTGCCTGTGTGTGTGATTAAGGACTTCAACATCTCTATTTAGTCGTCCATCACTTTTAACATCCATTCCTGGCCCGTTAAAATTTGCTGCTGGCTCTCCTTTCTGTCTATTTTATAATTTTCATTTCAAGAGTCTCTCCGCTGCCTGTGTTCTTGTTCTCAGCCTCTGAGGATTGGCGCACCACTTGAAACATGTCCTCTTTGTTCCTCCTCAGTCACTTCCTTATCAGGCGGAGGTGCTCCACCACTGTGTAGGGGGTTCCCCAGAATGCCACAGGTGCAGATGCTCACAAACAATAAACAGAAGCATGATTGTTAGTGCACTCACAGCATTGACTCCTTATAATAAAATACACTTCTTTTAAATACAAATCAGTTTGTCACTGTCCCTTGGCAAGGACACAGTTCAGCAAATGCCCTAATCGTGGTGAATTCAGCCTGCACGGGTGGGAGTGGAGAAGGCAGACTCTCCACTCAGGATTCTCAGCTATGAACCTTCTCTGGAGTTAGGCATCTAAGCCAGATCATTACTTTCGCTCATCAAGACCCACAGGAAGAGAGCTGCTGCCTTATTACACCCAAATGCCAAGAGGTTAGCCTGCTCACCTGGGAGGTGGAAAACTCTGTTTATATATCCCTAGACCACAGAGAGAGTGACTATATAGCCTACGGGTGGCCACAGCATGGCTCATGAGCTGTGGGTGGCTCTTTTACAGTTAAATACAATTCACAGAGCACCCCCGCAATCTCCACCTACAAGATTGGGGTGGAGGATCAGAGCTTCTGCCCCACAGCAGGCTAATGGGGCTAGAGGATTTTGTCTAGAAGGGAGGGAAGCCTCAAGGAAGGGGGCAGTAAATTTCACCACCCCACTGTTTAGAATATTCCCCAGGGATATAGGGGAGCTATATTCAAATCCCTGATCTAGGCCAGGAAAGCTGGGGATTTGAACCTGGGTCTTAAGCGCCACTTCTCAGGTCAGGATCCCAATCACTAGAATATCATATATGTATTCACTGTGTGGACCAGCTCACCCCACCCACTTATCGTGTGGTTTAGAGGTGCTCTGAGCAGGCCTACGAGAGCCGGTACCACAGGTGGGAAAGTGGGGGGACGCTGAGTTTGAGAATCCCACCAGGGCCTAAGCAGGACCGAGGAATCAGAGCAACTTATTAGCTGTGTGGTGGCATTCAGATTTAATCAGCGCTGCCCATACCTTGCAGCTGAAATGTAGGTACCTAGCAGGATTTAGGAGCCTATGGAGGTAGGCAGCAGCTGACTGGTAGTTTTCAGAATGTCAGTGACACCTGCATGTTGGATTTAGGTGTCTAAAGAGGCAATTAGATGCATAAATATCTCTGTGAATTTAGCCCTTACTGTGATACCACTCAACCCTCAAGCCTGTTTATGAGTAACAACCAGTCACACTGTGTGATGTGACAAATGTGAACCACCTGCTTTGCTGTACATCACTCATAACTGACATCATAATTCATTAAAAACTACAACACTTGTTTTAAAGGCTATTTTCCCTGCAGGAAACTCAACTCAATAATTATTTCATAAAGAAAAGTGGAGATCAGAAATTCCATCGCATATAAACACATACCCCCATAAAAGTCCTGAACATGAGCTCTTTGGGTACTGAGCCCAGATCCATGCCAACTGAACAGACATAACTATTAGCGCGTTTCGAGGTGGATGGGACACATGCTTTGCTAGTAGGTTATACCGCTATTTGTTAGACAAGAGTAACAGGAGTCCTGAATTCTGCCCTCTTGCTGTAGGAGGGAGTAATGCTCTAGGCTAGGGTTACAGTCAGCAGCACCAAGCCCATCAATACAGTATATTCATTCTGAAAGGCCAGGTGATGGAGATATAGAAGTAGGGGTTCTGTTCCCATTTCTTCCAGAAATGACTTTGTACAACCTCTCAGTTAACTTACCTGTAAAAGATTAAGAAGGTTGATTCTTAACTGCCACTTAAGTGAGGGTATAGGAGGCTTTGATCAGTTAAGACCTATGAAATACACAAAAATAGCACAAATCAAAGACCCTGCACTTCACCTCCTAGCTTCCAGATCAGCATTTGCCTAGACTAAAAGCATATTCATCTGATGCCTGATGCATCTGAAACATTGTGCACATGCGAGCTTGGTAAAACTTTGGGGAAATAGACATACCATACTCCCAAACTTCAAAAGGGATACACAGACAATGTAAACTGTAAATCCTTTTAGATTATAAACTATTCAGGGCAGGGAAAATATTTTCTGCTATGTTTGGTGAGTGACTAGCACAAGGAAGACAGTCCTAGAAACTAATAACAATAAATAAAAAGTATTGCAGGTTTTTAAAAATGCATACACCATGTTTCCAGCTACCAGGACTCTTAACTTTCTACCTACATACTAAAGAAAGATATATCTAAAGAAAGTAACTGTCACAAACATGTTGCTGTTCAGGTTATGAAAAAACTCCTTTTGAGAGGAGGAAAAAGTGAAGCTGAGTGAAAGGAACTGCCTGATACTAAGGCCAACATTTTCCAAAAATGACTAATGAATTTGGATGACCTAGTTCTGGGAACTGAGGAAAACCCTAAAGAGGCCTCATTTTCAAAGGGTAGGATATGCCAAGCAAGAACCGATTTAAGATTTTATAAAAGACTACATTTATAGCTTTAAGAAAGGGGAGAGGGAGAATCAAAGTACAATTTGTAAAACATGGTGAAGATTTACAGAAAGGAGCCACTGGTGTTTGAAAGAGAGCATGGACTAGTGACATTTTTTTAAAAACCATGAAAATCCTTTCTTCCCTTTTAAGCAAGAGTCTGCATCAGTCAGTTGTCTTGATAGCAGTGGTAGAGACCCACAGAAGCAGCAGCACTGGCCAGAGATCTTAGTAAAGAAAGACAAGTTTGCAATTTATATGGGCATTCAATAGCATTACATTTTCACTCCTTCAGTGAGAACTTGGGGGTTCCTGTGTATAGGCCTGGTGGGCTACAGTGCACACTGAGTCTCTGCAGTATTGATAGCGGTTAGAGTCCAAGAGTGAGTTCTGATCTTTCTGCAGTAGTTCCTCGCGCTTTAAATTTCATAATAGGCTCCCACATCTAAGGGCTGAGTAATAGGGCTTTTCCCTCTTGGGTTTTCATTTCAGTATGTACGTTTATTTCAGCTGCTATGTTTCAACTCCAGCATGAGCTTGTTAAGACACAAGGGAAAGAACTCGAACTAAGGATCCAGAAACCAAACTCAATTCCATCCTTCCTGCACCCACATCATTAAAATGGTTAGGAAGAGTTAAAATTGCATAGTTCATTGTCTTGAAGACTTTTCTCTTGCTGAGCTGGACTATCGGTCCTGTGGTAGCTGCCACCACAGAGTCATGCAATTAACTCAAGAACTATTCTCACAGGCTAACTACTCAGTAGCTTGGATCACATTCTCGGCAAGGCTCCAAATATGTCTGAGACAGTGACTTGAGCATCCTGCAAGCTGAATATGATCAGAGCCATATGCTCCTCACCAGGTTTTTCAATATGTAAAATATGGAATTCCATCTCCCTCTCTGTGCCCATTGTATCATGGGTAAAGCTAGTTGGAAAAACAAATACTTCCTTTCTCCTGCCCTTTGCCTGTCTTGGATGTTTAGGTGCAAATTTTTGGGAGCAGGAACAGGCTTTTACTATATGCTAAAATGTCTTCTATCGTCATGTGATGTTGATCTCCAATGAAACAAACAAGAAGTCCAGTGGCACTTTTAAAGACTAATGCATTTATTTATTGCATGAGCTTTCGTTACCCATGAAAGCTCATGCAATAAATAAATTCATTAGTCTTTAAAAATGCCACAGGACTCCTTGTTTGTTTTGCTGAACTAAACTAACAGGGCTACCCCTCTGGAACTTCATCTCAAATGATACCTCCAGCAACAACTGAAATACAAAAAAATAAGAGCTCACAATCATTGGTGTGCTCTGGCTACGTCCTTTCCCCACTTTATAACAAATGAAGTAAAAGAGGGCTGCCCGTTTGACCAACTGTATCCATATTCTTGAATCACTGAAAGGGAGCCAGGCAGAGACTTGGCGATTCTGAAGATAAGAGAGCTGTAGCTCTTACTGCTTCCTTCCTAGAAACGAGCAACCCCCATCGGATGCATTTTTACCATCACTGCATAATGGAGAGAGGCGGCTGTATTAAACAAACACCTTCTTAATACATCGGCATAGAAGTTCCTTTATGACCAAGCCACCATATTAATGGAGGGGATCTTTTATTGAAAGGGATGTGGAAAGGAGTGTTTGAGAGTGGTTTAACACCTTCAGTTACTGAACCCACTAAACCAACTGCCTGCCTCCTGTTAGCAACAGTTCTGTGGTGGTAAGCATCTTTTTGCACAGGTTCTCAAGTGAGAACTACTTGATAGCAACTGAGATGGTTCTGGCTTACACCTCTAACGAATTAAGAGTTCACTCACTGGGGTTGGAGGAATCTTTAGTTATTACAGTCCAGCTTAAGGCCTTAAAAGGACCTGGCATGTTTTCAAACAGCTACTGTTGCAGCTCTGACTGGAATCTTTTTTCCCCCAGATCTAACTTACTTTCATCATTAGGAAGCAGAAGCCTGAGGATGAGTGTAATAAAGAAGCCATGTCACTGCTCCAAATATTCTAGTGTTTGGCCAAAGCCCTCCAGTCCATGTCACCTGACTGTACAAAAATGGCAATTTTCCTGCCACCTTCCAAATTATCTGCTCAGCATTTGAGCTTCCGTCTTCATGGCGGTTTTTCCATGATCCACAAGAAGTCTGGTGGCTTATCCAGACCTTTTGTGCCTCTTAAGGGTAGGAAACATGACAGGGGCCTTTTCACAATTCAGCTTACCATGTGCAAAAACAAAGCAAAGAATATTTTGCCCAATCAGGCTACCTCTGAAGAAGCATCTTAAGCACTGTGAATGGGGTAGCAAAAGGTGGTAATTTATTTAGGCTTTTAAGGTGAGAATTCAATTCCTGCAGGGTCTACTAATCCCTACTGGTAACCAGCTTCTGCTGGCAGGCCCCTAATTAGCAAACAGCTCCCGCACAGCTTAGGACACTGTGCCTTAGCGGAAGACAACTACCACATGCAACTTTGCACTCAATCGATCAGAAGATAAGCTCTGCTCCTGTGCGGTTCTGCCTCCACCCCCATATTCCTCCAAAAGAGTTTCACAGCCTTTTGCCCATCAGGCTGTTGTTTACCTTGATTTTCCCAGCCAGACATGAACCAAAAAGGCTTCCTTCTTGCAGCATGTTTCGTTCTAAGAGGGCGATAACCTTTTTCCTCTGCAACAAAGCCAACTTTTGTAGCGTATATGCATTTTGCTATCCCCTCCTAAGGTTCTGATAGAGCTGAAGGTTATTGAATGATTTCATCCATAATTTATACTTTGCCATGCAACGCTTTAGCAGCATCTGAGTTCAGTGAAACTCATCCAGACACTCTGGGCAGAGAGTTACGTATCTTAGGTCTAAAACGTTGAATGGTAAATGTGACTGGAAGGGACACCTTGTTCTTGGGGTGCAGGCGGTACCGTAGGTGACATGGCATCCTCAACATTTCACAACAAACTTACGAATGAGCTCTTTGTAAGAGCTGAGATCAGGGGATGGGACTGGAACCATACTAGATATTTCTTCACAAGGGAAGGAAAACTAATCTCTTCCTCAAGCAGATGGAGAACCTCAGGCAGACGGAGGTGGGGGTTGTTCAGGCTGCACCAGCAACTGAGTTAGAATCTCACTGAGGAAAGAAACAGGAATAAGCATGCAATGCACTTGAGGTGCAGAATAAGCAACACAAAGATACTGAGACCCATGCAGGGAAACACAGAGCCACATGGTGTGTGTGACCCAGAGAGCCCTTCTGACAGAGGGCACCGCCCATCATGCTCCCATCAGGCCTGATGCACTCCTGGCCCCAATTCACTCTTGTCAAACTCTGGATCTATAAAACCTCATGTAAGCTGTCATATGCAAACTGCTCACACAGTGTCCCTAACAGTGTGTGGCGTATGGATGGGAGTGGCATAAAGAATTATAGATTTGTGCTGAAAATCTGTTCCTAAAACATGCTGCGCCGAAGCCCTCCCTGTCCTACACCAAGGAACGTTTTGCAGGCTTGCGTGTGTCTCAGTATAAATTAAGCAAAGTGAGGCCAAAGGCAATGAGCAGTACATTTAGAGGTAAGGTAAACAAAGTCGTTGGGGGGGTAATGGCTACTTATTATTCTGGTCCAGAGATAGAGATTGCACCCCTCGGAAGCTTTTCTGACTCTTTAAGCAGTCAATGAACTTTAGGAAGATAAGAGGGCTTTTTGTGTCTGCTCATGGCTATCCCTGAGGGGACCACAGAGAACCGCTCCCTCTGAGCAGGGATGCGGATAACTTGGTGTAAGTACAGAAACTGCTTCAGTAAAGATTGCAGCTTGATACAATTAAGTGTTAGGCACCAGCAAGAGTATTTTGTTTGCAGACATTCTTGTTTCTTTCACTCTTACTTGAAATCACGTAAACCTCTGTTCTATATTAGTAAACGTATTCTTGTTTAATTACAAAACCATGTCAATGCTGTGTATTACATTGATATGTAGGTCATCATCAAAATGAAAAGGCTGAGGTGTGTTCTATCTCTTTGGAGGCAGTGAACATGGTAACATGTGAGGATCCAGCGAGAGGGAGTAAAGGCTGAAGAGATGGTTTTGGAGAGACTCGGACTGCGAAGGATCCTTGCAAGGAACAAACATGCTGGTGGAAAATACAGTGAGCCCACTCCACTAGGAACAGGTTCTTGGTGTACAGACTTATCCAGGTTGAGAGGGCAGCTGAAGGCACAACCCCTTACTGGTCTGGCTCAACCTCCAAAGCCTCAAAACTGGTCAAGGCCAACTGTGGTATATCTATCAGAGTAAGATGACTGACTCAACAGATGTGTGTATGAAGTTTAATATCAATAGTAGTCAGCAGCTATAGCACACCTTTCCTAGGTGGTGAATTCTTGTTTCTCTGAGGACCCCTACTTTGATACTGAGACAATGAGGAACCTCACTCATGGGGAAACAATGATCAGAGGTGGCAGTGTGCTTCTGTAGCAGTAAGGATTTGCCACTAAGCCCCAAAAGATTGAAGCCTGTGGTTGAGGAGTAGCTCAGAACATCTGCTGTACCAAACAACTCAAGATTTCTTTTTAACCCTTTGAATTACCAAGAATGGGAAATGAATTTCCCCCCAACCACAGGTGGCCCAGTGCACACTGCTGTGAGGACAACAGGTGCCTTGTGCGCTTCCCAGACAACTGAGAGAAGAGTGCTTCACCTCAGACTCCAACATCCTAAAGGAACTTTTCAAAGCCCTGGAAATACCATGGAAAGTCATCTGCTCCCTACTCCCTCCCCTCAGATCACTGGCAAACATTCAAAGAAAAAAAGCTAGTAACAAGAAACATTAACTTTAAAACATCAAAGCCCTATGGACCAAAAATAGGTGAACGAGGGAAATGGAACAGGGAAGGTTACTCTGGGCCTACTTTTTTAGGCATAATTTTGGCAGAAGGGTCTGAGAACATAAAACAGATAAGGTGAACTGTTTCTAAGGGATGGGGAGTGACATGTGACTCAAAGGAGGGAAATTTCATGGGAAGTTAATTTCCTTCAAGATTTGAGAACTTTATTAACCCTGCGGTTTGGGGTCTATTGCAGGAGTGGATGGGTGAGGTTCTGTGGCCAGTATTGTGCAGGAGGTCGAACAAGATCACGAGAGCACCATCTAGCCTTAAAGTGTATGAGTTATTGCAAAACATAGATTATTTCACCCACTGTAACCTCAGGTTACCATTATTTGTATCTGCAATTAGAATATTTGAATGCAAGGATCTAGCCCACATTTCTGCAAAACATATTGTATTAAAATAGAATTGCCTCGGTCAGTTAGAGTACAGAGATGCTACACAGCTTCTGACCTATACAGTATTTTTCCTCCCCCAGTTAATCTAGTCCACATCTTCTTGATTTGCCTTGCTGTCAGATTTGCATAATCACTACAGAGTTATTTCTCAGTGACAGTTTGTAACTACCTGTCCACTGCAACTGCCCATCAGCCATGACTAGTCAAGAAGGTGCATAAACACTGTACAATTCTTTCCAGCACTATTAGGAATATGCAAATCACTTGACTCATTGGTTACTATAATTCTTCTGCTCCAAAACTCAGCATTTCCGAAGTGTTAATAAAGATGTTGTCTCAGCTTCTCATTTTAGGTATCTAAAACAAAAAAAAAAAACCCTCACTATTTACTTGAAAAGTGCAGGACAGACATGAGGAAGGCCCAGAACTATGGGACTGCAAAGTGAAGGAAAAGAAAAACTATTTGTGCCCCTTTCCCTTCTTCAAACCCAATCCTGCTCTTTTTAAGGTCAATGTGCATTTTTGTCAATTACAGTATTTCAATGGGAGTTGCAGTCAGTCCTTTCTGTAACCTCTTCCTCTACAGGGCTTTGCCCCCCCCCCAGGAATTTCTTATTGGGTTTGTGGGGAAAGGATTCAGTTATTAGTTACCTAATAAAACTGGGAATCAGCCCCTCCCTGCTGTATGGAAACACAACCAATTCAAAAAGTAGGGTCAAATCTTGTTCTCCTTATTTATGGGAATAGCCCCCATTGAGTATAACAAAATTATTTGCAGAACAGTGTAACCAGACAATTTGGCCTATAAATGGCAGCTATTTTGGGAGGAAAAAGCATTGCCAGCCTGGGCAGGATGGAAAGAAATAGAGAGGAGTGAAAATAGGGAACTGAAGAGGGAGAAATAAAGGAACAAGGTCACTAGGTTATTGGGTTTTTAAAAAAAATTTAAGCATCACAGAAACTTGAAGCTGTTAACCTGGAACCACCATGTCCCATGCACATAAATTTAAGATCTTTGGCTTCAGAAAATTGCTTCAAACACCTCTTTCATTTCAGGATTTATTCAGACACATTGGTTATTTCTGGAGTAAGCACCCTCAAGTTATAATGTGCTCTATCTCGGTCTTGCTGCAGTCCCACTCCCACCTTCCTTCAAAACCTGCTTCCCTTCCCACCTCTAATGATTTTAGGATTTAATCTATAATGTGTGCTATCTTGAGAGTAATTCCTTCCTGTGGTTTCATGTAAGTTTTTGTTTCACATTATCTAAAATGTATTACATAATGTTCTAATACACTAACCCACCATCTCGTGTCATAGCATTTTATTAAAAGCTTATACTTACAAATATGCATTCTGAAGGAATTTCAGGAATTTTTGCAATTTTCACTGAACTAGCCTTGTTGAACCAATGGCAACATTTGAGTTGTGTAAAGCAGCTTCCAGTAACAAAGTATCTCTGCACAATATATTTTGTCAACTCCGACAAGGATTCTTCTTGCATTTAGTCCCAAAGACTTGTAAACAAGTTAGTTTTATCACAATCCAGTGTGATAAAATACTTATAACAAACAGCCCTATTAAGTTACTGTACCTTATACAGTTTCAATCCCAAAAGAAATTCCAAGAGATAATTCCCCTTACATGAAGTACTGAAAAATTGGTTAACTATTTTGCAGTTAGTGTTTGCTTATTAATATATCATATCATCTTGATGAACTCAGACTTCCTACCATGAGGTATTTTTCCACATAAAATTGCTAATGCCAACAAGATTGTCAAAATGGGATCATCATTATTAAAAATATTAGGCAGTAAGGAATGTTATTACTACAGTTTGAATATGATAGCTGCTGATCACAAGTAGAATCCTGGTCCAAATCTCATTCTCGGTATACAAGAAAGGACACAAACTTTTAAACAATTTATGTACATGTATGGCTTTATACAACAACAGTAAAGGATTGTTCTTGTGTCTGTAGTACATCAGGCACTTCTCTGAAAATAGCCAACTATGAACTTTAATTCTCTGATGTCGTTGAATAAGAGCAGTGAAAGACAGAAGTGCTGTTACACCATCCACAAGTAAAATTAGCCATATTTACAAGCCATTTTCTGTAGATATTGCTGGTTTACGGAACATCTTCAAAATGGAGGCCAGTTTTAATGCCACGGATTTTAAACCACACTGTTTTTTACGTGATGATTTAAAAAAAAAAAAAAAAAAAAGAGAACATCTTACCTAAAATCAGTTATAAATTAAGAATCCTAGCAATTTCATAATGAAAATATGAACTTCAAATCAGTAAAAAAATAAAAAAGTATTAACATACATCCAGTGGTTTAACAAGTGCAAATTTTATACTATTTTATAATTGGTCCAATTTTAAATTCTCTCCTCTTCTTAGGGATGCTCTGTTGACTTAAGCCAATAATAAGCACTACAACTTTTGCTTATAAATGTCGGCAAATTGTCAGTTTATCAAAGCAGAGCTTTCCAATTAATGCATCTATTATCTAAACATATATCATATAGCTGTATTATGGAAACAATACATCTTTATATTTAAAATATCTGAACAGCTCTATAATACAATATACTTTTAATAACAGTACAAACCAGAGAAAAGTCAAAACCAAAGCTGCATAGGTAAGATCATCTGCACAATACACAAAGCAATCATTTACAATAATTATGACAAACTAATTTACTCCAGAAGTTCGGTCCTTTTATTTTAAAGAATTTATTACTAGAGGTCACATAATGTTTGCTTTCAAGACAGACAACATACCCTTCATTAGATTTCACAGTATCCCACAGCTACAAGCAAAAAATTAGGACTTTTGACACACAAACAAATTAAAAGAAAATGCAGAACCAAAACTCCCACCACCTACAAGTTTCTCTTCTGATAATGATCAAACAGGACATCCTGCAGCCTATTTTAATTAAGGAACGGTTGCATTCAAGCTCATCACAGCTATAGAAGAAAAAATATATTTGTATACACGGAAGTTATACAGTAGCAATAAAAATATTAGAGGTAAATTGTTAAATGTCGCATGTTCAGCTGGCGAGCCAGGTGGTCAAATTTCAAAAGGTCTCTTTTTTGCACATAAATTTGGCACATAGAGGTCAAGTTATTGTAGTATCCAATACTTCATTTACTCTAGTCAGTGCCCACTGAAAAGCAAAAAAATTGCACATGCACCCAAAAGGCAGCTCTTTGGAAACTGCTCTCAAAGAGTCTTCAGCTTGTGCCATGGCCAAGAGTTGTGATCAAATTCAATATCAATCTGTTAGGGAAGATATTAGACAAATGCAGGCTGCTCTAGTGATCTGCCAGGACTGAGCACACACTGTACTGCTCAAAATGAGTTCAAAGAAAAATTTCAGAGCGGCAATATCTGCAGTGTGGCAGCATCGCACTGCCTATCAGTAATGGCAACGATAGCTGATAGCCTTGTCTAAACGAGAGAACCAGTTGTAATTAGAACGAACAGCACATGGACTTTTTATGTTTTGTTGTTTGTTAATCTTCGCTATCCTGACACAACTCCTAAATAATCATGGAGAATGACCACGGAGAAAATGGGAGTTAATCTGGAATTTCCAGATATGAGTCACTTGAAAATAATACAGCAGAAAAATTCATTCCCCCCCCCCGGGCCTAACGTAAAAATCTTGCATCTGACGAAGTGGGTTGGAGCCCATGAAAGCTTGTGCCCAAAGAAATTTGTTAGTCTTTAAGATCCACAGGACTCTCGCTGTTTTTGCTGTATACAGACTAACACAGTTACCCCTCTGGTAAAAATCTTACAATATTTTAAGTACAGAATAAAAATCCTTGGGTGTTCTCACTTTGTTTTTAATATAAAGAATGCGCAGTAACCAGATGCAGACAATCATGGCCGGATTAATGTAGGAGCTATAGGGGCTGAAGCCCTGGGCCATGTCCAGAAGGGGGACCCCAGGCTCCAGCCCCTAAAGCCCCTACCTGATCTGCCCCATCCCTGCCCTGCTCAGCGCTGGCAGAGCTTGCAGGAGCGCTGGGAGGGCCCCTGCCCTGGTGGCACTGGTCGGGGTAGAGGACAGCAGGGCCCTGGGGCCAGAGGTCGGGCTCCACACTCCTGCCCCACCCCTAGGCTGCTGGTCAGCCCCCAGAGGCGGGGGCAGAGTGGCTCAGTGCCTGTTCGCTCCACCTGGGAGTGGGACTGGCTGATGTGCAATGCAGCCTCTGCTCCGGTATGGCCTTCCAGGGCCCAAGCCCTGGGGGGCTGCATCGGGGGCACACTGCACACCAGCTGGCCCCACCCATGGAGACAGACTGGCTGGAGCAGGGCCAGGACAGGAGCATTCTCTGGCCCCAGCCCTCCCTCCCTCCAAGTGACAGCCCACCCACAGGCCGCCATGCTTGGGGGTGGGCGGGGCCACGCAGTAGGGGGCGGGGCCCCACGCCGGTTAATCCAGTCCTGCAGACAGTGAGGTTTCCCACCCCCATTCAGCCCTCAAAACACAACTTAACTATATACTTACAGCAAATATTTACCAAGTAAAGGCCCGATCCTGTATACCCTCCCGTAGCTCTCAGTGGGCCAAATCACCTGAAAGCAAAGTTTTGCAGGACCAAAGCATTAGTAACTAAAGCTATCGCTCCTCCTAAAAACTCCTGTTTGTTACTTTGTTACTTCACTCATCTTTTTCCACCATCCAGAAATGGAGAAAAAAATATGTCCTTGCCCTGAAATGTTGTATAATGCAACCCTTATCCCCCATGTGACTTTAAAGTAATACTTTAAATCCCCCGAGAAAGGGTGTGGCAATAAAAATGCTGGCAGACCCTAAAACTAATGCTAAACACAAAGAGAAATTCGGACATTAATTTTATTAAAAATGTGAATGTTCTTAAAACAAAAGTCCTGTTCTTGAGTCCACAAACATTATGAGACCTCCATGAAATAAATACAGCATGAAGCATTGTACAAGCATCTAATAATGAATACTTAACACTTTGTGGTAGTCAGGGTTAAAATGGTAATAGAAGCTGATGAAATTTCTAAAAATGCATATTATAAACCGATTAAATATTTCCTAAATGGAAAGTGTCTATCTATACATCACTCTCCTGCCAAAAAATATGGGACAGAAATGTTTTATATCCAAGGAACTCATTATCCTTTTTCTTTCTGTAGTAGCACTCTAAGGTGCTAAGCAAATATATAAAACTGTTTACTTCATCCAATTAAAATACTCTACAAATGAAGGTTGTGAATGCTGCCAGATCCTGGCTATGGTAGGTAGGCTATGTAACAAAGTAGACTTTAATTATCAAAACAAAATAGCTTTATGACTATTCCAAATAGTCTCTCAAATCCAACAATAACATTCATTAATCTGGAAATCAAACCCACATATAGGTTTGCATAAATTTACATAATAAAAAGATCAGTAACACACCAATTGGCATTTAATCTATTGTTTGTTTTGAACATTTAACTGTTCAGTGAGCTTAGCCGGATCTTATTTAACAGGCCACTTTTTTCATATGAAATGTGTAGCAATTTTAAGAAATGCAAGGCAGTTTATATAGTTACAAAACTAAGTCCACAGTCATCTTAATTCATGAGTTCAGCAGAACACAGGTAACATCAATAAAAATTAAACTTACTTGGGGTATAAGACTATCACAGTATTACAAAAAGTTTATAAATTTTCTTGGACCAAACAGATATTGAAAAAACAATTCTCCGTCTACTGTACAAAAACCGAAAGCACAACATGATGCCAAAGTATTTTCTGTAAATATATGGTGTAGTGAATTTGGCACTTCAGAGTAATGAAATTTCCAGTGGCACAGTTCTTATCTACAGCAGCACATAACCTACAAACACTGGGCAAACATCCTGTACAGGAAAACTCTCTCTGCTGCCAATTCTGACGAAAGGAAAAAATGAGAATAGTTTTAATCAAGAAAACTAAAACTGGATGAAGGACATCTTTGGACTGCTTTTCTCACTTCCTGTTGTCAGACAAGTCTGAAGGGCTTTAAACTGTAGCCTAAGAAAAAAGAAAAGAAAATACAATGAAACAAAAACCAAAATTAACATTCACAAACCCTCCTCCCCAAGATTTAAAATATGTGCTCCAAATAGCTGTGAATTAGACAAGAGAAAAATTCCCATTTTCACTCACACACAGACACACAGAGTCCAAATAAATATTAGAAGACTATGTTATGTATTGTCACTGCGTATGTGTAAGCCTAATCTAAAATTCATTTTAAAAAGCTAGCAACCTAGAAAACAAAGTGATAGCAGATACAAGCATAAACTATGAAAGCTTTAAGCAACTCCAAATCTGTTAAAGCCTATACTTTCTCTTTAATCTCATTTTCAGATTTTATTTTTTTTTAAATAGCATGAGAATTTACCTTATTCTAACTCCTATCCCGACACCCAACTATGTGTGGTGGTCTTTACGCTGTGTGGAAAACTTTGGTTAGGCAACACACTGTCAAAGTTAAAATCAATTGTTTCTCCATCCATAAGGTCATTTCGAATAATTGACTCCATGTCACAGTCCAATCGTTCAATTAACATGTCATCTAAGTCACTGGGAAGCTTCTCCTGATGGAGAGAAACAATTCCCACTCTTCCATAGCCATTGCAACTGTTAACAGCAGCATACGGGTTCATTGCATTCAGATGCATTGGGTGGCTCATAGGCACTTGTAATGATGTTTTCACTGTGGACAAACGATTTAAACCTGAAGTATGTGACATGGTGTTCACTGTGTGTGACAAGGCACGGCCATTAATTGCAGATGTTGGCTGATTACGTCCTTGGTGTGGGTGGGCATTGGGAGCCATCATTTTATTGTGGGATGGTTGATTACCATATGTTGCCATCAGCACATTTTGGCCCAACACTCTACCAGTAGGCTGAGAAACACCAGTATCTACTGATGTCAAGATATCATTGTGTGGAGGAGAATCAGAAGTTAGTAACTCTTTCAGGAGTCCTGCGGGACAGTTATATTGGCTGATCGTTCCATAGCTTGATTTACTGTCTTGAAGAGTTTGCATAGGCATCTGAGGCAAAGAGTTCATGCTAGCTTGAGCATATGTAAATTTTCGGTAGCCTGGATTTGGTGACCCTATACTTGTGGTTGACGATGCAAACGAATAACCTGGTGTTTGCTGCATCATTGTAGCTGATGAAGACGGGGTCGACACAGTCAATGATGTACTCGGTGACAAAAGGTTGAGATTATCCAAAAGATTCTCCATGTTTTCTGAATTGCTCATCTCTGAAAGGCTGGGTAGAGTAGAAGCCATTTTGGTGGTTGATGAAGGGTATACCATAGAGTGCACATCGCCATCTCCAAGATCATCTTGTTCTGGCAAGATTGGAGAAAGCCTTCCACTAATTGTACTAGCGTTAGAGCTAGTTCTAGGTCGAAAGGTACTCCAGTTATCAAAGTCATCATTGCTGTGTGAGCTGGGGCTTGCAGGCCACTTTGAAAACTGTGATCCTGGGCTGTCACCATTTCCTTCTTGACCTGACTGAAGAGCTGCCTTTTTCTTGGCAGCTCTTCCTCTGCTTTTTGCAAACTTGCTGTTGTTGTCCATGGATGCTGCTCTTCTCCTAGGAGACTTCCCACTCTTTCCTCCTTCAGGGTTGAGCATCCACCAAGAACTTTTTCCTGTTCCCTCATTCTGCACCCTGATGAACTTGCTGTGCAGTGACAGGTTATGACGAATTGAATTCTGAAAAATAAAGTAAGGTATAAGAAAGAGCCAGTTCTCTCCATCCGAACATGTAACACTTAAAGGAGCAAGCCTTTCTGACACTACTTGTGTGAAAGATGCTATAAGAGTAACTATGTCTGAATTACTGTACAAAAGTTAGTTTCCAAAATGCCAGACTTCTAACTGCTATACCCAATCTTTTTAGAAAAAGGAATACAGCAATACCCTTAATGCAACCTGAATTTCAAAACATTCTGTACAGCGAATCTTCTTATAAAGGCAACCAGTGGCATTATTAGCCATTTCTATGAGAAATCCTTATTTACATAGTTTCAATTCCTCCATAGGAGAAAAGATAAATCCCTTCAATATTTGATTTAGTTTGAAAATATAAGTGTAATGATAAAGCTGGGAAGGTAGCTAGCTTAGAAGAATAAGTATTGGATCAAAACTGACAAATGAGTTAGCCATAATTTGTCATATAGTTTATCATATGGTTAATTGTACTAGACATGATAAAGGTAAAAAATAATTGGCACATGCCAGAGTTGTCACTTTGAAACATATGTACTGCATTTAAAGACAGATAAAAGAGCACTAAAACAAGAAAAATTCCCTGACAAACTGGTTTCTCAACTTGATTATATGACTCCCCTCTAACCAATAGCCTCCATTTAGACAATTTTATTAAACAAATTGATTTTTTAACCCAATACCTGAGCTTCTCTCTCTCCCCCACCATCTAATCACGCTTTCTATTCTGCAATAGCTGCAGAAGGGCTATTTCTAAACAAAGAACATTTGGAGAACTGTACTTTTGTGATATAATATTTATTAATGAAACAAATAGTTTATTCATCCGGTCAAAAATGTATCCTTTATATAAATCCTATCCTAAATAAAGGGCCTCATATGAGACTGGATTCACAACAACCAAATTTAATCAAATTTAAAAAAAAACAAAAAACATTTTTCTGTAAGAGTTTGTTCTTGGATTTCTTTTAAATTATGCTAAAACAGGGTAACTGTAAGAGAGCAACTGCACAGATATCCAGAATTTATTACTATTAAATGTTATGGATAGCACTTTAAAGCTAAAGCAAGACCTAGCCTCAATAAAACAATCACATCAGCTTCCAACCCTGCAAACACAAACCCATAGTCCCCACTGAACTTTGTGAGGCTATTAACATGCACCAATAACATCAGGATCAGGTCCCAAGTTAAACAGATAAAAACCACAATTGCCAAACAATGAAGAAAGAGGGAAGACAAACAGCAGAGAGGGAACATGACTTACGGAGAATTAAACTTCATCCTTAAAAACCACCTTTTCCCCTTCAGCATTTTAGAACATGAAACTGACTATTCTAATACCCAGAAACACAAGTGTTAAGGATGATTATATTTCTGCAAGGAGAAGACACTGTTCATATCTTCACCAGAGGTTCTGGAGCTTCTAAGCACCTTCTGAGCCATGAATTGCTTCAGAAAAGTCACCAATGTCAGGAGATCCCCAGCCAGCCAGAGGACACTCTCTGCAATCTCATCCTCTTGATAAGCGATTTTGTATAGCCTTGTCCCTGGCCACCATTTCAGCTGAAGACAAGAAAGGGGACGTGTGCCTACTTAAACATTCCTTAAAGAGCTGGAGCCACTTCTCACCAGGTGCCAGCCACACCTATAGGCCAACTAAATATTCAAAAACAGAACTCAACTAACCCCTTTTTCCCCCACAAAGGAGTATTTGACAAAATTAGATACTAACCAATACCTTCTCTCTGAAAAAAGGAACTTTTAATCACAATGTATCATACTGAGTGGTTCTGCAAACCAATTTCAATTCCAAAATGCTTTATATTTTGTTTTTCATTCTCTCTCGCGTATTCTAATCAATACATTTCCCAATTCTCATATGACATTTTTAATGTGCTTGTCATGGACTAAAGTGCCATGGTTTCTGTACTTAAAACCCAGAATCCTGTTTAAGTGTTTAGTATTGTTCCCTGCCAGGGTTACATGAACACCTTTGACTCTCTGGGTCCATTTATTCCATTGAAATTAATACAACCAGCCTTTCCTCAAAACTACCATCTCTCAGCTGATGAGTAGGTCTCACTGCCTTTACTGATTACAGATGAGAATTGGCGACCACAGCAAAGATGGACTATGACTGTATAGCAACAACCAGATAGAAAAGCTTAGCTTAGTTGACATTACAGAAGGCAGATGGAGTGTTGTATCACAACCATCCAAAATCCCCAGATGCTATGGGACCTCAATCAGATGACCCTCTTTTATGGGGAAGTGCCCAGACACGTGTGGAGATATTGATGCCCCAGCTCCTCAACTCTCATCTCTTGTATTCCAGCTCCCGGGGCCAAAGAAAACAGCTCCAGGAGGGTGGCCTGTTCTCTTGTTCTGTATGAAGGAGAAAGACAAGTCTATGAGTGCGGCTAAACCTTCCTGGCCAGGCTCTAGCAACCAGGAGCGTTCCTCTTTCCACTCAGCGGCAAGGGCAGACTTACACCCAGGTGGAGGTATAAAATGCTGCCTGCTAGTCAGCAGTGGCAAGATCCTCTCCCACTCCATCTGCTGGAGAGGCTACCAGGGCCAGTTACACAGAAGATCTTCAAGACTTCAAAATAAAGCTAATGAGAGTAAGCTGCCAAAGGACACGCCACCAACGTGAGCAGCATATCTGCTGCAGGGAGCCTCCGAGAATTTTAGAAACAAAAAAAATTTAAATAATTTTTTAAAAGGTAAAAAGGTGAGCCAATAAAAATACATATCAATATTAATAGTAGAATTTCCACCCTCTATTTCAGTGGTTTTCAAACCATGGGTCAGGACCGAATACTGGGTCGCGGCGCCCCCTGCTGCTGCCGCCAAAAGATTAGAATGCATTGTTCAAAGATGTAGTAGTTGGGTGGCAGACACAAATGATTTTTTTCAACTGGGTCCTGAGGAAAAAAGTTTGAAAACCGCTGCTCTGTTTTAAAGGGGATGTTTTTGTTTGTTCATTTAAAACCAAGCACTCTAATATGAAATAGTTATATTATTCCAAAGAAGTGCATTTCTCTCTCATCTCTGACCCGAGGGCGTGTACTCTAGCAAGAGCAAAGGGCCTCATCATTTTCTATTCTCATAGAGGCCCATCCTGAAAGGGGATAATACTGCCTATGGATTCTCTGCCATCTTCTTCCCTGGGAGTTTAGGGCTCTGGGCACCTAGCTGGACCCCAACCTAATGACATCTTAGCTACCAGCCAATGAGAACCAAACAACTCCTTTGGAGTTCCAGGTGTCACCCTCTGGTCAACCATGAAGTTCACTGTTGCCCCTTCCACAGGCTGAACTCACTGCACCTGAAGCATCCATGAGTGACAATAGCTCAATGTCAAGAGGGTAGATTGGAGAATTCAACCAAGGTCTCCCACGGGGCAGCAGAGGGTCAATAATTTCAAGTATCCGAATCTCCTAAAAAACTCAGACAAATTCAGTCTTTTGTTCCCACTTTTGACAGAGACAGCTGAATTAAAGACTGATATCCTTACAGATTTAGAAAGTTTCATGAAAGTTGTTCTGTAAGGCTGTTTAAAATATCCTCTTGCACTAGTTCATTTTTATTGTATTTTGCAAACATACTCCGTGTTGGCACAGATTTAGTGTTTACTATCAAACAAATGTAGCGCACACACAAACACACTAGGCCATACAAATGCAGCAACAACATTTAGCTCCTTCTTCCCTAAAAAAAAGAAATGTTAAATATTGCAATTCCTTAGTCATCAAAAACATTATAAATTAGTATCATTATACTAAGGACATCTGAGGTCACTCCGAGTAACAGAGCTGTCTCCTAACTTTGCCAACAATTAAAAAAAATTTTTCCTAACAGGAAAAAGTTTGCAGCGCAAAGCTTGTTACATAAATTCCTGTTTTTCACACAGCCAGCAGGACATTAAAGAAGCTATGATTTACTAATTTGGAAAAAGTGTTGAAGAGGTAAATCTTGTGAAAATATGCACTGCTGTTAATGATGTTGTGTCTACAAACCTTTGCCAGACGCAAACATGACTGATAAAAATACAGTTTCAGCAATGGAACTTGGCAGCAAAATAAGCGAGTGTGGTTGTCAAGATCCAGAGGCATTCATTTCTGAATCACCAGCCAAGTGTCTATGTGTATCTTTTTTGCTGTGGATCACTTAAAGACTGGGCTTTCTTTATTTAATTTGAAGTAAAACCTTTAAACTTGATTTGCAATATATGAACAGCAGCAAATGGCATTTAAAGTGACTTTATATATCTCCAAGCAAAACATGCAAGCTCAATTTCAAAGTTTATAAGCTGAAGTTTTATCAAAAGCGAATTATGAATATGGTAGGACTGCTGCCACCTGTGGGGGGCTCCTTGGTTTTGATTCTATATTTATGATATGAAAAGAACGTTAATGACTTCTCCAATTTTATTTGACCTTCAGGGAAAAAAAACTTGGCTCTGCTGCATGTCAGTATAGATACTGTGGTTTATGAGTGTGCTTGCTGTTATTTACTGATTGGAAAGTCAATGTACAACTGCAATTCACAAATATAGTGCTGACTTTGCAATTAGCAGATAGCGCTAATAAAATATCAGGAAACCCATGGAAGCTATTTGTTTCTGTCAGTTGTAAATTTACTTCATCTAATTTTAAAATAAGTAAAAATCTCTCAATCCTCCTTTCACCTGTGACACTGTCAGTTCAGTTGCTAAATACTGAATTCAAAGGTTTGGATATAAATGTATTTAACAACAACAACAAAAATCAAGCAACTCAAGATTAATTGGCTTATGCCTGAAAACTATGCCCTTTCTTCCTTTTCCAGACTTTTCTAAAGGAGAATACCTAGGGGGGGTTTTGGGGTGGGGGTGGGGGTTGGGTAGATTTCACACTTTTAATGTAAAATTGTTCCCTTGAGATGTATTTTAATAGGGCAGGGGAGGGTAGCATTTGAGAAAATATCTCCACTGCAGTCTCTCTGGATTGATGAATATGAACAAGCCTACAAGCTTAGGAAAAATATATACAATTAGCTTGGTTTCATTTTTGCCATATGGAAAGACGGTGTCAGAGGTGGGAAAGAATGGTAACTTACCCAATAATAATTGTGATTCTGCAAGGTGCTGTCAATTTGCATCTCCCGTAGGCATGTGTGCACCTCATGTGCGCAAGAGCAAAAACTGCTTTGAACAGCCCTGCCCATTACGGCTGTGTGTGTGCTCTCTGCTTCCTACAAATCCTTGAGAGAAGCCACAATCCTCCCTGAGTTCCCTCACAACTATCAGTGGCCTGGCCTGCCAGGAACTATGGTAGGGAGAGTGACCTCTTCCTGTTCCTAGAGCTTAGTGGAGATGTGCTGCTAGAAGAACGTGAGGGCAATCCTCAATAAATCCCGCAGAGCCACAGCAACAATCCATAAAGATGTGGCAGACTCGTTTGCTATTAGCTAGTCAGTGCCGTTCTTGATGAGGCAACAGCTGAGCTATTTAGGGGGAGCCCACTGGCCATTCAATGGTGTTACCCATGGACTGCAGATGAGAGAGTTCGTTGCCGAAAGGCAGTAACATATACCCTGGTGATGGAGGGAAGGAGTAGATTTCCTCTTGAGGTGGCACCAAGGCATATGGTGCTCTCTGTACTAGGATCTGCCTCTGTCCTGAACACAGTCCTGGTTCTTGTACTAGCCTTGGTTCAGGTGTAAGCATCCATGCTGCATCACTGGTACCATGGTCAGTGTCAGAGAGACTTTTCTATGCCACAAGCTGCTCCGTACCACCAGCTCTCCATGCCACCTAAGGCTTACTGGTTCTCTCTCGTGAGGCATTAAGATGACTTACCACATGTAAAGGCAGTAAGCAATGCCCGGATGCTCTGCTTCTGTGTTCACAATGGCCTCTCTGGAGCCAGACTTCAGTAATGGAGGTGCCAATATCTGCTTTGATGCTGGTGTTCTCTCCTCCGCTGGTGGATTTTGCTTTAATCCTGGTATCAGTACTGATGCTTCTCTTCTGGCAGCCTGACACAGGGGAAACTGGATGAACCTGGTTTGCCCAATGCCAGACTTCTGAAGAGGAAGCCTCACAAACTGTTCCAGTAGATGAAGTTTCAACCTCACATCTCACGACTTACACATTCCCACTGAGAACAGCAGGCATACTGTGCATCTACTACATGGGCCTCTCCTGGACAAAAAAAAGAGGCATCTGCCGAGCTCAAATCTGCCAAAGGAAGGGCAGGGCTTGGAGCCCACTGGCTTAGAATTCGCCATGTGGAGGCTGTCCCATGGGTCTTTATGGGGAAGTGGAGGCGGTATGCACGGGGGAGTCTGACCATCTCTTTCAGTCCAGACAGGCCCAATTGCTTTGCTGCAGATCTTCACACATGGAACAAAGGAGCTTTGAAGACGTTTGGGAAGATTTAGTCAAGGCTGAAGATCCGTTGGTCGACCACTCGCTTGGTTCTATGCAGTTAGGAAGAAGAAACTGAGGGTCTCTGGCACTCCGCCCTTTAGCCCTCACACAGAGAAAAACTAGGAAGAAGAGTGTTCATGAACATCCACCATCGGCACTTCTCTACAAATGACTGATCTCACATCCATGTGTACTGGCAGCGGGATCCACAACAACACAGTCTATGAAGAGCTTCTGATACCTAATTCCAGATCCGCCACTCCCTCACTATGGAGCTTTGGGCAGGTAATGTAGAAACCTCTCTATTTCCAGTTTTCCAATCTGTAAAAGTAGGTGGATAATATTTTCCTATATGCCTCACCGGGTGAGGAAAGGATCAGTGTACACACAAACTACAAACCATTATGCAAGTGGTAACTGGAACGGTAATGATATGGGATGTACATACAAATACAGAGAAACAGAGAGCTATGAGTCCATTCCAAACTCATGCTGAGATTACCTTCATATCATGTCATGCTTACATATTTTCTATTTCCAATCGAGGCAAAGCCAATAGTGATTTATGTAAATAATCCAAATGAGTGCCAATTAAACTACATTATGTATAAAAAGAATTCCCAGTGTCACATTGAAAGTAATCTTAATATATTGTACACTGTGTACACAAATATTTGCTAGTATATTAGTTTTAATGGGAACAAGATTGTGCTGGAGGGAATGCAACACAGGACAATCAATTATTTGTAAGGAAAAACACACTATTAACAGTTAAACACATTTGTGAAACGCAGAAAGGCAATCCCGTCACTTAAAAATTTAGCCTACATTGAATGTAGTAGATGAACTGGATATTTATATAATTAATGAAATTTGCTTAGAATTGAGATTCCTGAAACACTGAACTATGATATGAACAAAAATAGATTATGAAAGGTTCTGAGATTTGCAGACTAGCTGTGAAAGGAAGACACTAAACATTAACGAAATAGCAGAAAAACGATCCAGTGCCAGAAGCCCTGGAAATCACTTAAAAATATTAGTCCATGACTATTATAGGAGACTAATGAGGGTGGCTTTATTTTGTTTTGTTTTTCCAGACAACAGGAATGATTATGATCACCAGGACAAATATGTTAATCACTAATTTCCTGTTTAACAGACAGCCTGTTTCACCTTTGCCACTCTCTCCAGTAACACCCAAATCACCACAGATATGGAATGTGGTGCTGTTTAGAGAAAGCCCTTTTTTCTTTTTTAAATAAAAAGCAGCTTAGTCAAAGTGTTCTAGCTCCAATTAACATGAAGAAGTCCTCATGTGAACTAAATATATCAATTCTATTTAGATTACAGATAATGATTAAAATATTAAAAGATAGAGTTACATTGGTGAACACCCTGGATCCTCTAAAGCCTGATTACTGAAGCATTCAGGTTACTGGAGAGGTTCCCACTCTGACTAGATCACGTGCTCTAGAGCCAAGTGGCTAGAACAAAATAAGTGAGAGTCTGACTAAGCATTTATTTCCCTATTGTATTCCCATTTTGTCCCCGCCTCCCGAACAAACTCTCCAAGTAATCTGGGGCAAAAGAGATCCAGAGGTACAAGAGAAGATCTGCAGAATAAACTGAATCAGATAGTTGGCCCCTCTTCCCACATTGTCCTTCAGTAAGGTTTTTGGTGGTGGTGTTTGTTTGTTTTGTTTTAAATATGTGGGAACTTCAGTTCTTAGAATGGCTGGAATTTGCATATTAGGAAGACGGACTCATGTTTTGTTTTGGTATTTTTCTATTTAGCCACTAGGCCTTGGGTAGCACCTCTAAATTCTTAGATTTTCCTGAACTGATGGTAAAGAAAAGGGCTTTGACTCCGATTGAAGTGAACATTTTCCTACAAATCTTCTTGGAGGCTTATGAGTTTTTTTGCCATAGAAGAGCAAACTGTGGAGCTAATAAAGGGGACAAGGGCTTTATTCTAGAAGGGAATAGTCTGTCCTCCCGTGGACAGAGATATGGAAGAGGCAGTCCTTGAAAGTATTAGACTCATCTTTGAAAACTGACTGGTGGGAAAGCTGAAGACTGAAAGATGAAATGTTCAGGGAAGAACACAGATGGGCTACACCAGGGTACATGGATTTATCCAGAATCACTGAAACTGGGTTGGGTGTCTCCTTCTCTCATCACTATTTTGTTAGGGTAAGACTGGTGCCAGGCTCTGGCAGAACTACAGTCTACAGCAGTGGCTGCTGACGCCATCTCTGTTAGCTTCACCAGATCTTTCAATCCCTCGTCCATCTTTGGAGCACTCTTTTCCATACTCCAAGTCAGACAAATTCTGCTGTTGCCTGAGAACTCCCTTCCTGAAAGGGACTGTATTCACTATGCCTTACCCAGGATCACAGAAGCACAACTACCCACTTTATTATTGGAGAAGTGCAAGAAGAGCAGAGTTTCTTCCCTGGAGCAAGTTAGCTACGCATACATATAGCTGAGGTGCCGGATTATACCACCACTATTCTGGGCAACAGCCAGGTATGCTGATGCACTTGTAATTTGGATTGTCAGAGCCGTATACTTGTCTTAAGTGGACACAGAATTGATGGTCGATAGCTAGATCCCTTCATATTGTGTCATCATCTTTGAGACTGCCTTTGAGATATGTTTAGTTTGAAGTTCTGCTGTGTGAGAAACATTAATATCCACCACCGCTTGTTTTTATGACATCTCTTTGTATAACACTGTGACGCTCTTTAAGTCTTGTGCAAAGAAGTGTTTATATCACTGACTCCAAACAATATTACTTTGCGGGACATAAATACGGGTTCAATGGACCTTATTCATAGGAGGCAGAATATTATTTGTTAGAGATAGCTTTAGCAAGCAAGCAGAGGGCAGAAAAACTTAAAGACATTGTTTCTCCTCCCTATTACAATTGTGGAAAGGGTGGAATCCCATGGCTTCATCAATGTAGGTTGTACAATACACTTGGCAGACCCATATTAATTGAAAAACCAATTTACTGGTTTAACAGCAATTCCACTTTCACACAGAACTGCATCTGCAAGCAGAAATCACTTTTAACTTTAGTCTTTGGTTTTTACTTCCCCTCCTCCCTCTGCAACCCTTTACTTTTTCCCACCACAGGGGAGGAGAAAAACCCCCCCAACTTTCAGTTATAAAAACTGTGTTACTGTGAGAATTTAAACACTAAGAGTCAGGCCGCTCAAGCATCTCCCAAAGTTAATTAAAAATGCACTTAATTCATAAAACTGCCAACTATTTGTGCATAATATGGACAAAGTTAACATGGCCTGGGATCCTTTACTTTTGCATTTCTGAATATGTGCACACAGGTGGGAGAACACAGTGCAAACAGGAACATGCATGCCACATGCACACAGGCATCACTTTGACCCACTTCTAGAATGAAATGCAACTAGAGAAATTATTGAACAGCCTATAGCAAAAGTAGGCCAAAAAAACCCCCAAACCCTGGACTATGGTGTGCTCTGACCACTGCATTTCATGCTGACCAGTTTTGCCTCATTATTTCATTGTAGTCTCCCTGTCCTTTTGTTGTATCCATCTGTTGTCTTTTACCTTATAAACTTCAATGTCCTGCTTGACACAGTGGGGCCTGGTCTATGACTGGGTATCTTAGGCTATGTCTACACTGCCAAGTTAGTTCGAATTAAGCTTCCTTAATTCGAACTAACTTAAGCCTTGGCTACACTAGGCTTTCATTGGTCCGAATTAAGGGCTTCCTTAATTCGAACTAATAAATTTGATTATACTTTTCGAACTAACAGTTAATTCGAACTAGTTAGTTCGAATTAACCCAATGTGGCCATCTTAGTTCGAACTAAGCGCACATTGACCTTAATGCAACTGACTAATTCGAACTAAGCAAGTGCCATGAATGGCACTTGCTTAGTTCGAACTAGCATTCTAGTGGGGCTATGCTAGTTCGAATTAAGTTAACTAAAATTAGTTAGTTCAAATTAACTAATTCGAACTAACTTTAGTAAGTGTAGACATAGCCACAGGTACTAGGGGAACACCAACTCCACCTCAGCCTAAGACAGGAAGAAAACTCAGCTTTATGCAACTGACCTGCAACAGGAAACAGAACAGAAACAGGTATGCAACCAGGACACTGGAGCCGACACCCAACTCTTGCAAAAACCACCACAGCATGTTTAATATCCGGAGGTAGTCTGGATTTCAGTCTTCAGCTTCACGTGAAAGAAAGCATGTGCAACAAGGTAGAATCCAACTCTCTTCTGGAACCAAGATTCAAAGGAAAGACATTGCCTAAATCACCAACTTTGCAGCATTGGCCATTTCTTCTGAAGGCCCCCTAACAAGTTTCAGTACTGACTGGCCCCAATCCCAAGGTAGTATGGATAGAAACCATGAACATTCTTGCACGCAAAGTACCCAGCTGTTAAACCCGTGTCTTTCTGTTTACCTATTTAAAAAGCCTGCACACAATAAGGTTCTCATTTTTAAAATATATTGTGAACATCACTGAAGACTCGCATTCCACTGCTATGTTTGATCCTCAAGCAAAATATTTTTCTCTCCTACCTTTCAAACATGCTAATTACAAATTTCTGAAACCATTTAGATGTTGACACTGACAAACAGCAGGCACCCTCACAGCCCAAAAGGCTACCTGTTTAAAAAACAAAAGTAAACACAAAAGTCAAAGCACCTACAGCTATTCATTGCCTTTTGGCAGCTGTTTTTTTAATCTATTCCAATATTGTTTTTTCTCTTTTGCATATTAATACTAGATATTTAACTGACAGTTGAAAAGATAGCCAAAAGGTGACACACAGGATCTCCTCAAAGAGACAATTCACACACTGATTTGTTTGGAATGGGTATGCTCATTTTTTAAATGTAGAGCTTCAGATTAAAAACAGCCAGAATGTTATCTGTAAGAACTGCCTTTTGCAGCAGCTTCCAAGATACTTGAGGGTATTTTAAGGCCTAAATGAGAGTATCTTAAAAATAAACTTCAGAGAAAAAAAAGCAAGGCAAGCTTTCTGTAGGTTTTGTTTTTAATATTATTTATACAATCATATCTAAAGTAAGCTGCTGTTTATAGTTACTGTAACAATTTTCCACTACTGTATCAGTTGTTTACAGATGCACAGTGTTTATGAACAAGTTCATATCCAAGCATCCACTGAATAGCTGGCAGAAAAAGTACCAGAGATTAAGGTCCTTGCATTGCTTGCTTTATTATTTTTTGGTTAATTTTAGTTTAAAAGATTTGGGGAATATTTCCAAAACTGTTTTTTTTTAAGCAAAGAAGAAGAAGAAGAAGAAGAAGAAGGAGAAAACCTTCCCCCAGGAATGCAAAGTGTTTTTTAAAATTTTGTTTGTTGATCATTCATAAATTATTCACAATGTTTGGCAGGCCATACTTTTTCTGTTTTAAAATGTTTATTTTTGTTCCTTCAGGTTATTGTTTAGGCCTGGTCATAACATCTTTCAGGTTGTTTTGAACAGCAAAAAAGGAAATAAGCAATATCTGAATGTTTTTACAGTGGGATATAACCTAATAGCTAATCAGCAATGCAATGGCTATTCTATAGGAACAAGGGTAAAGATAGCAGTATTAACCAAAAAGCGTCAGTTTGTAATGCTGAGAAAGCAGAGTTCTAAGAAATATTTTAATACATAGTACGTACACAAAATATATGTATACATGCATCTACACATATAGCACTTGTACCTTTAATAATGTTAAAGCTGGTAAAGTAATTGCCTTAATGCAATTCTGCTTTGCAGACCACCACCACCACCCCTCGCCCCTCCCCCCCCGCCTTCAAAATGGTAACCAGGTGTCTTGATTTTATAGGGACAGTCCCAATATTTGGGGCTTTTTCTTATATAGGCACCTATTACTCCCTTATTCCTATCCCAATTTTTCACACTTGCACTCTGGTCACCCTACTCTCAAGCCCAATACTTTGTAACAACTAATCATAATTTAAAATCATTTATTTTTCATTGCCTGGCTCCCAGAGATGGTAAAATTATAGCAGGCAATATTTATTAAAACTGGAAAACAAAATAATTACATACTGTAGATTTGTTTTAAAAGGAAAATCAGGAAAAACTGCAAAAACAGTCTGATATCACGGAAATAAATGTCTTCTTATTGATCAAATCGGAAGTGATACGTATGCTTACTCATATACTATTCCTAAATATGTGTGTTCACACCCAGGGCTGCTAAATTCTTGTTCAAACTACAGACATTTTGTAAAACAGTTTTAGAGCAATAAAATAAACTGCATATGGCTTTCATCTGGTTTTGCAGAGAAAGCTTTCCCAATTTCATAATATTTTCAGCTACAAACATTCAAAGCACTCCTGTCGGCAAGTTCAGCTAGACAGGCCACCAAGATGGCAGTCCAAAAACTCCACAGGACTGACTTTTTGTGGGATGTTTAAAGGACAGAGACATCATCAGGTCTCCAGTTTTTTCTGCAATTTGGTTATGAAACAAGAGGGCCATAAAGACTGGCAAATCTTCAATTAAATAGAAGGATAGTCTTTCTTTCTAAAGAGAGTCAGATTTGCAATCTCATTCAAAAACACAAGAAAACATGAAATCTCCCCATTCTGTTAGACCAGTTACAAGAATCCAGAAAAACTAAACTTCCTTAAATGCGTTGCTGTAGTCAGTTTCGCGGAAAGCAAGATTTTGCGAAAACTCAAGAGAGTCAGTTCCAAAGTAATAAAACAAAACAAAGAAAGTATCCCTTAAGAGGCCACGCAGCCAGAAGAGCTCAAGATACTAGTTTCATCTAAGGTGAAGATACTAATTAAAAAAAAAACAAAAAAAAGCAAACAATTTACCTTTGGATCATCCCAGTGTGAGCCTCAAATGACTCATCTGTTGGGACGAAACAGATTTTTCTGCTATTTCATTAGACGACTATTTGGCTCTCAAAACTGAAGGACTTTGTAGACTGCCAAAATGAATTTTTTTCTGGAAATCTACCCTGATTAAATCACAGCAGAGTATGGATATACAAAAATACCCTTCTTTTGGAAGTGCAACGCATTCAACTAGCTTGTTCAACTCATCTGCTTAAGACTTTTGGCACCCCAGACAGCATAAAAGCTTGTTTTTAAAAAAACCTAGAAATTAGATTTTCCAGTGCTTTACCTAGCTATGCGAGGGAGTAACTGCTGCATGCAGATTGATTAGAAGATGTAATAGATCTTTCCTATATCTAACTTTTATGATAGTGATATAACCTATAATAACTAGAGATTTGAGTGGGTCAAGCAACAGGGGAATAAGTTGTCCTATGGATGTGGTCACCTGCATCTATTCGTTCGGTTTTATGGAGCTATATTGGGTAGTTTGGACGTAAATTTTTACCTCTGCTCTTCCCAATTTTCTAGGTATATTGAACTTGAGAGAGCAACACCAGAAGAATCTCAGGAACACAGCAATTGCCATGCCAGATCATACCAATGATCCATCTAGTTGGAGTATCTTGTGTCTGACAAAGCCAGTACCAGATGCTTCAAAGGAAGGTATTAAAAACACAGTGGCAGATAATCTGCTATCCACAGGAAAAGCATTGTTCCTAATTCTCATCTGTTAATGGTTGTCTTATGCTCTGAAGCATGGAAGTTTATATATTTTTAAAAACAAATACTCAAGCCATCAGTCCAATATAACTGAATGCTCTTAATTATCTCAACTAACTGATTGAAATTTCAAGGAAAAACTATAGAAATAATCTTGTGAGACAGGTCCTGGAACAGAGCTATCTTTAAAAAACAGGGGGGGGTGAGGGGGGAGAGCAGGGGAAGTTGGGGTGTGTGGTTGTTGTGGATTTGTTTAAAAAAAAAAAAAAGATTTGGTCCTTATCAAAAAGCTTTGGGAAGACTGATTTGTGTATTTTGTTTACTGCACATGCACAAAGGAAAACACGGGAGATGAAGAAGGGTGCATCAACTGAGATCTCTGTGGAATGGACAAGAGTTCTAGAGACAGGTGTGGATGGAGCACTCACTGAGACCCACAGACTTGGCTTAAGAGAAAAGAAACCCAACACTCTCCCCAATAAAAACAATAGTGTTTTCTTAATGAGAAGAGGAAAAAACCCTTCTTCCTAAATTCTTGTAATATCTTGTTCCTCTCTTCCTAGTGCTGTTCTCTGTAATCTACTCGCCAGGGTAGGGTCCTTGTTATAGCTGCCTAAAGGGAATGAAACCATTCAGAAGTTGAGAAGCAAATACTTAAATTGAAAAGGGAACACCTTACAGAACCAACTAGAAAACCATGCTGCTTTTGCAGAGGCAAGGCATTTAAGTGGCACAGACCCATTCTCCTAAACTTCTCTCCCTCTTCTCTCTTCCGGCAGGTTTCCTTCCCCACTCAGGGCAGACAAATCTACAGCTGGAGCTGTTTTCCTAGAGGCCCTATTCCTGAAATTTAAGTCACACACTACTGAATATTGTAATTGTTTATAAGGAAAAACCGCAATGTGATAGTCATTGAGACACTTCATCCCATACCTGAAAGGGAAAGCTCAATTCTGCTACAACCTGCACCATGGAATAGACAAGCAGTTGTGAAAGAGGGCCTTAAACAACAATGAGAAGGTCTTTTAATTTATTATATTAACATCTGAGAATGTGTCACTGAAAGCTACAGGCTGGATAGCCAACTTCAGTATTCCTACCTTGAAGCAATCTTAAAATCCACTTTTTTACAGCTGTATTTTTAAATATTTGTTGACTATTGATATATGCTGAATTTTGATTGTGTAAGTTATCTTTTAATTCAAGGAATATTTTAACAAAGCCCAGCAACTGAACAAATGTGGGTAAATTTATTTTCTCAGGTATATATAGAAACATTTCTAGCACCTGATAAATCATTGTTTGTTGATAAAGAAGTTAACATTGGTATTTATTAAATATAATGCTGCCCAATAAATTTGCCAATATGCTGAATGAAAAAATGACACTTTTATTCAAGAGAAAAAAAACCATAGCTTTAATTATATGCCCAACTTTCAGTATACTTGACTTGCCTCTTGAACAGATATAATAATTTCCTATACAAGGCTTTCATTGTAAAAAAGTACATCTACAGGTAAATTTGACCTTTTAACAGGCTGGCAAACTAATTTCAACTAAAAATCTAAAGATATGAATCTTATAGGATTATATACCAATTAAAATTCAAAATGTATTTTAACAGCGCTAATGAACTTTTCATACTCGACCAGTTAAAAGTTATTCAGATAATACAGGTGGCAGTGCGATTACAGCATGCTGCATGACACTCAATGCAGCATTACAGAAGTGGAATTCTGGTTCCAGTCACACAATTTGCGTGGTATATTTAATAAAAAAAAGACATAACCAATAAAAATCTTAAACAGTGATAAACTAAATTAAAGAGTAGTAAAAATGAGGAATAAAGAAACATACTGAACAAAGTCTTTCAACCAAAGACAGCATTAACTAACTGAAAACTATTTGAAATATACATCATAGTATACTGCCGTTTGAAGGATCCTGTATAATATAAGTACTTCAAAACCATTAAAAATGCCATCACCACAAGGTTTAACTGCACAAAACAAAATTTAAGTGAAGATTACCATACCCAGTTAAACCTACAGAGAGAGTTCTGCATAGGCAGAATTATAATAACCCACCTTCAAATTTGGCCAAGGTACGAGTTAACACTTCTATTCTTTCAGGTAGTCTCGGAATTGAATCAGATATGTTCTAGACCAGGGTTTCTCAACTAACAGTCTGTGGACCAGCGCCAGTCCCTGAAATCTCCCTGACAGTTTAGGAAGGCCGCAAACTGCTCTCTGGTATCAAAAGGGTTGAGAAACACTATTCTAAACAACTGTTTTAAATCTTATCAGAAGCACATTGCACACTAATGCCTTTCTGTGCCATTAGATTCATAATAATTACAAAGAAAGTCTCCCTTGACTGATGTCTTCTCAATCAAATACCCATTTTCTATCATGTGGGGTTTTTCCTTGACTTCTCATTCAGTTACTGACCAGATAATAATGCTGCTTGTAAGGAGGTAAAAATCTAGGCCATTATTCCTAAAACAAACAAACTTGTTCTACTGAAAAGCAGCAAACTACAAATTTAGACTCAACTTAGTGGCTTTTTCACTGATGGGCTACTTCTCCTTGACAAAAGATATCTGGTTTCTCTCTATCAAGAGCTTCATTTACTTGGATTGGAGTGTTTTTTTTAGTTATTAATTATATTTGTTGCAATAAAGCCTAAGGGCCACCAAAGAAGTGGGCCAAACTGTGCTATACACTGTACAAAACACAGAATAGCAGACTATCCCTGGGCAAAAGATCTTACAGTCTAAATCGAAAAGACAGGCACAGGACCAGGGAAGAGGTATAACACAAGAGGAGCAAACAATGTCAGTTCTACAATTTATTGTTTCTTTTAGAGGGGTGGATTTGGGTCGGAGGGGATAAGTTAAATTGAAAGTAAAAGGAGAAAAGGGGTAACATGACGGGTGACAAGGCAGGGGAACTGGTAGGAACTAAAGAGAAAAATCAAATGAAAAAGTGCCATTCACTTACATTACATGAAGGCAGACTATTAAATACTGACAATTTTATAAGTGCTAGTGTTTAGACTTTTAGCATCACCCATCAAAGATGAACGTGAGAACCTGATATTAAATCACTGCTGCTTGGAGCAGCTATTTCTGAAACTCACAAGGAAAGAGGGGAGACAATTCTTGACTTATTTCTAAGTGGTGCACTGGATCCAGTCCAAGAGTTGAATATAGTTGAACCATATACTCCAAATTTAAAAAGAACAGTAAGACAACTCAAAATTTGCTACCATATCTAAACAAAGACTAAAAGAGGTGTTTAGAGACTAAAATACATCCTTTAATGATTGGAAGTCAAATCCTAGTGAAGAAAATAGAAAGGAGAATAAGTCAAATGACTCAAGTATAATTAAGTAGGCCAAAAAACCTGAAGAGCAACTAGCAAAAGACGCAAAAGCAAAAATGTTTAAGTATGTCAGAAGCAGGAAGTCTGCCAAACAATCAATGAGGGTCACTAAAACAATCAAGGTACTAAAGGATCCATCAAGGAAAACAAGGCCGCTGCAGAGAAGCTAAGTGAATTCTTTGCATAGGTCTTCACTATAGAGGATGTGAGGGAGATTCCCACACTTGAGCCATTCTTTTCAGGTGATAAACCTAGGAATTGCCCCAGACTGAGGTTTCAACAGAGTTTTGGAACATACAGATAAATAAAACAATAGTAAGTAACCTGGACCAGATGATATTCACTCAGAAGTTATGAAGGAACTCAGACATATATACAACTACTTGTACACTGTGGTATGTAACCTATCGCTTAATTCAGCCCCTATATCAGATGACTGATGGATAGAGAATATGATACTGATTTTTTTAAGACAAGAAGAGATCCTAGTAATTACAGGTCAGTAAGCCTAACTTCGGTATCAGGCAAACAAGTTGAAAACATAGTAAAGAACAGAATTATCAGACATATAGATGAACATGATATGTGAGAGGAAGAGTCAATGTGGCTTTTGTAAAGGGCAATAATGCCTGATCAATCTATTAGAATTATTTGAGGGTGTCAACAAACATGTGGACAACTAGATATACCGTACCTGAACTTACAGAAAGTCTTTGACAAGGTCCCTCACCTAAAGGTTCTTTAGCAAAGTAAGCAGCCATGTGATAAGAGGGAAGGTCCCCTCATGGATCAGTAACTAGTTAAAAGATAGGAAACAAAAGGTAGGAATAAATGGTTGGTTTTCACAATGGAGGGGGTAAATAGCAGAGACTCCCAAGGATCTGTATAGGGGGCAGCACTGTCCTACATATTAATCAATAACCTGGAAAAAAGAGTAAACAGAGAGGTGACAAAGTTTACAGAAGATAATAAATTACTCAAGATAGATAAATCCAGAATTGATTCTGAAGAGTTACTAAGGGATCTCACTAAACTGGCAGGGTAACACAATGGCAGATGAAATTCAGTGTTGATCAGTGCAAAAGAATGCACAATGGAAAACATAATGCCAGTTATACAAATAAAATAATGAGGTCTATACTAGAGATTAAAAAGATTTGGACTGCTTATCATAGAAAAGACAAAAGGGGAATATGAAAGATGTCTATAAAATCATTAATGGTATGGAGAAAGTGAATGAGGAAGTGTTACTTTTCACAACACGAGAACTATGGGTCACCCAACGAAATTAATAGGCAGCAGGTTTAAAACAAACATAAGGAAGTACTTCAAATAATACATTTCAACCTGCGGAACTGGTTGCAGGGGATACTGTCATGGCCAAAGTTTAAAGTAAGCTCAAAAAAGAATCAGATAGGTCCATGAAGGATAAACATCAATGGCTATTAGCCAAGATGATGAGGGACACGACCCCATGGCTCTCAATATCCCTAAAACCTCTCATTGCCAGAAACTGGGAGTGGACAACAGGGAATGGATCAAGATAATTTCTCAGTTCTGTTCATTCCATCTGAAACATCTGGCACCAGCAGAGGCAGCTTTTGGGGTATGCAAAACAGGCGCATCCCTAGGGCCCCAAACAGTAAGGGTCCCCATTGCCTGCTCCTTCTACCACAAAAGCTGTGTTTGCTTCAGTCAGCAGGAGGAGGAAGAGCTGGTCCCTGGGTCTGCTGGCAGGGAGCGGGGCCAACAGTGGGGAGCTGGGGCTGGCGGCAGGGGGGCTAGGACCACTGAGGGGGCTGGCGGTGGGGAGCCAGGGCCACAGAGGTGGGCCGTGGGGCTTATGGGGACCCCTTAATGGGCCTTCGCCTGGGGCCCCAAATAGCCAAAGGCCACCTCTGGGCACCAGCTGTTGTTAGACAGGACATGGAAACAGACAGACCAGTCTGTCTGATCCAGATCCAGTATGTTCTCTATTTATGCTAAGGACATATGATTAACACTACAAAATGTATTATATGCACAGTGTAAGTGGTCAGCAATCCCTCAATTCAAGGATAACATGTACAAATAGGTCCTGAGATGACTCAGGAGTCCAATCCTGAAACCAGATATCCTCCTACAATAGGTAGACACATTTCCCAGCAAGTCAGCTGCTTGCTGAAACAGTTCTTTCCCTCCTGCTCTCTCTTTTTTCAGCTTCAAGGACAAGACATTTCTCCCTGAAGCCGGCCACTGCCTGATGGAGGTTATGGAGCCATTGAGATCAGTTGGTGGCTTGCTCCTCCCAGCTTATGATGTCCAAATTAGTTTTCTTAAGACATGCTTTCAGTGACTCTTTGTAGCATTTCCTCTGACCACCACAAAATCTCTGACCAAAGGTGAGCTGAGGGCAGAGATTGTTTTGGGAGGCAAAAGTCTGGTATCCATACAAAATGTCCAACCCAGCATAGTTAGTACTTCAGGATCATTGCTTCAATGATGGTGACATTGGCTTCAGTGAGGATTCTGGTATTAGGGTGGCGATTTTCCCACTTGATGCAAAGGATCTTAGAGACAACATACCTCTCCAAATTCTTAAGGAATTGTCAGTCAGTCACCCAGGTTTCACATCCATAAAGGAATGTAATGACGACAACTGTTTTATAGATCTGAATCTTGGTGTCCTTCCATAGGTCACAGTCAACTTTTGAATTTTAACAGAGCTGTCTCCCAGCATAGCAGAAATGTTCAACTGTCTCCAAAGTCTGTCCCTAGACAGTAATTTGTGGTGGATCGTGTGCAAGACCTGAGGCAGGCTGATAGAGAGTTTTAATATTTTTTATATTAAGTAGAAGATCAAGGCTTTGGTAGACTTGTGCAAAAAAATCCAACATGGACTGAACGTTATTCTCAGTATGCACAAGGGGAGCACAATCATCAGCATACCAAAGAATAATAATGGATGCTTTGAGGATTTTAGACTTGGAGCAGAAAGATCGAAGACTAAAAAGCTGTCCAACTATTCCATACTGAATGTTAACGCCAGTGGGGAGATTATCTTTAATGAGATGCAGAATGACTTTAAATAGATGGAGAACAAGGTTGGGACAATTAACACAACCTCGCTTAACCCCAGTTCTGATGACAAAAGGGTCTATCTCCAAACCATGGTAGCAGTCACCTGATCCAAAAGAAGACTGAGCACCTTCATAAATTTTGGATCATAACCGATTCTCGCCAGTACTTTCTACAGAGCTTCCCAACTGACAAAGTCAAAGGTCTTTGTTAAATTGATGAAGGTTACATACAGGTCCTAATTTTGCTCCTAAGACTTTTTCTGGATTTGGGGGGCAACAAAGATCATGTCGTTTGTTCTGAGAGATAGTCTGAAATTGTACTGAGATTCTGGTAATATTTCCTCAGCAAGGGGAAATAATCAAACAAACAGAATACTGGCAAGTATTTTCTCTGTTGTAGCTAACAAGGCAATGCCTCAATAATTTCCACACACTGACTTGTTTTTCTTAAAGATTACCAAAATATTGTCATTTCTAAAATCTCATGGAATCTTCTCATTACACCAGGTTTAAAGAAAAGAATTGGAGCTTCTTTACCAGTTCTTCAGCTCCAAACTTACAGTCTTTGAGTGGTATGCCATCTGGTCCTGCTGCTTTGTTGTTTTTAGTTGTACACACTGGCTCATGTTACTTTGAGGGTGAGGGAAATCAGCATGTGATTCTCTTTCAGGTATGGATTCAACAGTGGTTTCAGAGACAATCGACTTACGATTCAGCACTCAAAATGCTGTTTCCATCGGGCTTTGATGGATTTGCCGTCTAAGGTACAGCAACCCATTTGGGGCTCTGAGCTGTGCAAGAGCATGGGAATGTGAGACCATAAATGAAAACTAAGCTCTTTGTGTCATGTTTATTACTATAGAGCTCAATCCCCTTGGCTTTTTCTCACCACAACCTATTTTTGATGTTGTGAATTTTCCTTTGGGCTTCAGCCTTAAGAGTTTCTTATAGGACTCTTTCTTCCGCTGGTGTGATATATCATTTTACCGCATGTTATGAGCTTTTCTTTTCTAGTCAAGCAGGCCCTGAATCTCAGCATCGTTCTCAACAAAATCTTGTTGATGGTGGGTGACATAGCCAATAAATTCAGCAAAAACTGAGAGAATGCCAGCTTTTAATCCCTTCCAGAAATTTTCATTATCATTGTCAGCTATTGGCATGGTGGCAATCCTCTCTTGGAGAGACTGCTGTAGTTTTTCTGGAGTCACTATACCTTGAAGAGACTTAATGCTTAATTTCTTTCATACTGATTTTGCCTGCTTATGGTGCCTTGAAGCAATCTGAAAGTTCATGATAGACCTAACAAGGCAATGGCCCGTCCAACAGTCAATGGTTCCATGCATGGCCCTCATGACATGGACATTTTTTTCTGATCTCAAGCTCTTACAATAACATTGTCAAGCAGGTGCCAACATCTGGAGCAAAGATGTCTTCAGGTGGTTTCATACATCTCACTTTATCTAAAGATAGGATTTGTGGTAAAAGCTATGCCATTGAGTAACCATTTTTCTCTGCCAGTACTTCAATAAAATAAGCATCTCATTTAAAAACTCCTTTTTTGGTTATCTGTGCTATGAGCTTTCTGGGTGGTAGAAATGAGTACAAACATGCTACATACACTCAGGTTAGAGAACAGGAAAATACTTGGTGATTACTGAAGTCAATTATGTATCGTGTATAGAGGAAAGCGGACACTTAGCTAGCAAGTTTAGCAAATTCTGCCTAGTGATTAAAGACTCAACAAAGAAAGGGAGCTTGTGTCTCAGGGCTAGAAGCAGCTCTTCCAAATCACAGCATTAAGAAATGTTGTAGGGTAGAATGAAGAAGCTTGCCCTCACCGACTATTCATTGCTTAATTATGGCTGTCTGAACTGTACCTGTTCTGTGACTTGGAAAGAAAGAGGACCAGTCTGGCATCTTTGTCAAACACTAAAAATGCTGGAGAGCAACATCCTTCAGTTACAGCAACACACTTCCTCTAGCTTTAAGAAAACAATGAAATGTAGGGAGGTCTATCCATGTACAAAATGCACAACATAGGTTTAAATTAGGAAAGCAGCTGTTTCAAGCTCAGTCACCCTTTTATCATCAACAGAACTTTAATTAGTGCCCATCTGCTTCCTGTTCTATACTACAAATCTAACTTTCACCTGTTTCAGCAAAACATGAACAGCCCCTCTTATGTATTACTGTGCAATAAATAAAAATAAGATTAAGTGATTAATGTAAGAAATTATGTTCTAGACACCTGGACTTCCATGTGCTTAAATATTAAAAAATACCGTATGGTTTTTAAACAAAATGGACCACATTAAAATTACAAAGCTTGAATTATATACTATCAGGCAATAATAGATGCTTATCATTATTATAGCACATAACTAATAAGTGTTATGAAGCAGCACCTAAAGATTTCAAACAAGGATTAGGGAACTATTTCAGTGGGCCACTACATTAACAAAGACAGCCCCTGCCCCAGAGATCTCATAAATCTAGGCACATTATGTATATTTGTTACTAAGAAAAATGTATACCAAATGCAAGAAAAGAATATGTAAAGAAAACAAGTGTTAACTCTAATAGCTAAAGTATTCAAACTCACCTCAGTGTTTGAAGAGAAGAAATAACAAAAACTATTAGTTAAAGAGGAAGTAGTTTCATCTTTGAATTTTCTGGCATTTTTCCTCCCCTACTCTTCCCTTTTCCCTTCAACATGTCAATAATTTTTAAAAAATAAAGACAGATGAGTGAAAGTTAAGATTGCAAAACTATACACTGTGCATCCTTCAGAATTCTTCTGGCACTGGAAGATGTATGAAATTTGAATAATCCTTGGTATATTGGGTTGTTGCCTCTGTAATAGGAATAGGCATCAGTAATTTTTATATAAAACTAAGACTTTAGTTTGAAATATTTTAAGTCCCAAGCAAGAGTAAAATATATAGAAGTGTAGTACCCATCATTGTATTGAAAGGCTTGGATTTTTTTGTTTCTATTATTCTTTTCCTTGGACTCTGTTGAATGCAACCAGATCTTTAGCCTGTAGACTACTAGCTGTGATCTTCTCACGTCTTGTAAGCTAAATAAAGTTTGACTATGTCTATATTGAGACACAACCTACAGGGAAAAAATGGCACACAGTTAACATCTGTGCACCAGACTGTAATGGTTTTCACATCAAGATATTGCTTTCTGCAGTTCTTGTTTCACTTCTCCTTCTTAGCTTATTCATATTCCATTTTTAAAAGTCTATATGCAAATTATAACATGATAATTATTTAGACATTATTTAGACATGTGACTGACAATGTTGGGTTTAAGTGCCATCCTTGATAATTTTGGCCATAGCTTTTCCATAAATTCTTGCACTGGAAAACTCCTGTTCGGTTATCTACTGGACCATTCCTCTATCAATCCATGGCTGTTTCCAACAGTATTGAGCAGTGTAAATACTTTTTCCAAATACTATGTATACAAAAGTTGGCTGATATCAAACACAGTTATTTACTTGTGTAAGATGTATTTAAGGTAAGAATTCATATATATTGGGGGTCTGGCATATATTTAATAGGTATTTTAAAACAAAACCAATCTTCTGCTTTCTTGCTATTTTGTTTCAAAATAGCTTGGAATCCCCTTCAGTTCAGGAGCTTTCAAAACAAAAGTTGGAATTAGGCTTATTGAATATGTACAACTTAGTGGTTAAAAGAACTGCTAAACCAAAACCAAATCAGAGCCAATCTACAAACGAAGTAGCAAAATGCTAGATGAATTATACAAAGGCTTTCCTTTATATTTTCTAAATAGAACTTTAAAATCTTGTCTATTATTTTACTAGCCTTGGGGCCATGAAAACAGCATACAAGAACCTGTTCAAGAGCCTGTATTTAGTCTTGTTCAGTCATGCTCTGGTGACCAGCCCTAACACTGTGACATGTTTTCACGCCTCAGTTGACATGATGCACTATTGATGTGTAGCGCCCTGGTGGTCAAGATGGAGTCTGCCCTGCAGGTAGCTCTGGCCAAGAAAGGGCGCGTGCAGGAATGCAGCCAGCAATTGTCCCCAGCAAAGCCTCCGGTGCCTCTTCTGCCGCTCTCTGCGACCACAGAGCGATGCCCTCCCCACTTAACTAACTACAGCCTCCCCCTAGTCCCAGGCCCAGTACTCACGGCCCCGCAGCTCTGGGCAGCCGTGTCACTGGGTCCAGCTCCAGTCTGTCCCCGGGCGACTCCTCCTTGGCACAGTGTCCTGCTGGCTCCTGTCTTGGGTGTCATCAGTCTGCCACTCTGTCCCTCCCCAGCTTCTAGGCAGGGCCTCTGCTGATTCTCTCCTGTCTGGGCCTCTGGCTGCAGTCCTTCTCCTTGGAGCTTCAGCCGCACCCACTCTGTCATTCCCTAGCCCACAAACAGCACTCTCTTCCAGAATAATCAGTGCCTCCCCCACAGGGCAAAGGTTTAATGGGACAATGCTCTCTCAAACCCCTAAAGGGTTACAGATGCAAAACTATTAATTAATGGAACAGAAAAATTATACATATGAACATGCAGGACTGAGGAAACTGGGAACATTAAGACTTTTCTGGTTATGAGAACTTAGACTTAGCATATGCACAACCTTTGGCTGCAGAGTAGCTGCATGCTAGCACAGGACTCTGTATGTCTGGAGGTCCTGAAGAAAGAGACTCAATGGCTGCCAGCACAAACTGTCACTTTCTGTTGCTCTCCATGTCCACCCTCATACTCAGGAGACATCCTGTTTGATGCCTGTTCTGGCCAATTTTTCTCACCTTTGCTCCCGTTGTAGGTGAAATCCCTTGGAGAATGTATTTGATGGCATAGTCTATGTGAAGATGGTACCAGGTCTCATAGAATGTTCTTTCCTGATATTGACACTTCCGTTTCGGGGGCTATCATGGTGTCTGGCAGAGATTACAATGAGAATAAAGTAGCTGCCTGATGTTTAGTGTATACTTTCTGCTGGCTCTTTTGCTTTGTGTTTTTTGTTTCTGGAGGGTGGCTAGGTTAGATTGCTTTCCTGAGTCCTTTGTATTTAGCTTTAAGTAAGAGCTGAAGGCTTGTGGTTAGCAAAGGCAGTGTGTGTGTTTGGGGGGGGGGAGGCGCGTGAGGGAGAGAAGGGGAGATTGTAGCACCACATTAAATGAACATTCATTTTGTTTGGACTAAATATTGAGATCTGGAACTGTAAGCGGGTTATTCTTGGAATCTCATTTTTCAGAAATCCATCTGTATGATACATTGCCAGAATTTCTGGTACAAATATTTTGTCATATGCTCTTGAGGCAATCTGGTATTTCAGTCTTGGATGGAGTTTTGTAAAATGCTGCTTAAGATATCATGGAAATATCATTAGTTAAAATCACTAAGTAGTATTTCTAGTAGAAAATTAAATACAGTGAATTGTTGTCATTGTATCTTAGCAGTAAAACTCGGAAGTTTATTTAATCTGTTACTGTGCTGCTCCTGTTTGAATACTTCGACACAGGGTCTTCTACTTGTTTATCTAGGGAGCAGTCAGGACTCTATCTGGTGTTTCTCCACTCTTTCTTGTTGCTTTCTGTTCTTGTTAGAATTGTGATCAGAAAGCTTTTTTCCCCATCAGCAGACTTTGTTCTCCCTTCATATTCTCAGAGAATGGACAAAAGTCCAGCATCTATTAGACAACAATGTTGTTATATAACTTGATATAGTTGCCTGGTGTATAACTCTTTGCATTTAACTGGGTCCTGAGGAAAAAAGTTTGAAAATCACTATTGTAGGCAGTAATTGCTAGTAATTATCCCATCAGTAACAAGGTGTGCAGCGGTTACTGATGAAGTTCCACGGGACTCTTTGGAGGGGTATTTCTTCTTGAAAGGGTTGTTTGGTTTATGGGTTGGGGTTGGGGTGCGTGTGGTTTGTTTTTGGTTCTGCCAAAGCCTCTTAATACAAAACCAAGCATCCCATCCTAGTTTATGATGGAAGTACAATACGGGTTAATTTAAAAGTGAAGATTATATTTATGCATATTTTAATACATTGAAAGTGCATCTCGATAGTTTGAGATATTCTATCTAGATATCTCTTTCCAAAGCATAGCAATAAAAAATAAACTAAGTTTTAGTGGTTCTCTTACTGAACAGTGTGAAACAGGAAATTCCCTAATAGAAGTAATGACAGGAAAACTGTTCTTTGCTGTTGGGGGGAAGTTTTATGGCCTGTCTTATACAGGAAATCAGACTAGATGATCACAGTACTCCCTTCTGGCCTTGGAATCTATAAATTTCTGAAAAGGGTGCTATCCAGAGCCCACCCTGTCTAAAATGGTATTTGAAGCACAAACGTATTCAAGATATAGCATCCAGAAAAGTTTACCCTGGTCACTGGCCCCTGTGAACATACCTACATTAGTAAAGAAAGTTATGTACTGTGAATACTTATTGCATAATTTTCAAACCAGCATTCATTACTATTTAAAAATTAATTCTCCCATTCAGAACAAACCTGTCAAGTTCTGGAAAACAAGTCATTGAGCTACCCCAGCAAAAAAGACATCTATATGGACTATTTTCTTTAAATGTTAAAAGACTTGAATAACTCCAGAGCACAGCATGGATTCCTTTCAAAACTTCTTCACACACACACACCTCCCACACCACACAAAAAGTTAATCTACCTACCATGAAAAGTTTAATCTTATACTGGTTTAATACATTTATGGTGAACTGAAAATAGAGGCCTTTCTTAAAAGTCAATCTATCTGAATTTCTCCAGTCTCCAAGTATTGGATGGAATTCCCAGGCACACAGAGTATTTATTTCCCCTAGGATACTCCCCTTCTGTAAACTATTGAAAGGGCAGAGAAATACAGCCAAAAGGAGAACAGTAGTTCAGCCAAAGTATATATTCAGCCTCTTTTTGGACTGCTACACGTCCAGGCAATACTAAAAATTATATTGCAATATGCAATTTTGCAGTGATTTCAGCTATTAAAAAAAAAAAGGGGGGAGGGGACAAAAGAGCACAAGTAGTATGGAATAAAAAGAATCTGTGCTCCATTTATCACATAATTATTGAAAATAATCAATGACTAGTTGATAAGTTCAAAGAAAATTACATGTTAAAAATACCTTTAGTATTTAGAACATGCAACATATCCAACATGATGCAAGATGACTTAAATGATGATTAAACATGAGGCAATTCTCCATATTGCTTCCTTCTTATACTATTACCTCATTTCATCCCAGCATGACATGCTTAACAGTAAGTGCTAACTTGTGGCTTACTTCCTTAGGTAACGGAGCTAGAAAGACACAAGCGCAGACAAGTAAATACTGCCTGTAAAGAGGAAGTTGGCATCTTTAAACTCAGGGCAGCATTCTAAAAATCTTGTGATATAATGCAGTCCTCACCGTATATTGTAAACTATTGTCTTTGAGGGGATCAAGAAACATGTGGACAAGGATGACTGAGTGGATACAATGTACCTGGTCTTTCAGAAGAAAGCCTTTGACATAGTTCCTCACCAAAGACTCTTAAGGAAAGTCAGAAGTCATGGGATAAAAGAGAAGGTCCTCTCATGGATTAGTAACTGGTTAAAAGGCAGAAAGAAGAGTAGGAAGGTCTATTTTCAGAATGGAAAGAGGTAAGTGCCTCCCAGCAATCTGTGCTGGGACCAGTGATGTTCAACCCCATCACCACCACCAACTCCAGCACCAACAGTGGGCCCTGCAGACAGAAAGACACAGACATACACAACCCCCACCAAAAATGGGCCCCACAAACCCTCCCACTGCTAACATTATATCCCAGCACTGGGGGAGGGGGAGAACTGGCCTTTTTGAGTTGATGACGAAGAGCCATTAGTAATCTAGGGGACCAATGACAAAGTTAAATCAGAATTGTATTACAACAGAATAAGATGGGAAATGGTCAGTCAGAAAGAACTCAAGTGTTCAAAAGTAATATATGAAATATTAAAGAAAAATGTATCTACATTTGATCATTAAAATACCATGCAATTTGGTTTATTGCTAGTAAAACTCCCACATGCAGTGGTAATGGTGAATCTTTTTGCTTTCAAACACAAAATATGGTTTCAAAAACAATTTTTTAAAAAATATTCATTACTCTTTAGGACATTTCAGTCCTCACAAGAATGTTAGAAAATGTGTGCATATCTGCTTTAAGCTTGTGACAGGAAGCTAACAAGGTGATGGGTGCACTTTAAGAAGAACATCTGCTAGTATTTTTAATTTGGCTTGTATTTATGTATAATAATCACTATTATATACACACTACTGTGTTATCATTTGTAGATACGGAGAGACTGATGTTTCATATCCTGGAATTAATAAAAAGAAAAAAAAGCTATTATAACCTTTACTACTGATAGACCAAGTAATAGATGTGCAGAAGCCAGGTGCTTTGTTTCAGATCACACCATCTCAACAAACGGGTGCCCCCGCTTAGCATGTTGCAAGGTTCTAGACCATTTTCTCTGGGTGAGAAAGTTTGCCTAATAGGCTTACTCCTCCAAGTTCCTTTTGGGCCCTCAATCCAAGCATTTCCCCTGGCTCCTTGGCTGCGTCTACACTGGTAAATTAAGTCGACTTAAGCTTGCTTAAGTCAACTTAATTTACCCTGCATCTGCACTACACTTTGCTTAAGTCGACTTAAGGAAAATAAAATTGACTTAATTAAAATTAAGTCAACTTTATTAAACCTCCTTTCTATTAGACCTAAGGCTTAAGTCGACTCCTTAGAGTCGACTTAAGCCAATGTAGCCGTGGGGTAGCCCTAAGTCGACGTAGGGC
>ML685874.1:419769-433971 GCA_007922175.1 Pelusios castaneus | reverse complement strand
CGACTTAGTTAAAGTCGACTTAAATTACCCAGTGTAGACATAGCCCTTAACACCAACACTTGCACTCTGGAATTTAGGACTCTCTAGACACAGGAGCCATTTATTCAGTCTTCCCAAATGATGGGGGTCAAGGACTTACCATGAACTCCTTATTAGGATTATTTATTATCTGTATCAACATAGGGTCTGCTAGTCCTAAATATAGACCAGTGGCCACAGTACTAGGCATTGTACAAACACAGAACCTAATAGCCAATCCTTGCCGGCCACAGAGGAACCACAGAAGAGGAGAGTTTTAGGGAAAGTGCTGAAGAATGATATGTGTGACTTTTGCAGAAGCTGACGGAGAGCAACCTCCAAAGCATGAGGGGCACTATGGGAGAAAGCACACTTGTTTGAAAAATTAGTAAGTGTGTGATGGCGGCCGGCATTGAAGTCTGATGTGAGGAGGGAGTCAATATCTCAATAGTGAATGAGAACTGTTAGGTAGAATGGATACAGGGATAAAAGGTCTTTGGAAGTAAATGCCCTTTATGTAGCTTTTGGTTTGAGATGTGACAAAAGGAAGAGCCAGAGGAGGAAGGCAAAAAGAGGGGTGACAGAGTCAAAACGAAGGGATAAGAGAATGATTTTTGAAACAACATTCTGAATGGCTATCAAAGGGGCAAAGCTGTCTTTATCAAGGTTAGAGAAAAGGAAGTAAATGCATGGGGGCTTCTGTCTCCCGATTTCCATTAATGCAAGTTTCAAATGGAAACATCTCTAAATCTGTTCTCATGCCCTTTTCCCTGGGCAATTTTCCTTTGCTTAATTGAACTATGGGACATCTACCATCATGTCCCCATTCACCTGGGCTGCAGCACTTTCCCTTCTTCACTATAGGAGTTCAGCATTACCAGTTTGTCTTCTCTCCTTCAATTTGTTATCTGCCTGTAGCTTCCATGAATATTCTGGCAGTTCTGGGAGCCAGAGTTCATCAGGAAGGAATACACCTGTAGCCCTCTCTTAAATGACAACCTGATCTGGGTGTCATTTGTGCCCCTGCTAAAATAGTCACAGGACAAGATGCTGTGGAGTCTCGCTTTCCTAATCACTTGGAAGAAGGCTTCCAGTTACTTCAGCAGGAATAGGATCAGGCTCCAAAATACAGCCTCACATTTCTGAACAATTCCTCAAATATTGATTCACAATTGCCTGAGCCTTCCAAGGACAAGTAATTTAGGTTCTTATGTACGCTATGTCTGAAACTGAGAAAACAACTAATAGATATTACTAGTACTGTTCTAGCAGTTTCCACTATTTCAGCTATTGCGTGGACAAGAATTACGTTACTTTAGAATACCCAGACAGCTATGAATATGTATCTGAGGAGTTCTGTTCATAAAATATTAGAGGTCCTCTCTCCGAGTGCCCACAGAAACTTCTATAACCTGAAAGAGTCTTTTGAAAGCGATTAGAAGTATGTTAGTAATCACAACATCTAGTACTTCAGTCTCCAAACTGAAAGGAATGTGCTAAGAGGAGATTGCCTGCTGAGTAATACTATTCCTGTAGCTGCAGGACACCTTTATGGTCCCAGGTTCTTGCTCTTTGACCCAAAAAAATCCACCCACAAACACACACAAGACTGCCACAGAAAATAATTTATATGTCAGAAAAATATTGAAGCAGTAGATAAACATGCTGATTTTTCAGATGAGAGAGAAGCCTCTATAAAACATGGGAAGGATGCAAATGTCAATATTGTTGATAAGACAGTTATTTTTGCAAATTAAAAAGCTAGATGAAAATTGAAAATACAAACTTTTGAAAGTATTCTGACAAGAAAAATAAAAACAACAGACATGACAATCTGATGCAAATTCTCAAGGTAGCATCATACATTCTAATCATCTTTTTACTAATGCAAAGGATAATTCAAAATTTGATACTAAAATGTCATAAGAAAGGTTTTTATCTCATTTTTATCTCATTTCTTCCTTGATGTTTTCACACTTATTTGGATAAAAATAAGGATATAGGCAATCCCCTTCTTGAGTTTATAATTAAAAAAATAATTTGGGACAAATTCTGCCCTTAGAAAAGCATGGAGAAATAGCCCCATGCTAGCTACAACTAGCTTTGAGGGAAGAATACAGCCCATAATGAATGGCAAGTAGCAGTTATAACCGTATCTTCTAAGAACTCATTTTCTAGAAAGGAGATCTTTGAGGGACAAAATCCATTCAACACTGAAAGAAGAAGCAACTCTCACTATATTTTCACTTGAGCACAACTATACCACTCAAGTTTAGAAAAAATATATATAATTTTGATTAGCTTCATTCTTCATCTTTGAAGAATGCAAGAGTAGAAACTATTACTTCACATGTGAGAGAGAAAATTCTATCAGTTTTTCAAACTACTGACACTCCCTTTCCACATACTTATTATGCTTTCATTTCAAATTATTATGAACAGACAGAACACAATCTGTGATTATGTGATTACAAAAAAAAAAGATAAGAAATTGTGTATTCAATAGACCTTTTAGCTAATTATATGACCTCAAATATATTCTACTCAAATTATGGATTACTCAAGTGTCATTATTTGAAACAGATCAGAAGAGCTCTGTGTAAAATCAAAAGTTCAGAAGCTGGTCCAATAATAGACATTATCTCACCCCACCTGTTGCTCCATTTTTTTTTTTTTAATGGAAGAGTGTAAGAAGTAAAGCAGAATACTTTCGTGTTTATCCTGTGTGTAACTTTAGAGGTTGGTAGAAACTCATTTCATTGTAAGTTTGTATTCCTTGGTAATGGACAGGCTTAGAACTCATATATATTAAAAATTAACATAGAGTAGCACACAAATTGGGCTGGAAAATGTGGAGAAAAAGAGTATAAAAGTTAGGCTGGAAGAACATCTGGATTTTCCCAGATGCTTACTAAGAGAAGCAACAAACACTAAACAATAAAGAGTAATTGAGATTTTAAAAAGTTAAAAAGAAGCATGGCAGAAGGCTTTTCTTCTTTTAATTCCTCTGAAAGAAATATGTTATTAAACCTCAATTCATTCCTTTTCACTGCTAAAAGTTATTTTTTAATAATTGCTTTCCTGTAGAAAACAAAAGTGCATAGTTAATAAAAAAACCCTACCTCTTTTTCAAATCTGTGTTTGACATCAGATATGAAATAATAAAATTCCTGCTGTCTCAAGTATATCAAGTCCATTCATTTTCAAACAGCTAATAAATAAAATCACTTCATGCAAATTTTTTTTCATAAGAAAGCCACACGGTACCTACATACTACTAGATGGTATACACGATCACCTGGTTCTTTCACAGAAGTCTTCACATTTTGTGTGCCAGCCAGTCTGAACTTTTGTTAATCTAAAATACATGGCATATGGCTGATCTGACAATTAAACAATATCCTGATAAGGTTGTTGTGAGTTTTTTATTATTAAATATTGATATTATAGAGATACCAAGAGGCACCAATCAGGAAAGGACCTTGTCCTAGGTACTTTACAGGCACTGAAATACACAGGGCAACTGTGTCCTAAATAAAAAACAAATAAAACTTGCACTCCAATAAGACAAGTCATGTATGAAGGATGAGAGGATTCTATCAAATATGCAGATTTCATATATGTAAACCTTAATATCAGATTTGCTCCAACTGCTCCTCAGTCAAGCTATTAAACAGAGCGATTTCTTGCAAGAGGTTACATGAGGAGAAATAACTTGGATAGCTAAGAAAACTGGTGTGTAAGAAAACACAATTATGTTTATGGAAGGAGTTGACCAGTTTATCTTCAGTATGTCATCATTTCACTGCAGATTAGAAATAGACACCCCTGTATATAAAACTACTCTGACAGCAACAAGTTTGCTAATGGCAATTGCCCTTTTGGAAATACACAGCTAAAGGAGTCAAATTCCAAAGGGGTAGCCGTGTTAGTCTATTGTAGAAAGACAACAGAGTCTTGTGGCACTTTTAAAGACTAACAGATTTTAAAAGTGCCACAAGACTCTGTTGTCACAGCTAAAGGAGTTTAACAAAATAGCAGCTCTCTTTTCTGCAAAAGTTCTTCAAAAGCTCAGCAAGTTATTTTCATATATAACATGCATGCCCTGCAGTGTAATTTTAAAACTGCCATTCATAGTATTTAAAGCTGTTTCTCATGGAAGGTTACAGCTGAACATTTAGGATGAAGCATCCAACGGGATTTCTAGAACACCCCTGGAATCCTTCAATGCTGTGTGAAATGTGAATACAAACAGTAGAATCTAATGTAGCTGAAATGTGCTCATTCTTATAGCCAAGACTGCTCCCTGACCTATTTAAACTTGTAAAACCCCAGGGATGCTGATTTTATATTGTGGGACTACTGACAATTAAAGTACAATTAACTAAAAAGCAAACAACAACCCCCAAAATACAATAAAACATAAAATGTACACTGCAGATAAAACAGATCATCACCCATTAAACAGCATTTCCCACCCTGAAAGCTCTCCTACAGTGATTGGTCTTGACTAGGTTGGCCTATGGAGAGGCTAACCTGGTCTATTTCAGATAGGGAAGAGAAAAGAAGCACAGAACACTCCTCCTAAGAGTCCCTATTCACACAGCATTAAAGAATCTCTGCAGATATCAGATGTAGTATTATGGAAAAAGGGATGGTCTCTTGTATAGGAAGGTCCCAGGCCATAAGGACTACTAATTTACTGTCTAGCGCAGGGAAAGAGGAAGTTATTTTCATCTTGTGCAATAACGATAATTCTTCAGAATGTGGCAGGTAGTGGAACACCCATAGGGACACATCTCCAAGATCCTTTGTTACTACACAAAGTGAGAACTTCTTCAAACAGTGCTCTTAATGAGCGCTCCTCTGTAGGGGACTACCAACCAGTATCCCAGAAGAGACATTGGGGTCTGTTATGGATGAGAATACTGCATAGCCAAGCTTGCAACAGAAGCAGAGTCTCCAGTAACCCCCATGTCCCAGTGCCCCGAATCTGGTCAGGCTGCTGCTGCCGGCAGTGAGGATCTGGCGCTGGCCCCAACCCTGGCTGAGGACCTAGGGCTGGACCGCCAGCTGGTGGCGACAGGATATGGCCCCAACCCCAGCCAGGGACCTGGGACCAGTTCGGGCCCGGGGACCAGATCGGGCCCAGTGGGTGGGGCCACCACAGAAGGGGGCAGGATCCCAGGTCTGGCCCCCGAGCCTTTTTTCAGGTCAGCAGCGCCCCTGGTAACAGGATGGTGTTCTGCAAAGGTATGCACGGACACCCAGGGGGCTGCTCTGCAGCTGAGAAGAAAACCAACCTTGTGAAGTGTGTGAATTCTGAATGGAGGTAGTACATTGATACAGTTCAAGATCCATATGGAGACACCTAGGGCCAATATTTCAACACCTTTAGACCTATCTGCAATAGGAAGGAAGAGCTTAGGAGATTTTCTAAAGGCCTTTGTCCTGTTCAGATAGAAGGCAAGACTCTTAACATCTGCATGTGAAGTATGGCCTCTCTGTTATCACACTGAGGCTTAGGATAAAAAGTCAGGAGGTGAATTGGCTGGTTCATTAAAAAGATGAAGTACCTAGGGTATGAACTTTTGGAGTGGCCTAAGAGTAACTGTCATAAAAGAAGACTGAAAAGAGGGATTGCACCATAAGTGCCACTCTCTCTCCTACTCTTGCTGAGCTGATAGCAACCAGGAACACTGCCTTCATCGATGGGTGTGTGAGCAAACAGCAGCACATAAGTTCAAAGAGCAGCCTAGTCAGCTCTAAAACTAAGTTCAGGTCCCATGTTGAGGTAGGATGTCTGGATTAGGGAAAGAGGTTCGCTATTCGCTGGAGGAAACACTAGGTAGTTTGGTGAGAGAAAACTGAGCATCCCTCTATTTGTTGATGGAAAGTAGCTATGGCAACCAGCTGAGAGAACTAAGATAACCCTGGCTTCTTAAGAGTCAGGATGTAGTTTAACAGTACAGAAAGAATAACAGATGAAAGAGTAATTTGTGGAATTTGATGCAATTCCAGACTTCCCCCCCCACTAAGTCCACTTTTGTAGGTAAGTAGAGTGGGTAGCCAATTTCCTACTATGTAGTAGCAATGCTTGTACCTCACACAGCAGGAACACTCTATGTGATGGATCCATGAAGTAGCCGGGTTTTGGCAGGGGTTGGGATGTTCTGCGAGAGGAGGTAAGGAGTGGGATGACGAGGAATCGATGGAGATAGACTTGGTGCTGTTACCAGTTACGTCTCAGTCAGGTGGGAGAAATAAGTATGATGTTTACTTTTTCTCTTTTAACGGGACCATCAACAGGAGAGCGAACGGGGGGAAAGACATACAGAAGGCCCTCATCTCATGAAAGAACAATATCCCCTAATGAGTGCTGTCTGTGGTCTGCCGTTGAGCAGTACCATAGGCATTTCTTGTTCAGGTAAGTGGTGAATGAGTCCATCGGCAGTGTCCCCTACTGACAAAGTCAAAGTAATGCTGGATTCATTTCCCACTCATGGTTGCGTAAGGACTTGCAACTGAGGTTGTCTGCTGTTGTGTTCTGCACTCCCTATAGATAGGACACTAATATTAGAATATTGTGGGAAATGCACCAGTTCCAAAGCTTAAGCACTTCTGCACAGAGGGAGAATGATCTGGCATCCTCCGGCAATGTATGTAGTAGATGCATGTGACGATATCTGTCATGACTTTCATGTGCGTACCTCTGATCGGTGGAAAAAAAAGGAGGGCAAGCGTTCCTGACCACTCTGAGTTTGGGGAGGTTTATGTGGAGAGTTGCCTCGCAGGGCAATCATTTGTCCTGAGTCGTGATGTTGTTGAGATGTGCCCCACAGCCTATGAGGGAGGCATCCATAGTGAGAAAAATCAGGGATGGGGGACTGTGTGAACAGGACCCATGTGCAAACATTTATTGGGTGTTTCCACCAATTCAGGGTGCATTTGAACCAAGAATGCATTGAGAGAGGTTTATCCAACTCATCTTTGTTTGGCCTATAAACAACACTGAACCATTCTGCAAGAACTTTTTTCTCTGTGGTTCATAATAGTGGTATGACTGATGACTAAATTTTCTTTTTTGTCCAGGTGTATAGGTCCCCAGTGACTGAAGTGAAGAGTCCTTCCATGTGTGGAGTGACACATCAGTCTTCTCAGCAAACAACTTCAAGCTTTCAAAGGGAAGTCTTCAAAATTTGTCTTAACCTCCTTCAGGTTAAGATGCAAAAAGATGCAACCATGAAGCTCATTGTATTACGGCCACCAGTGAGCTATGGAACGGGCTGCTGCATTAGGTGCTGTCTGGAGTTTTGTTTTGGCCATTAAGTGCTCTTAGTTGATGACAGATTGGAATTGTTCCTCTGGTAGGTGGTCACTAAAGGTGTGGAACTTGGCATAGTACATATAGTCGAACTTTGCCATTAAGGCCTGATATTTGTAATTCTGAATTGTGAAGTAGCAGAAGAGTAGGCCTTCAAGAAGGAAAAAAAGGAAGGTTTTTTAAATACATTTTTAAAAGAAGGAATGAAATAAACAAAGGAGAAACTCTATGAGACTCAAAAGAACTAAAAGACTAAAAACCAGATAAGAATGCGTTTCTAAAAAAGTAAAGTTCCAAAGGGGTATCCGTGTTAAAATTCCAAAGGGATAGCCATTTTTCCCTTACCTCCCTCCTATATGCTGTTATCCACTGTTTGAATCTGAACAACTGCATTGATTTACTGTAACAGTCTGATCTGATCCTATGACTTACACTTCCCTGCATTTATTTTCCTCCCATTCATTAATACATCTCCATCTTCAAGTGCCTGAGGAAGTGAGATTTTCTCCCATGAGAGTTCATACAATAAACAAATTTGTTAGCCTTTAAAAATGCCACTAGACTCCTTGGCTATGTCTACACTTGTTAAAATTAGTTTGAATTAGTTAGTTCGAACTAACTAATTCGAACTAATTTTAGTTAGTTCGAATTAGCTTAATTCAAACTAGCATAGCCATACTGGAATGTTAGTTCGAACTAAGCAAGCACTTGCTTAGTTCGAATTAGCGATCCCCATTCATTTCAGTGGCCAGTTAATTCAAACTAAGAAATTAGTTCAAATTAACATGGCCACATTGGTTAATTCGAACTAACTAGTTCAAATTAACCCCTCAGTTCGAATAGCTTATTCGAACTTATTAGTTTGAATTAAGGAAGCCCTTAATTCGAACTAACTAAAGCCTATTGTAGCCATGGCTTTAGTTAGTTCGAATAAAGCCTCCTTAATTCGAACTAACTTGCCAAAAGTAAAGTATGCATGAATGGACTGCTAACTGCTCCATAGCTAGGGGACAGTTGCAAAGGAATTGAAGGTGGTTCACCAGTGAAACACTGATTAGCCTTGGAGGTAGACCTAAAGGAGGAAGTGTTCATGTGTGAGTCAAAGTGACACTGCTACGAAAGATCTCTGATCAGAAGTGCAGGGACACTTATACATATACAGTAGAACATCCTAAGGGACATTACTCAAAGAAGTCACAGACCTCCTTTGCCTCAGTTTATCCATCTGTAAAGTCAGAATAATTCCTTAGCTACCTCAAAGGGTGCTTAATTTTAGCAGATGCTACCTCACATCCTTCTTTATTTCAGAGCATTTCATTCCATCCACATCATCAGATGGGAGGGATACATCTTCCAGCTTCATTCTAAATATAGAACAAAAATATCCCTCGAGCATTCCTACCTTTTCTGCATCACTATTTGATGTTACCATCTGCATCAAGCAATGGATCTCTGCCTACCTTCAGGTTTGTTTGTTCTTGTTTTTTAAATGCCTCTTTATGGTCTTTAACCTTATTTGCCATTGATATTTCACTGACTCCTTTAGCTTCACGTATTGGTCACCTACTTTAAAACAAAACAAACAAAAACCACACTTGCAATTTAATTGCTATTAACTTCTTTTTTCCATTCTTTATAAAATGATTTTTTTTTTTTAATTCCTGCTTTCACATCTCCTTTTAACCAGAATAGTTTTTTGATTGGCAAACTTTTTTCATGTTTCTGGAATTGTGGCTTTTGGGGAATCCAGCAGGATGTCCTTGAAGAATTCCTAGGTTCTGTTAACACTTCCCAGTGTATGTTTGAATTAGTTATGCCAACAATTGGTTTAAGCTTTGGAAAAATGATCCTTTTAAAGTTTCTGTTATTAATACATGCCTAATTCTGTTTGGACAAAAAGTGTGAGACCACAATGATCACAGGTACTTAAATCACTGACCTAAAAATTAGCAGTTGCTTAACTCTTTGTCAGAACTAAATCCAGTGCTGAGTTACTCTGTGCTGGATGCAGAATTTTGTGTTAAAAAAAAAATTCAACTATTTTTAGAATTTTACGAAAGTTTTGTTATTGGCCACAAGAGATAGCCAGGAATTGTCCCCCAGGCTGAAGTCTTCCAGGTCTGAACATTTTCAGATCAACAGGTTCAGATAAATTACACACAAGAGTCTTCAAAGAACCATCTGAGGAGCCCTGTGAACCTCTGTTAACTTTTACCAAACCCTGGAAAACTGAGGAAATTAGTACTACCAATCTAATTTCAATATTCTGAAAGGGTTAAAGGATGACTCAAATAAGTATATACTAGTTAGCCTGATGTCAATCCTATGTCAATCCTAGGCAAAATAAGAAAACACTATCAACAAAGAATTAGAGGCTAAAAGCATAAGTAATGCCAGTCGGCAAGGTTCCACGCAATCTAGATACTGCCCAACAAATGTGTTATCTTTTTTTAAACAACAAAATTATGAGTGGTTGATAAAGAAACTGTATTGGTATGATACACTTAAATTGCTCCAAGATGTTGTCTTAGTAATCATATGACACCATCTTGACTAAAAATCTGGCATTATATGGAATTAACTGGGAACACATTAGATGGATTAAAAACTGGCTCACTGGCAGACCTCTAAATGTTAAGCTGGCAATGAACTGGGCTGTTAAGAGAGGAATCCCTCAGGAATTGGTTCTTGGTCCAATACCATTCAATATTTTTATCAATGATCTAAATGACAGTACGTTTGCAGATGACAAAGATTAGTGAAGTAGTAATTAAGGATTGATACTATTATTGATACAGAATGATCTGAATTGCTTGGTTAAATTGTCATAACCCAGCAAAATGCATCTTCATACAGCCAATGCAATACATCAGGGAACAAGGAGTGCAGACTATACCTACATGATAGGAGACAGTCTTGGAAACCAGTGACTAAGGCCTAGTCTACACTGAGGGGTTAAATCAATGGGAGATGAACAATCTGCGTGCCGCAGAATGTGCATCTCCTGTCAACTTAGTTACTCTCACTTACCGCGCTCTCTTCACTCCACTGTATCAACCCACAATCCTCTCCCGTCAACACAACATTACTTCACTTGGAGAGTTGGAGTTATTGCGTAGACATGAGAGCACTTCTGGGATCGATTGAGCGGTTCTACATTGGCCGTTCAATTGATCCTACTGCGTCAATCCATGAGGATTGACAGAGCATTTTGAGTGTAGGCATGGCTTAAGAAAAAGATGTAGGGGTCATTGCAGATGATTGCCTCCACATGAACTCACAATACAATGTTGTAGCTTTAACAGGGCTAATGTGATCCTTGAATGTATAAAACGGTAACAAGTAAAAACAGGGAAGTGATATTACCTCTGCATACAGCACTGGTAAGACAGCTACTAGAATAGTGTATCTGTTCTGATGTGCATACTTCAAGAAGGGTTTGAGAGTGCTGGAGAAAGTTCAAAGTAGACATACAAAAATAATCCAAGGGCTAGAAAACAGGTCTTTGGATGTGAGGGTTTAAGGAGTTCAACCTAGTCATTTTATCAAAGTGAAGATTGAGATGTGCCTTGATCACTGTATATAGTTACATACACATGGAAAAAACATCTGATAGTCAAGGGGCTTGCTGATAAAGGTATAACAAGATCCAATGGCTGGAAGTAACATTAAATTACCTTGCAGTAAAAATTTGTGGGGTACTAATTAAACATTAGAACAGCTAACCAGGAGAGATAATGGACTCTCTGCTTGGCATCTAAGTATGCATTTTTCATAGAAGAAATTAGATATATATTTAAAAGACATGTTTAATGCAAAAAATTCTATGGCCTGTTGATACAGAAGGTCAGACTAGATGATGAGAGTGGACCCATTTGGCCTACGAATCTTTCACTGAATCTACAAAAGGAATTGTACAGCAACCTGAAGATGTTGTGTGTCTTATAAGCACTAGACATGATTAATATTTCTTCCTTAGTAGCACGACCAGGGCTATTCATCAAATTAATTTCTTGATGGTGGTAATAATTAGAGTCCTGCGCGGATACAAAAATGTGGCTCCAGATCCAATGCACATCTGCTCAGTGTCAGTATCTATCTGATCCACGATCCGCATGCTAGATTTTATGTGCATCTACATCCGCACCCAGGCTTCGGCTCACTCAGTCAGCATGCTGGCCTTTGATTGGCTCATTCCCCAGGCGGACCCTGCCCACTTTTTCATTTTCTTGTTTGCGGCTCATGCACTGTGCTGTCAATCAGAGATTATCTTGGCCACCAATGAAATCTCTGACAGCATGGCAGGCAAGGCCCATGAGGGGAATGAGCCAATCAAAGGCCAGCATGCTGACTGATTGACAATGAGCAGTGGTTCTCTGAGCCCCAGCCTATTATGACAGACTCTGATTGGCTGGCAGACCACAACCAGAGTTGAGCTGGGAATGGCTGGCACGCTTCCTTGTTCTCCTGTGTGCTGCTGACACAGATCATAGCAGCAGCTGCAGCAATCAATCACATCTTGAGCAGATAAAAATAGAATCTGCATCCATGCTCCAATCCACAACAATGGGTCTGTGGATATCCACACCCAAATCCGCAGATGTGGACACCCAGTACTTAGAGTATAATCTGACGGGCCCCAGAACCCTCCTAAGCTCTGGGCCCCCTTCCCGTATTGTCCGGGCCCCCGTCCAGGTAGGCATTTGCAACCACTTCTCAGCACCATATGCCTCAGTTATTGCTCCATAAAAATATTTATAATTTTATATGGCATTTATGTCTATATCAATTATTGTCACAAACTAGCAAACACTGCATAACACAATAGGTACTGTGATCTTTATATTCCCAATATGCACATTAAACTTCATTAAATGCAATGCCAAACTTGGAACACAAAAATTTTATGTCACTTTCACCAACTTCCAGTGACAGCTCTGTATTGAAATGTGATGGGTCAGGTGCTTCGACAGCACTGATTAGATGTTTTCTGAGTCCGGCAACAATCTAACATTCATACAGTCCACTAATGCCTGGTAAAACTGACTTTAGAAATTTCATTTTGCTTCCCAGCATTCGCAGACATGTTTACACATACACCTTTAAAGCAACCTCAGCAATCGCCTCACAAGCCTCTTGGTAGAACTCAATCACACTCTCTGCGAGCTATAAACACCTGAACTTATGGACTTATCAACTTACTTGCTATAGATAATGTTACATAAGATTTTTGCAATGCCAAGGACAGATCTGCAAGTTCCTCCAGAGCATCAAGCATGAGACCCAAATTTTTAACAAAAACTGGATTCTCCAGTTTTTTTGCCATGCTAGCAAATTTTGCTTTATTTTTCCCTTCTAGTGAGAAATCAGTTGATTTTTTTCAAAAAATGGCTATGGAGGGCTGCATATGACCACCAAACAGCTCATAGAGTGCGGCAGCTAGAGGCAACCCAATATACATCAAGTACACATCCAATCCTATTAAGCTGAACTTCCAGATCACTCGCACTTTCAGCCAACTCTCTCAAGCATGTCGGCAACTGACTGTACAGAGCATACATTGAATCCACGAATGATTTCAAGTGATTAACTTCGCTGCAGTATTTGATAGCATCAGCGACAGCGAATTCCAACCTGTGATTAAAACAATGCCAACTTATCAAAAGCGGAAATCGTGTCTTTAATTTTGTGGCAACACCAGCCTGACTGCCTAACATGACAGAGGCTCCATCTACACGTAAACCGATCCAATTATCTTTGAGAAATTCCTCCGTGAACCCATGTGCTGTCAAACACTGCAGCAAAGCTAATACTACCATCAGCATCACTGCTGCCTAGTTCAATCGGATCAAGAAAAAATTTAACAGGACCAATGTTTGCATCCTGTACACCTTAGCCATTCTCCAATAGGAGATGAGCAGTACCAAATGACTTACTTTAACCACTGTGTCAGAGATAAAGGATACCAAGATTCAAGTGTGACACATTCTAATGAAGGCAGTTGAGTTATATCATAGGTGAATCTGGCCCAATATGTCCATATCACAAAACCATCACATGACCTGGCACAATTCAACACAATAAACAACATTATGTGTGTGGCGGTGGCGGAATAGGGGCCTATACACCTAACTGGTGCTATTAATGCTAAAGATATTATTTTTCTGGCAGTTTTATATTCTTGTGGCTCTGCATTTTGTTTACAACAAGCAAAAACTGTTCACTTTTTCCCCTCCTCTCTTCTAAGCAACAAATACAGGTCCTGATCTTCAGTCACACTGAACTCAAAAGAAGTTTTGTCAGTGGGTTCAGTGAGCAAATTTTGGCTAGATAAGGCATAGAAACTGTGGACTGATAGGAAAGGCAGGGATACCCTGGCAGGGGAGCATAGCAGGGATGGCAAAGGAGGAACGGCTGGGGAGCTTGGGAGGACAGGGCAGAGGTGGGGAGAGGTGCCAGAGGGATATGGGGAGCTCTGGCACTAGTTGACAGGGTGCCAGGTGGCAGATCCCCTCACTGGGCCTCCCTGGTGTTGTCCCCCAAAGGGGCCCCTCTGCCGCCACCCCCCCCCAATGGACTCCTTTCCCCAAACCCCACTGGACCCCTTCCCTGCCCATCAGCGGCTCACCATCCTCTTGTTCCCCCCCGGACACCTTTCCCACTCTTCTCGTCACCCCCCCACCAGCTCACTGACCCTCTCACCTCCCCCGAGCCCTTTCCCCACCTGCCTGCCAGCTCCCCGACCCCCTGGGCCCTTTCCCTGATTCTCGCCCCTCTGGGCCCCTTCTCCACAAGCTCCCCGATCCTCCTGGACCCCTAACCCGCCAGCTTCCCAATGGTCCTGGGCCCCTTCCCTGCCA
>ML685874.1:405847-419759 GCA_007922175.1 Pelusios castaneus | reverse complement strand
CCCCTAACCCGCCAGCTTCCCAATGGTCCTGGGCCCCTTCCCTGCCAGCTCCCCGACCTTCCCAGGCCCCTTCCCCAATCCTCTTCTCCCCCCTCCCCCCCGGGCTCCTTTCCTCCCCCCTTACATTGCCGGAGCTGCAAGGGTAGCCAGACTCACTCCTTGTCCAGGCCACTCCCACCCTGAACACACTCAGGGCAGGAGATTTGAAAAAGCTCCAGCCTGGCTGCTGCTCCCAGGCATCCTACAGGCCGGATTCCAGCCCCTAGTGGGCCAGATTCTGGCCTGCAGGCCGTGCCCACAGGTTGGACAAATGCTGGACCCTGCACCCTGTTCTGCTGGAATTCCGTCCGATTTTTCTTGTTTTCTGGGCCCCGGAATGCTGGCCAGTCAAATTTGTGCTGTTCCGGGGTGTTCCAGCATACTTTAAACATTGTGATACCCATGGATCTAAAGCGGATACCCGTGGACCTGCAGGAATCTAATAATAATAATAATAATAATAATAATAATAATAATAATAATAATATAATAAGTAGCTACTTTTATGTTTCCCCAAAGGCTTCATTTTAGCATGGATTCAGCTCACATTTTTCAAGGCCTGAAGAAAGTTACTCATACAGAAGCTAGTACAGGGTCAGCAACCTGAGGCATGCAAGCCAAAGATGGAACGCATGCTCAGTTTGAGCAGCATGCAGGTGCCGTGGCCAGAGTCACGCTACTCCCAGCTCCAAGAGCCATGCGTACCGCATCAACCCTCTCCCATATGGGTCCAGCCTGCAGTAAAGGGCTGCCAGGAACACACACACACACACACACACACACACACACACACACACACTCCCACCGCTGACATCACAGTCACCACAGTCCCCCCGGCAAACTATCACCACTGGAGGACTCCCCAAGCCCCACCACCATGACTACAGCGACAGGACCCACCCACCCAGCATCAACATTGCTGCCAAAACTGAGAGAGGGGCCCGGGGGAGATTTGGCACATGCCTTGTTAAAGGTTGCCAACCCCTAAGCTAGTAATATCTCTAGTCGGGTTTTTTGTTTATCAACAAGAGTAAAGAAGGGGCTGGAGATGCTGAAATCTAGTCAAGTGGCTTTCATCAACCTAAAAGATACAAATTAAAATATGCAAAAATAGAGTACTTAAATATATGTTTTAAGATCCTTTTTGCATGTTATGCATACCGTGACCTAACATGACGCTTTGGTTAAGTATACGTAACCACAATTATTTGTACTTACGAGCCACAAAAGTGCTGATAAGTGAATTTTGTCCTGCTTGCTCTGTGCGCATGCACTCACCCAATGTATCACTGACCCATTCTGTAATACAACCGAGTTAATGAAGTCCTCAAATCACAGTTTAAAATCCTCAAGATACAGAAAATCCACCAGCAAGGGACCTGTGCAGCATGCTGAAGAGGGATGAAAAAAAAAAAAAAAAAGCCAGCAGGAACTCCCCCATCATATGCTAGGGCAAAATTCCTTCCCAACCCTAAATAAGGTGATCCACTAAACACTGAGCACTTCGGCCAAGAGTCACCCAACAGACACCCAGAAAGAATTCTCTGTAGTAACTCAGAACCCAGAAACATCCCATCACAGGCTCTTGGGCATATTTACCACTGGTAGTCAAAGATTAGTTAATTCCCAAATTATGCTGTTCCATCATTCCATCCCCTTCTCCATTAATTTATCAAGCTCAGTCTTCAAGGCACATAGGATTTTTGCCCCCACTGCTTCCCTTGGAAGGCTGTTCCAGAACTTTACTCCTCTGATGGTTAGAAAACTTCTTCTAATTTGAAGTCTACACTTCTTGAGGGACAGTTTATGTCCATTTGTTCTTGTGTACACACTGGTGCTGAACTAAAATAACTCCTCTCCCTCCCTGGTATTTATCCCCCTGATATATTTATAAAAAGCAATCAAATCTCCCCTCAGCCTTCTTTTGGTTAATATAAACAAGCCAACCTCTTTGAGTCTCCTCTTATCCATTCCTCAGACCAGTAGCCCTTCTCTGCACCTGTTCCAGTTTGAATTCATCTTTCTTAAACATGGGAAACCAGAACTGAACACAGTATTCCAGATGAGGTCTCACCAGCACCTTGAATAATGGTATTAACACCTCCTTATCTCTAGTGGAAATATCTTACCTGATACATCCTAGCACTGCATTAGCTTTTTTCATGACCACATCATATTGGTAATTGAATCATAGTCATTCTGTGATCACCCAATACACCCATGTCCTTCTCCTCCTTCATCACTTCGAACTGATGCATCTCCATCTTAAAGCAAAAATTCTAAATGCATGATCTTGCACTTTCCACTATTGAATTTCATCTTATTCCTATTACTTAAGTTTCCAAGGTCATCCTGATCTTCTTGTATGTTGTCCCAGTCTTTCTCTGGATTAGCAATGCCTCCCAATTTTGTGTCATCTGCAAATTTTATTAGTTAATAAACGTTATTTATCCCACTTTTTGTGCCAAGGTCAATAAAAAACATTAAAGAGGACTGGTCTCAAAACTGATCCCTGAGGAATGCCCTAGTAACCTGCTCCTCAGCTTGCTTGGTATGTGCAAAGGGAAGAATGATGCAGCACTGGTGAAAACCCTGTAGGTGTATCACAAAATCTGAGACCACTGCTGCATCATTCTTCCCTTTGCACATACCACGCCCTCCCAATAATCTGATGAGATACACAAAGACATCCTCTCCCAGACAAACCTACAGGAAACACAAGATTGGGATGCTAGGATCACTTTACTTTACTTCTTCCCCCACTACCACCCCTCTGCTCTAAAACAAAATTTGTTAGTAGCCGTCACAATGAGGAGGAAGCCTGTGACAGCTTAGCTAATAATATTAGCTATCACTTACAGCTGCTCTCAGTTATACCAATAAAATAGTTCACTAATGAATGCACTAAACAGCATCTTTTGAAAAACGGTTATTTTAGATGGATCAGACCACTATCCAATGGTGCACCTTTGGAAAATCCTGATTTGAAGTTCCTGTAGACTATATAGAAGCAACTTTTCCTTTCTCTCAATACTTTTTTGGGAGGGCATGAAAGGGTGAACATGACATAGTATGGACTGGGTGAGAAACTAGATATTCACAAAATGTATAGCATTCATCTACCTACACTCTTTGCTGTGTTTGTAACTTCACATTAAGTTTTTATTAATTTTTAGGTATATTTATAACTTATGAATACACTACTGAAAAAAATCAATAAAACAATTCCACTAAAACTGACCCTTCTGTTGGTGATGTAGTTTAAATTTGTCTAAATACCCACATAAACTTGAAGAATTAAATACAAGTTACACTCTCCTATGTTTCTCTACAGTATTTTAATCAGTGCCCTCTTTTACTCCCCTTCTCTGAGTGTAATAATACAGCTCTAGATGAGTATGTTCTCATAGATGTTGGTAGTCACTTCTCAGTGTTTTATAGCTGACCCACTGGGTTACTCCAACCAGCAACAGGGAGGGTGGTTTTCAATTCAGCCTAGCAACACAAATGACTCTTTCATAACTTCTGGCCTGATATCACTTTCCTGTTGACATATATAATAGAGGCCAAAGTCTCGATGCCATAAAAACTAGCAAGATCAATTACCTGAAGTAACAGAAGGCATGGCTTGAGACCCATATTTCTATATAATTTATGCAGAAGATTTCTTCCTTTTTACATTAATAATCTGACATTGTCTACCGATCCAGACAAGCTTCAAATCCATATGGCTATTATCTGTAGCCACGTGTGACTGCATTGAATAAACATATTTTGAAGAATAATTTATTAGTCACTTCGTTTACTCAAAACACATTTTTCACTAGTTTATCACCATTTATGACACTAAAAACAGACTTTTTGAATGGCTCTATAAATTAATCTACTAGAAAACAAAAATCATGAACCTATTACTAGAGGCACATTTTCTTTTTTAAAAAAGGTAGCTGAGAAACGTTTTCTGTGAAACCAAAGACAGCTTCTCCCAGTGGTCGAATCCTGAAATATGTCATATTTTAGAGCACCCAAGAAATTCCTAATTGAGAACATACATCCAAAGTCAGTAACATTATCCTTGTACTCAGCACAAAAGAAGTATTAAAAACCACATATTTATGGCTTTGTGAGAGTTTTAATAGTTCGGTGCTGTTTCCTCCTTTTCAAATTTTCCAAGGATGTCATTTTGGGGGACGGGCTTAGGTAAATAGTTCAAGGGAAGGTTCACACAGTAAGCAATTGCTCAAAGGAGTAGTGTGATTGGACATGACGTCCATACAGATTTCAGTATGTTTAGTGAAAAGATATTTGCTTTTTCTGGGCCACAATGGACTAATGTCTTTGCTGCTGCTGTTGTTTTCAATCACTTTTTAATTGAAAACATTCTTCCTAACACTGCCACTCATAGTAACATATCATCTATGTGTAGTGCTAATACCCAAATATTGTTCCCTACCAGTAGGTTACTCCCCATAGTGTTCCTTAGGCAGTCTGGTTTGGAAAACAAACAGAAAAAAAGAAAGAGAAGCTATATTATAGATGTTAGTTCTTGTGGTCCAAACACAAGCTTCCTAAATCTGAAAGCCATCAAGTGCTCAGAGAATGAAGAGTTAATCTGCATGTAGCCACCAAGTCCACTAGTTTCCTCAGAACCTGTACCACAAAGCGAATGACTTAGAATGGATGCCAATCGATTAAGGTTAAGATTCTGTCTCTGTTGTTTTTACTAAAAGTCACGGACAGGCTGTAGGCAGCTAACATCTCTGAGGCCCTCAATGGCAGACAGCACCGAGGTCCCCGCAGTCCTGGAGCATGGGACTGAGGCTAAAGCAGCAAATGTCACGGAGGTTTCTGAAAGTCACAGAATCCGTGACAGAATCCTCTAAAAATTCTACAAAATCTAGTTTTAAACCACATTTAAAGTTTTAAAAGAAGTATTAATATATGACCATTTAAATAGCTGTTTTATATTGTAAACTATATAAGCTAATGACTTTAAAGACTAATTGTATATATGCTTAGCACATGTGCAGTAGAACAAAGTATCATAAGCAGATTCCTGCTGGACACATGTCAAATTGTTACTCTTCATGCACTGTACTGCCTTTTTATATAATCTAGCTCTGTTACTAAAAACAGTATTTATTACCTGGAATTTGGTTTCTGCATTACTAAGTTGTCCCAATTTTAGAATATATGCCAAAATTTTACAAACAAGCTATATACAAAATCTTAACGGCAATTTTTTGTACTGTTTTAAACACACAAAATACCTTTCCACTAGAAAGCCATTAATAAAGTTGTAGAAACTTACTTTTCCTAGTTCTTTAAAAAATTAATTATGTCTACTTATTAAACTTCTGGTCCTGGATATCCACAACACACATTTAGTGAGTCAAGACATTTTCATATCATTACCGACATAATATTTTCTAAGCTAAGTAAGCATAAAAGGCAGTCTTCACAATGAAGAAATTTTTTTTACTATAATAAAGAAGTCTCTGTTTACAAACACAAGCTTGTTAAATACAGAAGTAGTGAGTGCAACTTGTAAATATCTATACACGACACTGATATAAAACCAAAACGCTTCCAGTTGTTCTCCTTTGTTAAATCATCATTCAAAGCCCACCTATGGAATTCCCCAGGAACCCTTTGCTGCTCACAACTTCACTTCTTTCATGCTCCCTTTGTAACATTGAGCAAGTGACTAACATCTCTCCCATACCAGGAACAAAGTTCCAAGCCCTGCACACCATGCAATCACCTTCAAATCAATCCTCAAAACCCACATCTTTCAAAAGACTACAACCAGGCTTGCACATGCACAGGGCCCCTCTTACTATCTCCCCTCCATGCCACAACCCACTCTCGTGCACCCACACACACAAAATCTCCAGGAAGGGGATGGGCCAGGGCCTTGTCTGAATGCTGTTTCAAGAGCCGATGGGCCAGAGCAGAGAGCCAGGTCAGCCCGATGGGACAGGTGGTTCTGCAAGGTAAGTGTGATGCAGCCTTGCTCTTCAACACATACTCCTTTCCCCCAGGAGCAGGACCAGACACCCACCCACACTGCCATCCCTGGGGCAGGACCCAACGCTTGCCCCTGGGGCCTTCCACCTTTCAAGGGCAGGGAAGATGCAGCAGCTCAATTGGCTGGGCCCCAGCACTGATCCACACTAACTTGAATGGCAAGACAGGTTATATTTAAGCTGCTTAAGAAAAAAATATGCAGGTAACAGTCATGGGATGGGACTGGCCTTTGAAAAAAGAAGAGGCCAGCTCATCTGATATGCATCAGCTGCCTCCTAAATGGGTTTAAAGGAGGGCACTTTGGCCCTTGTGGGGAGAGACACCTGGTGAGTCAGAGCAGCCTGGGAGCACTGATGGAGACAGGCAGAGTGGCAGGTGAGAGCTGCCTGAGACCCCAGAAGAAGCAGAAGCAGCTGAGGGACACAGAGCAAAAACAAAGGAAGAACAAAAAGTTGATGGTGAGGAACTCCTGCTGAGGTAAGGGAGAGCTAACGCAGCATCCCGTAGGAAAAAGGGAAGAGCCAGCCTGATTAGGAGAAGCAGAGTCCAAAATAAGAGAGATGATGCTGGAGGGAGGGTCCATGGAACAGGGGTAGGACTCTCAGACAGGGAAGCCTGCGTGAGCAGAAAGTTGTGGAAAGCTCCCTCCCAGCAGGTGAGTGGAGAGCCCCAGGAAGCCAAGCACAAAACAAGAGATTGGCCCCGGAAGAATATCTCCTCACAGGCAAGGTGGCCTGGCTGCCTCAATCACAGCAGGGAGTTCTGGCATGGGACTCGATTTGATGCTGTGGGAGAAGACTCATGGGAGATAAATGGGTCTTGGAATGCTCAGTGAGCAGCCCTGGGAAGTGGGGCTAAAGGAACTGTGATATCGTGGTTATTAACTTTCGAGTGGGTGACCTGGGAACGGCGAGTGGGATTGAAGAGCTGCTCTGAAATAATCTTGTTTTTACTCTAGGGATTTGCGTTCCTGCCCCCCACCCCACTACGCCACTGTTCTGAGGGTGTGAGAGCTTTAGGGAAAATAACTTATTGTGCACATTTTACCCACAGCAATGAATAACCAGAATAGCTGGTTCCTCCAGATATGAAGTCCTCAGATGGCACTGTGCATTTGACTCTAGATGGTGCTGTGCATTTTGACGGATTTCTGTTAAGCTTTCATAGCATTATACAAAGTCATTGCCATCTGTACGTTAATCCGTTTCCTACAATGTGGTGTGCACATTTAATTGTGAGCATCAACCACAATCACAGCTTTGCTTTTGCTCTTATTTGTTCTCATTAACTCCATGTGAATCAGTTCCTTACTGTTTTTAATATTTAGTGATAGCTGAATGTTGAGGGATTTTTTTTAACCATCTATATACACTTTGTGTGGTGGCAGGGGAGGGGCATAAACTATTACAGACACAAAGAATGGGTGAGGCAGAATCAAAAAAAAAATTGAGGATCACTAGTCCATAGGATTTATGAATTCTGTATGAAATTAACCCTCTGTCAGGCTACAAACTCCCTTTTGAACGGGCAGCCTTGTGCTCTATCTGTTTGCCTTCACATTGGGCTGAAATTCCAAAGGCTGGTGGCAAAGGAACCAGAAGAGAGTTGCTGAAATCAAGTGTTCTTCCATTGCAAGAGAATAGCTCTAAACAAACTGACTCCCACCCAGGAGAACAGGTTTTCTGATCACCTGACAAGACTGAGCAGGATATCACCTGACAAAAGTAGTTAGACATTTTAAACGGGGAAAAGCCGATTTATCTGAGTCTTTGACTATTTTATGTCTAGCAGTAGGGAAAAAGAGGAGCAACACAGCACGGAGGAGGCTGCAAGAAGTAGGAAACCCTGCCTGCCCTTCTGAACACAAGTGGTCCCCACCACCCACCCAATGCAGGGGGAGGTCCTATTAAGGTGCACTGCATTTAGGATGTTTGTGTTCTATATAACCGCTACTCTCTGGTGCTTTATATGATAAATTAAAAAAGCAAGACTGTGCTATACATGAGCAAAGTTTCTCCATCTGCTAAATGCTTCAAAATTACTGCATGCCTCCAGAGAAAGTAAACCAGAAGCATCACATCTTTAAGGTGGCGTTCTGGGACAGGTTGTGTTTAAGAAAGAGGGTGTCTGAAGTAACAACCCTGTGTCCACTGGGACTAGGCAGCTGCATGACAGGTTCCAGCTCTCAGATGGAGGTGCCAGGCAGTGTCTGCACCCCAAGAGTGTTTCTAGGGATCCCAAGATCAGGACAGTGGCTGGACTCCATTCAGGCCATAGAGGCTTAAGACACCATAGGATACAGAGGCTTGGATTCTCTTCATTGCAATCTGAAGGGTGGTCAACAAGGTGATACCAGGCCATATCTGTGATAATGGCATATAATCAAATGTGTGAAGACTGATTATTTACCTTTGCAGACATGCCATGACTGAGGTAGATAAATGACCAACAAGGACAAAAAAAAGTACAAGCAAGGAAAAGGCAAAGGAAATACACCCACTTTATGAAAGACAAAAGCACTTACTTAGCCTTGATGTTGACCAGCAAATTGCAGCTTAATACATATATTACATATTTAGTAAAATGGCAACCTGGGCAGCAGCGACCACGAGATGGTAGAGTTCAGGATCCTGATCAATGGAAGGAAGGAAAGAAGCAGAACACACACCCTGGACTTCAGAAAAGCAGATTTTGGCTCCCTTAGGGAGCTGATGGGCAGGGTCCCATGGGAAGCTGATCTGAAGGGGAAAGGTGTCCAAGACAGCTGGCTGTATTTTAAAGAAACCCTGTTAAAGGCACAGGAAGATAACATTCCGATGTGCAGAAAGAACAGCAAATGTGGACGGCGACCAGCGTGGCTTAGCAAGTAACTCTGTGGGGAGCTGAAACATAAAAGGGAAGCTTACAAGAAGTGGAAGCTTGGACAGATGACAAGGGAGGCGTAGAAAGATATTGCTTGGGACTGCAGGGATAAAATCAGAAAGGCCAAAGGACAATTGGAGTTGCAGCTAGCAAGAGATGTGAAGGATAACAGGAAGGGGTTCTATAAGTATATCAGCAACAAGAAAAGAATCAGAGGTGGTGTAGGTCCCTTACTGAATGGGGCAGGCATCCTCGTGGAGGATGATGCGGAAAAGGCTGAAGTACTCAATGCTCTTTTTACTTCAGTCTTCACAGGGTGGGCCAGCTCCCAGGCTACTACACGGGGTAACGCGGACTGGAGAGAAGAGTGGCCCTCGGTGATGGAAAGTCAGGTTAGGGAACACTGCTACAGGCTGGGGACCGATCGGTTAAGTAGCAGCGCTGTAGAAAAGGACCTGGGAGTTATGGTGGACGGGAAGATGAATATGAGCCAACAGTGTGCCCTTGTTGCCAAAAAGGCCAATGGCATATTAGGCTGCATCAGTAGGAGTATTGCCAGCAGATCGAGGGATGTGATAATTCCCCTCTATTCGACACTGGTCAGGCCGCATCTGGAGTACTGTGTCCAGTTCTGGGCTCCCCACTACAGAAAGGATGTGGACAAATTAGAAAGAGTCCAGCGGAGGGCAACAAAAATGATTAGGGGGCTGGGGCACATGACTTATGAGGAGAGACTGAAGGAACTAGGCTTATTTAGTCTACAGAAGAGAAGACTGAGGGGAGATTTGATAGCAACCTTCAACTACTTGAAGGGGTGCTCCAAAGAGGAGGGAGCTAGGCTGTTCTCGAGGGTAACAGAGGACAGAACAAGGAGCAATGGTTTCAAATTACAGCTGGGGAGGTCAAGGTTGGATATTAGGAAAAACTTTCTCACTAGGAGGGTGGTGAAGCATTGGAATGGGCTATCTAGGGAGGTGGTAGAATCTTCATCTTTGGAGATTTTTAAGGCTCGGTTAGACAAAACCCTGGCTGGGATAATTTAGGGGGAGTGGTCCTGCTTTTTAGCAGGGGGTTGGACTAGATGACCTCGTGAGGTCCCTTCCAACCCTATTATTCTATGATTCTATGAATAGAGGGGAATAATCACATCCCTCGATCTGCTGGCAACACTCCTACTGATGTAGCCCAATATGCCATTGGCCTTTTTGGCAACAAGAGCACACTGTTGACTCATATCCAGCTTCCCATCCACCATAACACCCAGGTCCTTTTCTACAGCGCTGCTACTTAGCCGATCGGTCCCCAGCCTGTAGCAGTATATGGGATTTTTCTGTCCTAGGTGCAGGACTTTTCACTTGTCCTTGTTGAACCTCATGAGATTTTTTTTTGGCCCATTGCTCCAATTTGTCTAGGTCTCCCTGAATCCTATCCCTGCCCTCCCTATCCCTTCTGTCCCTTCTCTACTGCTAGATGGCGATCAACACTTTCTTTCCTGCCTTTCAATTTGTCTGCCATTTAGCACTGGTTTTGACAATGAGTTCCTTGAGCTCTTTGGGGAGGAAGAAAATGTTAGTATGAGTACTCTTTCAGAGCAGCGCTTTCTAAAGAATTTTTACTAAATATCATGGAATCATAGAATAATAGGGTTGGAAGGGACCTCACGAGGTCATCTAGTCCAACCCCCTGCTAAAAAGCAGGACCACTCCCCCTAAATTATCCCAGCCAGAGTTTTCTCTAACCGAGCCTTAAAAATCTCCAAAGATGAAGATTCTACCACCTCCCTAGATAGCCCATTCCAATGCTTCACCACCCTCCTAGTGAGAAAGTTTTTCCTAATATCCAACCTTGACCTCCCCAGCTGTAATTTGAAACCATTGCTCCTTGTTCTGTCCTCTGTTACCCTCGAGAACAGCCTAGCTCCCTCCTCTTTGGAGCAACCCTTCAAGTAGTTGAAGGTTGCTATCAAATCTCCCCTCAGTCTTCTCTTCTGTAGACTAAATAAGCCTAGTTCCTTCAGTCTCTCCTCGTAAGTCATGTGCCCCAGCCCCCTAATCATTTTTGTTGCCCTCCGCTGGACTCTTTCTAATTTGTCCACATCCTTTCTGTAGTGGGGAGCCCAGAACTGGACACAGTACTCCAGATGCGGCCTGACCAGTGTCGAATAGAGGGGAATTATCACATCCCTCGATCTGCTGGCAATACTCCTACTGATGCAGCCTAATATGCCATTGGCCTTTTTGGCAACAAGGGCACACTGTTGGCTCATATTCATCTTCCCGTCCACCATAACTCCCAGGTCCTTTTCTACAGCACTGCTACTTAGCCGATCGGTCCCCAGCCTGTAGCAGTGCATGGGATTTTTCCCGTCCTAAGTGCAGGACTTTGCACTTGTCTTTGTTGAACCTCATGAGGTTTCTTTCGGCCCAGTGTTCCAATTTGTCCAAGTCTCTCTGGATCCTGTCCCTGCCCTCCAGAGTATCTACCATTCCCCCCAACTTGGTGTCATCCGCAAACTTACGAAGCACGCAGTCTATTCCATCATCAAGATCATTAATGAGGATGTTGAATAGAACCGGCCCCAGGACCGACCCCTGGGGCACTCCACTCGTTACCGGTTGCCAACCAGACATCGAGCCATTGATTCCTACCCGCTGAGCCCATTGATCTAACCAGTTTTCAATCCACCTTACGGTCCACTCGTCCAACCCATACTTCCTTAACTTGCCGACGAGAATGCTGTGGGAAACCGTATCAAAAGCCTTGCTAAAGTCAAGGTATATCACGTCAACAGCTCTTCCCGCATCCACAAATCTAGTCATCTCATCATAGAAGGAAATCAGGTTGGTCAGGCACGATTTGCCCTTGGTGAATCCATGTTGACTGTTCCTGATCACTCTATTTTCCTCCAAGTGTTTCAGGATGGATTCCTTGAGGACCTGCTCCATGATTTTCCCAGGGATTGAGGTGAGGCTGACCGGTCCGTAGTTCCCCGGATCCTCCTTTTTCCCTTTCTTAAAGATAGGTACTATATTTGCCTTTTTCCAATCCTCCGGGACCACCCCCGTTCGCCACGAGTTCTCAAAGATAATGGCCAGCGGCTCTGCAATCACTTCCCCCAACTCCCTCAGCACCCTCAGTACTGGTGAGGCCGCAACCGGAATACTGTGTCCAGCTTTGGGGTCCCTACTACAGGAAGGATCTTGACAAATTAAAAAGAGGCCAGCAGAGGGCAACGAAAATGATTAGGGGGCTGGGGCACATGACTTAGGAGGAGAGACTGAAGGAACTAGGCTTATTTAGTCTACAGAAGAGAAGACTGAGAAGGGATTTGATAGCAACCTTCAACTAACTTTAAGGGGTGCTCCAAAGAGGAGGGAGCTAGGCTGTTCTCAGTAGTAGAGGACAGAACAAGGAGCAATGGTTTCAAGTTGCAGCTGGGAAGGTCGAGGTTGAATATTAGGAAAAACTTTCTCACTAGGAGGGTAATGAAGCATTGGAATGGGTTACCTAGGGAGGTGGTGGAATCTCCGTCTTTGTAGATATTTAAGGTTCGGTTAGACAAAATGCTGGCTGGGATGATTTAGTGGGAGTGGTCCTGCTTTTAGCAGGAGGTTGGACTAGATGACCTCATGAGGTCCCTTCCAACCCTAAGATTCTATGATCTACCCCTATACCGGAGATTTTTAAAACAAAGATCTCAAATATACAGAATTCACAAAGTGGACCGATTTAAGGACTCTTCTTGTTGGCTTAATTAAGAGAGGTTTTCAAACTTTTTTCCTCAGGATCCAAGTGAAAAAAAAACATTTATGCCCACAATTCAACAATTACATCTTTCAGCAATGCTTTCCAGTTTCTCGGTGGCGGCGGGAGGGGCACCACAGCCCAGTACCTGAAAGCCTGCAACCCAGTATTGCATCCCAACCCTGGTTTGAAAACCACTGCTCTAGAGGGCTTAATAGGAAATCTGCATTTTATTAAGAAGTCAATCTTTTGGCCCAGTGTTGGCAGGCCGTAGGAGTGCTGTAACAGAAGTACTCTCAACTCTCCAAGGCAGGGGCAGAAATAAATTACGCTGATTAATAATGGACTGTTTAGTTAAATTAAAGAAGTGTTTACAGGCACACACGCACATATCTGCTTAATCCTCCAGTAAAGTTGACCGTGGTTGTGCAGTGGCTATGAAAGCAGAGGTTTTTAGTATACGTTGAATTCCACAGGACCTGACCAGTTTAGGAAGGTGGATCACTAGGAGGTAGCTATTTATGCCCAGAAAATCTTACTGAATCTAAATCTGATATTTTCCATTTAAGTGCAGAATGACAACTGGCAGGTCAACAGGAGGACTAGTTGATCCTATTCAATATTCAGAGAAAGAACTGTGTTTTTCCCCCTAAACAAATCAGAGAGCAAGCATAATTCTTGAGAACCTGGCCCTGTGCAATCTTCCTCACACAGCCACTTCTGTATCTTGCAAAAATAAAAAATCATGAAACTGATCTATAGTCATTAGCAGTGTCGATCTATTCTTCCACCTTCACTCTGTTTCCTGCAAGTACCTTTAATCTTTTGTTTTAAAAGTACACAGCTGCATATGAATCAGACTCCCTTTGTCACCCATTAATAAAATCACGTACGAGGGGGCGGGGGGAAAGGGAATCTACTCAACACAATAGCCTTTCAGTTTTGGAAAGCTGGGGACAAATTAGACTGGATGGCAAGTTAAATGAGATCATATGAATCAAGCAATTTCTGGACTAGCTAACCATCCCCTCTCAGAAAAAGTGAGAATTAAAATTGCAGAGTTGTTGCAGGAAGAAATAAGGAGATACAGGCAGATCTACAATAGTTGTGGAAGCTGGTCTAATACCTTTCTGCACTACATTTGGATGCAGTCATGCCTTTTATTTAATGACACATTAAGGAACCATAGCAAAGAAAGAAAGAAAGAAAGAAAGAAAGAAAGAAAGAAAGAAAGAAA
>ML685874.1:291163-405837 GCA_007922175.1 Pelusios castaneus | reverse complement strand
AAAGAAAGAAAGAAAGAAAGAAAGAAAGAAAGAAAGAAAGAAAGAAAGTTGCCTGAACAACTACATTGCTTTCTGAGCGTGCCCAAAGCTATGTTTGGCTGCCTTGAAGGCTTTCACAGTAGAGGTATTAAAAAGTTCTTTTTAGCTACTTCTCCTTTCTTCAGTGTTTGAGTCCACAGGAGGCATGGATTCCAATATGCCAGGGGCACCAAGCAGTAAATCTCCCATCTCTACAAGCTACCAAAAGAGGAGATCAGTAGCAGTGCTTTAGCCAACAGCCACCTGGGAAAAGTGTTCTCTGACATCCTCCAATGTGGAACTCAGTCCCTTTTTCATTCCCCACACCCTGTTTCCAATAGAACCTACATCTGCTGACGTTCAGGTCATCCAGAAGGTTCATCAATAGTCTCAGGTGGGTGGAATAAGGGATATATGGAGGGGGAGGGGTAATTAGGTGATAGATTACACATTGCTGCACCTTTTATATTTAAAGGTGAAGGCAACTAAGAGTGGTTTGGCCTGTCAAGTACTCATGTTCTACGTATTTTTATCCTTAGTATGTATATTTTAAAGTTACCTGTAGAAATACCTAAAGCAACAGGAAAGACACTTATATTTATTTCTTCACATTTAACACCTATTATCCAGAAAGATTGCAACGTACTTTACAAACTATTTATAAATGGATCCAATTACTTGCCCACTACTGAAACACAGCTATCTCCAATTTGTAAGACAGTAGTCTTTGTACACTAATACAGCAGAACCTCAGAGTTCTGAGACCACCAGCCAACCACACACCTCATGTGTGGAACCAGAAATATGCAACCAGGAGCAGCAGAGACAAGGGAGGGAAAAGAAAGAGCAGATACAGTACAGTATTGTATTAAACATACATTACTAAAAAAATAAGGAAAAGTTTTAAAAAATATATTTGACAAGGTCAGAAAACTGTTTCTGTGTTTGTTTAAGTTAAGATGGTAAAAAGCAGCATTCTTCTCCTGCACAGTGAAGTTTCAAACCTGGATTAAGTCAATATTCAATTGTAAACTTCTGAAGGAACAACTGCAACATTTGGTTCACAATTCCGAACATTTCAGAGGTACAGAAAACCTCCATTCCCCAGGTGTTCCTAACTCTGAGGTTCTACTGTATTACCCAGCCATTTATAAGAAAGGAAATGAAGCTTAACTTCTCTAGTTGATATTGTAGGGGGAATTCTATGCAGGCAGAATGTAATTATGCAATTGGAATTTGGCCACGATACTAGAGTTAACGCTGCTGTTCTTACAAAATGTGCCAGGGGATCTTGGAGTGACCAATGGGTGCCATCTACTGAGTCACCAATACCACATCCTGAACAGTCTGAGTTTTCCTTGGAGATCTCACATTTACATACTGATCAGGTCCAGCTCAAATTAGCTTAAGAACACAGCACAACAGCTGGAAGTATAACTATTGGTGTCACTATCAAGAGTAGTAAAATTTGTATAGATTAAAGGGATAAAATCTTTTCACATAGTAAAAAAGAGAGAGAGAACTATAATGAAAGCAACTTTCTATCCGACACCACCTACAGTAAAACCTGCAAGCAGGAATTGTACAATAACAAGATGGTGTTTAGTGTGAGGTTTAGGACATTCTGGCAGAAAACCTAAAGCATCCAGATTGTAAAACACTGTAATAAGTAGGTAATCCCAGCTTGGCGTCCAACTTGCTGCCCTAACCTGTTCCTTATGATTATGATTTTAAAATGTCTCAGTGTCAGCAGGTTCACTGTGAGTCAGAGCTGAAATAATAAGTGGCTTATTTTCCATCCTGATGGAGGAAATACATCACGGCTCATTGTGGCTCACTTACCAAGGCTGTTTTTACAGGAAAATGTAAAAATAACCAAGTCATTTTGGCCTACTGCTCTTATTTTTGATTAACAAAGCCATTACCACAATCAAATTCGAAAAGAAAAAGCACATTTTCAATATGGTCTACAAAAACAATACCTACAAAAATGTATAAGAGCAAATGGCATAAACAGTCAAGAATATTAAATCTGTGATAAACACCCTCTACTGCCAAAATAGCTAAACTGGTCACCCAGTGTTAACAACTGACTATTCATTTGAAGTGAAAACATAGTCTCTGATCCTGCAATCTCTTAATCCCAGGAGTTGCTCTTTCTTTCCTAGGCCTTGATATGACAAATACACGCTACAAAATTACTCAATTAAGCGTTCACAGATTCAAGGCCTATGACTTTGATTTCCTCAGGGCAAGGAATGCCTCTTACTAAGTGTTCATGCAGTGTACAACATAATGTAGTGCAAGGGCTTTTTTTGTGCCGGTATGCACCGGTACGGCATACCGGCATCTATTTTTCCCTGGCCGACCCCGTTGCCCAGCTGGGGCCAGGATCAGCAAGGGAAAGGAGCAGGTCTCCTTTCCCCTGCTGCTGACCCCGGCCCCCAGCTGGGCAGAGGGGCTGGCATGGGAAAGCAAGCTTGTCCAACCTGTGGCCCGCGGGCCACAATCCAGCCCACCCGCGGCTGGAATCCAGCCCATGGACACCTGGGAGCTGCGGCCAGAGTGGGGACTTTTCAAATCTCCCACCCTGAGCATACTCAGATGCATAGCTCAGGACGGGAGCAGCTTGGCCAGGGAATGACTCAGGGCACCCCGGCAGCTCTGGCCAGGTAAGAGGGAAGGGTCAGGAGAGTCAGGCAGTCAGTGGGGAAGGGGCCTGGAGTATCAGGGAGCTGGCGGGGCCTGGGAAGGCCGCTGGGGGCCAGCAGTGGTGGTGGTGTGTGGGGGGAGGGGTGATTGGAAAATTGAATGTGGCCCCTCGCCCAAAAAGGTTCTATAATTCTATGACATCCCTAGAGGCCAGGATCATGAGGAGAAAGGTCACCTTTCCCCTGCTGACACACCCCCCCACCGCTCCTGCCGGAGTACTGACACCTTTTTTTTCTTTTTTTAAAAAAAAAAAGCAGTGTAGTACTAATTCTAACTGGGATTTTATGGTGAGATGCTACCTGTGATGTAAATTTCATCAACAACTCCTCCTTGTGCAGCCAAGGGTGGGAAATGGAACACTACTGCAGGCTCTCTCTGACTCTGTATGGGCGAGGGGCTGGGAGGGGAGGAAGCAGGAGAAGAAGGTACAACGTGCTGGGGGAGGAGCCAGTCAGGGCAGCCCTGGGGCAGAAGGTGCCAGAGAAGAGAGCTGCTGCCGCAGGCACCAGGGGAGGGAGCCAGGCCAGGGACCCACGGATGCCATGGGGAGGGAGCCACTGCCATGGGCACCGCAGGGCGCAAGGTGCTGGGACAGAGGGGTAGGGTGACTAGATCTCTTCCCTCACCCATCACATTTTATCCCCACTTTCTGTCTCATAACCCTATATTTACCCAAGAGATCAGAAGGAATTCAGATATGGAACTACAGAACTACTTACGTGTTAACCTATCGCTGAAACAAGCCTCTGTACTAGATGACTGGAACGTAGCTAATGGAACGCCAAATTTTAAGGAGGGCTCAGAGTGACCATGGCTATTACAGGCCAGTGAGTCTAACATCAGTATTGGGCAAATTGGCAGAAATTATAGTAAAGAACTAATTTATCAGATACATGCATAAATATAATTTATTGGGGAAGAGTCAATGTGGTTTTTGTAAAGGGAAATCATGCCTCAGCTACCTATTAGAATTCTTTGAGGGGGTCAACAAGGAAAGGGCCATCAAGTTGATACAGAGTAGTTGGATTTTTCAGAAAATCTTTGACAAAGTCCCTCACCAGAGTCTCTTAAGCAAACTAAGTAGTTATGGGAGAAGAAAAAGGTGCTTCTGATAGATCAGTAACTGATTAAAAGATAGGATACAAAATGATAGAAATAAATTATCAGCTTTCACAATGGACAGAGGCAAACAGCAGGGTCACCCAAGGATCTACACCGAGACTGGTTCTGTTCAACATATTTGTCTGGAAAAGGAAATGAGCAGTGAAGTGACAAAGTTTGCAGAGGACAAAATTATTCAGGATCACAATGCCCAAAGTTGACTGCAAAGAGTTAAAGGAGGATATAAAACTTGGGTGACTGGGTAACAAAATGGCAAATGAAATTCAATATTGATAAGTGCAAAGTAATTCACATTGGAAAAAACTAATCTCAACTACACATACATAATTATGGGTTCTAAATTAGCTATTACTGCTCAAGAAAGAGATCCTGAAGTCATTATAGATAGCTCTCTGAATGCATAGCACCAGCCAAAAAGAATAGCAGACTGTTAGACTATTAAGAAGAAATGGATAGAAAATAAGATGGACTTTATCATAATGTCCTTATATATATCTATGATGTGCCCAACCCTTGAATGCTGTATTCAGTCATGGTCATTCCAACTCAAAAAGGATATGCTGGAATTAGAAAAGAGAAGAGCAATAAAGATGATCAAGGATATGGAACAACTTCCATATGAAGAGAAACTAAAAACATTAGTGCTGTTTAGCTTTAGAAAAACAGACATGCAAGGAAAGACACAATAGAGATCAATAAAATCTATTAATAGTGCAGAAACAATGAATTAAATTGTTATTCACTCTTTTCCACAATGCACTAACTAGGTGTTACTTGATTAAATTAATAGGCAGGAGGTTTAATACAAACTTGGGGAAATACTTCTTCACACAATGCACAGTTAGCTGTAGAACTCATTGCTATGGGATGTTGTGATGCCCAAAAGCATAACTGAATTCTTTAAAAAAAAAAAAAAACAACAGATAAGTTCATGAAGGATCTGTCCATCAGTGACGATTGCCCAAGATGGTTAGGGATGCAACCCCATGCTCAGGGAAACCCTGGCCTAAACCTTTGATTGCCAGACGCTGGAAGGGGAAGACTGGGGTACGTCACACCAACTGCTCTGTTCTGCCTGCTCCCACTGAGTTGTGGTATAAGCCACTGTCAAAGACAGGATATTGAGGTAAATAGACAATTGATCTGATCCAGAATGGCTGGTCTTATGTTCTTAAGCACCCTTCCCCCCAATAACAGAATTTAAATTTTTTTTAAACAGACAATCCATACTTTTTCTATGGTACCATTACCTGAAATATAAAACTGTTCTTCCAACTACAATGGGCATACTACAGTTATTCAATTTTGAAAATAAAGCATTTATGTAACAATACAAATATGTGCTGGCTTTATCTCATACTGCATTTAAAGAATCTTAGATTATTCTACAAAGTGTATGGAGTTAAATAAAAAAAGGATCATGTAATATTTTATTTCAATACCTAATATTTACACAGCTGCTTTCCCTGAGCTCTCCCAAGTATTTGCATATAAATCTACAGTATTCGCTTTAGAGAAATTAAATTATTATGCATTTTTAAAATCTGATAAATGAAGTCTGATGAGAGGATGTCAGGATGGATAACCATTTTTAGGGGAAAAAAATCAGATGTTTTAGTTTAAATTGGATTTTTTTATTTTATTTAAATTTTTCCTTTCTTTTTAAAAATAAACCTGTTTTAAAAAATCCAAATTTAATACAAAATATGTTGTGGCCTAAATTTATTATAAATCTCTTAAAATATGTAAATAAATTATGCTGAATCCATAAGCCTCTTTCAAAAACTGAGTTAAAGTCTGCTCTTCTATATCATGAAAGCTCTTTTCCCCTAGATCCTAATTTTTGTGGTCAAGCTTCATAAATGTGGTACAACAAGTCATACAGTGTCTTAAGGGATTGTTTTATATCATAAAAATACATTTTATATGCTGTTTTGTATGCTTAATTCCATTCCAGTGACTATCATAATGCAGCTTGACACAAATCATGAGCAAAAAATTGTTTAGTAAATAAGCAATATATCATTCACCATTTTCTAACGTATCAAAAATGTACACTTAACAATATGAAAATGTTAAACTATATATATGCTTCAATAAAAATATATAGCTGTGTCTTACTAGCTAGTAAAAATATACCAAATTAGTGTAAAGACTCCATTTAGTTGTAAAGCAAAGTTTTAATGGCTATAACAACTAATGAGACCGCACCTTTTTTTAAAAAAAAAAGAAACACAAATGGAAAAGTTTATTAAAATCAGTTATTGAAATTTGAGACTCCTCATGCCATGAGTTAAATCATGCCATCCTAGAAGACAGATTACAATCCACTAGTATGGAAGGCCGCAGGGGAATCCTAAGAGAAGCTTGTCTTTATTGCAGCGTTTCTGACGATGTTGCTCCGCAGACATAGTGCAGGTGTTCCATGGACCCACCACAACCTCTCCCCATTGGGAGGGCTGAGTGGGAAGCAGGGAAGGAGCAATTTAAAATGCCCCAGCCTCAGCTAAGCTTCCAGATGTGCGGTGGCTGACATTCATGCACGCCTGAAGGCTTTGCTGCAGCTGGAGCATTTTAAATCTCCCGCCATAGTTGCTGGCTTTTTCGAGAACATTTTCACCAGGTGTTCTGCATAAAGTAATTAATACCTTTAGGTGTTCCCCTGCACTAAAGGTTGAGATACACTGTTCTAGTGACTGGCAGAACACTGGAAGTTGGTTGTCAAAATGCAAGTTCTCAAATGGTAATCAGAGGCAGCTAGTAATATCTGTCAGGTCCTGTTTTCATTATTGACAGATTAAATAGCACGCTAATGAAACATATAGAGGATGCTTAATTTGGAGGAGTTCTGAGTAAGCTCCATACGTTACCACAAAGAAGTGCAGAAATTAGAAACGGACAGAAAATGGAGACATTGATCTCTGGGGAAAAATTTAAGCAAACAATCAGTCTGAGGTAAGAAAGTTTGACAGAGAAACATAGAAAGCAGTAATACCTAAAAAGCAGAGATAAGCAAACACATGAATTTTGAGCTTGCAATAGGATGAGACGCTTAAAAAAAAAAAAAAAAAAAAAGAACCAACAGAATTTTAAACTACATCTATTTGGAGCGTCACATCCTGGAGGTATACCTCCCATTCATCCCACTGCACACTGCTTTAGTGTGACTGTATCTGGAATACGAATTTAGTCCTGGACACTTTCTCACCAAGAGAATTAGGAGGGAGTTCAGAGAAAAGCAACAAATAATAAAGGAGGTGAGGAGACTGAGTTGAATAACGATTAAAAAGAATAAGTAAAATATACCTCGTTTAAGTGACAATTAAGTATTGGGGACAGTGCCTACAAATAATAAACCTATGAGTTATACATCAAGATGCATGCGTCAATACTTTCAACAACCTCATCTTATTTCTATATACACCATCCTCCAATTACCCTACATATTTATCCATACATCACTAATGTACCTTACTTCAAAATCTGAATGTAAATTTCTTGAGGGGGTGGGAGGAGAGGGGAGAGCATCTTTCCTTTGTTGGGCTTAATGAACTTCTCTAGTGTATACCAAACTTTTTAAGTTGAAAAGTATATGAACCATGCCTACACCAAGGAGGGAATGACAATACTTAGCACAGCAAAAAAGGGTAAAATAACAGCAAAAATATTAAAGGTAAAAGGAAAGTAAAATCAAGGCTCAACAAATTCCATAGCTCTTCATATTTAAAATACACTGATATAAACACAAAAGTGTACAATAACCAACAATCCAGCATTGAATTTCCATGTATAATACCTATGACCATACAAACTGAACACCATATGGCATTACATTTACAATGCTGATTAAGAAACAGCTTAGGGCTAGTCTACACTACTGAGCCTTTGCTAATGTAACTACATCAGAAAAGTACCCCACTGGAGACACAACAAAAGAAGTTCTAAAATCTACCAACATAGCTAAACCTTCAGAATACAGGGGTCGGCAACACAAAAGCTAAGAAGAGCCATTTTTTAAAAATTCCTTCAATAGCCAAGTGTTTTGAGAGCCACAATGGGTGTAGCCTCCTGGTGGGGGGAGCTGGGCCAGAGCGCCTGCTGCAAGAAGCCAGGAACCAGAAGCAGGTCCTCCACAGGGTCCCCCAGTGGCAGAGGGGAGCCCAGAGCCTGGCGTAGGCTGCCCACAGGATCCTCCGGTGGCAGGGGGTCCCGAAGCCCAGAGCCGCAAGAGGGCAGCCAAAGAGCCACATGCGGCTCCACAGCCACAGGTTGCAGACCCCTGATCTATGTCAACAAAAGCACTCTGTCCGCACAGTTGCCTTTACCTTGGGGATGTTACCAGTATAATATTACAAACTGCTACCAATAGCAGTTACTAACATTTGCCATAATTAGCTGCCTCAACCTTTCCTTTTCATCCATCAAGGGTCAAACTGGTTAAACTGTGACAAATGGGGGTACACCTGTCATGGTTTGCTACCTCTCATTCTTCCCCATCAGCTGCTCCAAAAGTAACAAATTGTGACGAAAGGTTGCATATACCTCCCAATTTGTTAACTCTCGCCTTTCCCCATCTCCTGATCCAGGCAGCAATAAGTTGTGCTGGTTGGAGGCACTCCCATCATCACTTACTACCATTGTGATTTTTTTATTTTAAATTGGACACAAAGAAAGGTATTTTTGTCACTTGGAAAAGCATTCTACAGAGTTAAACTGCAGAACTATTGTATGTAAAACTCTGAATGAAAATGTTGTTTTTAGTTTATTAGTCTATTTCCAATGTAGATTAGAAACTGTGTGGCCTCTAGCAAACAAACATTTAATGCACGCAGAACACTGAAACTAGTGTAAAGCACTGAAAACAGTTTTTTTAAAAAAATACTTATAAATAGGTTTTAAACACTGCCTATTAGGCAGATAATCTATCATTTTTCCTTATACATACAGACTTCCCTTTCCTTCCCCTCATTGTCACCATCACACATATAGATCAAGTTTTCTAAACAAAATTGCACTTCTCTGCTTTGGCACAAATGTATGAGCATATTGCCCTCTGATCTTATTCCAGAGAGATATTTTCTCAGGCCTTTTCCTCACTGTTAAAACTGAAATGCCTTGTCCTGAGGTAAAAAACACAACAAGAATAGTTCTTGCATCTTAGTTAACCCAAGTTAAGCAAAACTAAAAACCACTTTTTTAGCCATGAGGAAAAGGCCTACATGCTACATTCACAAAGGGAGACCAGCATCACAATGCTCAACTTTAGGCATCAAGAAAGTCACTGAAACACCACTGCATTTTTCACAAATCCCGAGTTAGATCACTTCCTATAGAAGGAATGGGGAAAGAGACAGCTCAGAGCAGGATCCACAAAAGCCAGCTTAGAAGGAGCAAGGAACTGAATTTATGTCTCCCGTATGCTACACGAGTAGTCTAATCGTTGACCTAGAGGTAATAAAGGAGGTGATGACACCAGGTTCTCTTCTTCCAGGCAGATTTTGAATGGGATACAATCCAGTAGGCAGCCCCTGAGTATGCTTACTAGATTGGGGCCTACATGCAAGATAAGTAATCCCTATCCCCACAAAGCATCCCTGGATTGTGAATCACCCTGAAGTTTAGGTAGGATATACACACAAGTTGCCTAGAGTAAGGAAGCACAGTGCTCATGCTCAGAGGCAGAAACTTAAATGCCTACGTTATCCTGAAAACGGAGGTACAAAATGAGTTGATGTACCTAAAGATCTGGGAAATGCAGTGGACCCTAAAGTTGGAACATAGGTTGATTCACAAACATGTAGGTGCCTAATTCTCTCTAATGAGGAACAAAGAGAACCCAGGAATTATAGACCAATCAGCCTGGAGACCTGGAAAGAAACTGGAACAAATTATTTAACAATCAGTTTATAAAGACCAAAAGGATAATGGGATTATAAGTAATAACCATCATGGACTGTCAAGAACAACTCATGCCAAACCGAATTAATTTCCCTGTTAGGGTGATTGGCCTACTAGAGGGGGAGAAACAGTACGCATGATAGATGTTAACGTTAGTAAGGCTTTTGAAACAGTCCCACATGATATTCTCATAAGCATACTAGAGAAATGGGGTCCAGATGTAGATTAAATGTTTGTTTACTAGAGGCCATACAGGTCTCTCTTTGGGAGAGAACTAAAACTGTGAAGCTACTCTGAATGCATGCACAACTGATTGAAAGACCACACTCAAGAGTTATCACTGGTTTGTTGTCAAACTGGGAGGGCATATCTAGTGGAGATCTGCAGAGCCCAACCATGGGTGCAGAACTATTCAATATTTTCATCAATGATCTGTATAATGGAGTGGGAAGTATGCGTATAAAATGTACAGATGACACCAAACTGGAAGAGGTTGCAGGCACTTTGGAGGATAGGATTAGAATTCAAATGACCTAGACAAACTGGAAAATTGGTCTGAATTCAACAAGATGAAATTCAATACAGACAAGCGCAAAGTACTTCATTTAAGACATAAAAATCAAATGCACACCTACAAAATGGGGAATAAAGCAGTAATACTGAAATGGATCTGAGGGTTATAGTGGATCACAGCTTGAATGAGAGTTAATATGATGCAGCTGTGAAAAATGGCTAGCACCACTAACAGGAGGTAACTGTCGTCTTCTACTTGGCACTGATGAGGCCTCCAACTAGAGTGCGATGTCCAGTTCTGGGCACCACACCTCAGGAAAGATGTGGACAAACTGAAGCGAATGCAGAGAGAGCAACAAAAGTGACTAAAGATTTAAAAACCTGTCCTATGAGGAAAGATTAAAAGAATGGACATGGTTAGTCTTGAGAAAAGACAGCTGTGAAGACTAGTTAACATTCTTCAACTATGTTAATGGCTGTTATAAAAGGGGCTGAACAATTATTCACGATGTCCACTGAATAGAGGACAAGAGGCAATGGCCTTAATCTGTGGAAAGGGACATTTAGGTTAGATATTAGGGAAAAAACTAACTATAAGGATAATTAAGTTCTGAAACGTGCTTCCAAGGAAAGTAGTGGAATTCCAACCACTGGAGGGGAATGTTTAAGACCAGGCTAGACAAACACCTGTCAGAAATGGCCTAGGTTTACGTGGTCTCACCTCAGCCCAGGAAGTGGGTGGATTTAATGACTTCTCTAGGTGCCTTCCAGCCCTACATTTCTGTCAATCTATGCTTCTATGATATGGCCATAACATTTTGCAAAGATGCTTGGCTTGTTCAGATCTTTGTAAGCATGTCAGCAGCATCCTTCTTTTTGAAACATTTCTCAGTGTTGTTAGCAAAACCACCCCTCACAACAAGCACATGCATGCTCTTGGAGTGATCAGCTACTGATGTTACAGGGCTGTCTTCAGCAGATATATTTTTAGCACTGTCCCCTTTTGATTAGCTCAGCTAAAAGGCAGGTAAACAAGGAGTGACCTACCAATTGGCTTGCCTACAAGAAAATATCCTATGCAGCTTCCGAAACAAACACAGATCACATCTAGTAACTGACACCTTATTTCTGGGGAGGTTTCTGGGGCAGGTGACCAGATCTATACCCTGCACACATGCAGAAATACAACAACATTAAAATTTTTCAAGTGAGCTGAAAATATTTTCACTGCAGCATACTGTAACCTCACAGCTTTGTGGCTATCACAATAATTGACTCATTAATATCATCCTCATAGTATCATCCTCAAAGGTACAAATGCTGTGTTTATAAGTTAAATTGTCTCAGGAGCACATACTTAGTACAAAATAAGGTAATCTCATGTATGATCTGCGAGCAGATAAAGGCTGAGATCAAGAAGCAATCTTTACAGTTTAAGCACCAAAAACATAGATCAATTAGAATAATAGAATCATAGAAACTGGAAGGAACCATGAGAGGTCATTGAGTCCAGTCCCCTGCACTCACAGCAGGACCGACTACTCTCTTAAACCATCCCTGACTGGTGCTTGTCTAACCTGCTCTTAAAAACTTCCAATGATGGAGATTCCACAATCTGCCTAGGCAACTTATTCCAGTGGTTAATCACCCTGACAGTTAGGGATTTTTTTCCTAATGTCCAACCTACACCTCCCTTGCTGTAATTTAAGCTCATTGCTTCTTGTGCTATCATCAGCAGTTAAGGAGAATAATTTTTCTCCCTCCTCCTTATGACATCCTTTTAGGTACTTGAAAACGGTTATCATGCCCTTCTCAGTCTCCTCTTTTCCTGACTAAACAAATCCAGCTCTTTGAATCTTCTCTCATAAGTCAAGTGTTCCAGACCCTTAATCATACATGATGTTCTTCTCTGGATTATCTCCAATTTGTCCACATCTTTTCTGAAATGAGGTGCCCAGAACTGGACACAATACTCCAGTTAAGGCCTAATCAGTGCAAAGTAGAGCGGAAGAATTACCTCTCATGTCTTAAATGTATACACTCTTGTTAATACATCTCAGAATGGTGTTTGCTTTTTTTTGCAACAGTGTTACACTGTTGACTCATATTTAGCTTGTGGTCCACTATGATACTCAGATCCCTTTCTGCAGTATTCCTTCCTAGGCAGTCATTGCCCATTTTGTATGTGCGTAATGCATTGTTCTTTCCTAAGTGGCGTACTTTGTACTTGTCTTTATTGAATTTCTTCTATTTACCTCAGACCATTTCATTAGTTTGTCCAAGTCCTTTTGAATTGTGATCCTATTCTCCAAAGCACTTGCAACCCTTCCCAACTTGGTATCATCGGCAAACTTTATAAAGTGTACTCTGTATGCCATCATCTAAATCACTGATGAAAATATTGAACAGAACCAGACCCAGAACCGATCACTGCAGTACCCTGCTTGTTATGCCCTTCCAGCATGACTGTGAACCATTGATAACTACTCACAGGGAAGGGAAGGCAAGCTAGTTCAGCCCAGGCCCATAGAGTGTCCCTTTTTCCCCTTCAGGAAATATGATCATCCTACAAATGTGTGGACTGCAATGAAGCTTTATACAGGCATAAAAACTAATAAGGGACTCTTCTAAACATTGGGAAGTGTAATTTTTGGAGAGGGAGTCTATGTAAGATATTTCACTGAATCAGATCTCCTTAAGCAGCTCAATACATCACACTGGATGGGGAAGAACTGCCTTGTCCAGACATTGGGACAAATTATGCCCTTAAGAACACAGCCCTGGTAAGGGGGTGCTGAGATGGACCATCCCAAAAATGGCAGAGGGGAGCCTTTCCATCCCCAAACACCCTATTTTTGCAGGCACATCCCATCTGGAGTAACTGTTATCCCCTCTATCCCTACCCATCCAGGGATTTCCCCTCCGTCACCACTTGGCAGCAGCATCTCAACCTGGTTCTCAACCCCAGCTCCTATCCCCCATCCTTGACTTGGCCCCTCTCCTTCCCCTGCTTCCTGTTATTTGACCCGCCCCTGCATTCAGTTGGGCCCCGACACAGACTCTGCCCATCCCCCACGCTCCACCCCCTGCACGCTCAGTTTGTAATATACACCACACTCTTCCCGCTGGCACACCTAGATCAACAAAGCTACATGCATCTCTGTAGTATAGAATAAACCTTATAATCAGATTACAATAACTTTGCACATGGGAGAGAGACAAGCACTCACTCCATAACTATCAAATAAAGTACCGAAGAACAAATGTAAGGTAGATTCTGCTGCTCTCCTTTTGAAGTTCCACAGCTCTTCTGGGCTAAGAGCAGCCTGTAAACTGACATTTTTAAAGAAGCAGAAAGGCATTATCTTCAGTTTCCTGAATAAAGCTTCTTCAGTTCTCTAAGTGTTGTAAGAGCTCAAATTCATCTTACCTTTGAAACCACAAAATCTTTTGGGTCACAGTGATGAAGACAGAGAGCCGCAAATGCTGCAGTGCCATCTCTCTCTTTGTTTCTCTCTCTCACACATCTTGCAATAGCTTGCTGACAGAAACCACTCTGTCTGTTTTTGTTTCTATCCCCTACTGCCTTTTAGCTGGGAAAAGAAAACCCACACACAAACCACCATTTCGGCCCTATCTATCCCTGTTAACCCATTAGGCAACCTATTAACTCTAAAGCACGAATTCTGAAGGAAAGATGTTCTTGTAGTAAAGTCACAGGATTTTTTTAGTTCTATTCCTGGCTCTACCACAAAAATTCCTGTATGACCTCTGGAAATTTACTTAGTCTCTGTGCCTCAGTTTCCCCATCGGTAAAAGCAAGGATAGGAATGCTTCTCAGTCAGAGGGGTGTTGAGGATAAACTAATATTTGTACAGCACACAAAAGCCTTTAGAGAGACTCAAAGAATCACTATGCATACACTGAGTCACCATTCCAAAATAAGTGAAAATATTAAAGTGCAACACTGATACTGAAAAAGCATCCAAGTGCAAAAAGGTATCTTATTCTGCTAAAACTTATCACACATTCTGTAGAACATTAGAATGACTATGTAAAAATGGTACCTCACTCACATGATCTGCTCTTTGTGTTTATTCTTACTCACAGATACCTATGGTGATCATACAATCCATTTTTGACAGGACAGTCCCTTTTTTAAGCCCTGTCCTGACTACCCTGACTTTTTTGATAAAAGTGGGCATTGTCCAAAAAAACAAAAAGTGGAGTGTGGAAGAATATGCAGGGGAGGAGGGTGCAGCAACACCAGCCTTGCACAGGGAAGGAGAGTGCAGGGTTCAGGCCAACCCCACACAGAGCTAGATGAGTAAAATTTTAGGTTGAAGGCACTGAAACTATAATTAAGGAATTCCACTGACACTTTAGTTTTAGAGTCACCTTTCACAACAGAACCACACTTTAAAGGAATCATAAATTAAAGAAAGAGAAGGAAAAATAGCCAGTATTCATAACGGCAAAGTATTTACTATTGTCTATGCCATCCTTCAAATCTATACCCTTCTACACTATATTTCAGAGTCAAGACATGTGTTTATATTTTACGCTATCTCATTTTACAGTTTTTTAATGTAGGCTGGCACAAACTTAAGCAGACATATTGTAACTCTACAGACAGCAATTCTTATTTAATTCTTAAAACAAAAGTTTGCTGCTCTCCAGTTGATATCAGCGCTTTAAATCTACTCCTTTTGCCCCATAGGGAATAGAGAATTGATATGTGTATATTTTAAAATAATTAGCATTGGAACACTTACTGCACAGACAGCTTACTTTTTCATTTGAATTATTTGCATAAAGTACTGTTTGACACTTCATTCTTTCAACATCAAGTTCCTTTAAAGCATACTACTGAATCTTTTTTGGTTGTGGGAAGACTATTTTCTTTAAAAACTAGTGAAAAATCCTATAGGCTGTACTATCACAGTTTCTTTTACATAACTATCTTTCATTATCTAACAAATTAGATGTTTTAAAATGTTCCTCTTCACAACACACACTGTTCTTCTTTACAAGAAAAATTTCCTTTCTTTATTACAAAGACAGACAGTAGAATATTATTAAGTCAAAACTGAACAAATAAACCACCCCATCATTATACGTCTTATGTTCTGCTTGTCTACATACTCCACAGCGTGCCAATCACTGTTCAGCTTAACATATTTCAAAATTATTTCTCACTTCCTCTACTACCTTTGAGAAGAAAAAAATTGCTTTCATTTTTAAAAGCCACACCTCCAAGTGGAGGGGGGAGGAAGATTTCACCAATTAAATATTTGCAGTTTACCAGAAGACTATACTCTTAGTTCCTTTGTTCTAATATTTAAAATGTCAAGCCTTTTAGACCTCCTAATAAGCACCAAATAATTTACAGTTAAGTACATTCCTAACGTATGTTCAGAGAGCTGGAAGGTTTCTGACTGACAGCTGTCATGACAATCTCTGGATTCATACAAATACCTTATGGTTAATGTCTATACAAAGCATGTATGTATGACTAAATAAGACTTTTGCAATGCAATTGTGTGATAGTGTAAATTTTAATGGCTTTTTTTTTTGTTCTGTTCTTTTTTAAACACTCAACTTGGTAATGAAGATACAAGAGCAACTTGAAAATTGCACCCTTTTGAGGTTATGATCATTTTAAAATACGAATCACTTAATCTAAAAGTTACCGGACTGTGCACAGAGCCCTCCAAGAGCTGGGTAAGCATATTCTTAGTCCTGCAAGCTCAGGACTACAGACCTGAAAGTGGCACTATAATTTTGTGCAGAAATTAGACTGCTCACTTTATTTCCTGAATCTCTGTATGTTTCATTTATAAAACACTGAGTGCTTAATGTCCGTTTTCATTCCCCTCCCCTCTTCACCATGAGCATCTTTCACCACAGCTTGAGGCATGTTGAATTGGCTGAATGATTTTCAAATACAAAAGCTAGTGAAGTAAAAGGAACTGCTCTGCTAGTTGGGCCAGCAGAAGAAAAACATTAGAGCAGGTCTTACATATTTAGTTTGGAAAAGGATTTGGCACTCACACACCAACTCATTGCACAGTGACAAACAAGGCTGCCTCTTCCCCTCTTTTTGTGGCTCTCCAAGGTCAGAAAGAACATTTTCAAAATCTAGTTGTACTCATGCACTGAAAAGCACATTCCATCAGCATTATAGCTATATTCTTTAACTAGGCTAGTAATACAATGGGAAAATCCTAAGTGGCCAAGAAGTTGCTAAACACTAATGTAAATTTTGTACGTGTTGGGAAAGATGTTCCCAAACACCACGGAGTAGGAAAATGTATTCCTCCTTATGTGAAAACTTCCATTCGTTGAATAATGACGTTCACAAACCTGTCGTATACTACAGCCTGTTTGCAGGATGGAAGCAAAATCAGAGCAGTCAGACACCCAGCAGCAGTGGAATGACCCACTCCTTAAGTTCCCTCCAGTTGAGAGCTTCCATTGCAAGGATCATTCAAATCTACTGTGAAGGGGGAACTGCAACCTGCCAACTGAGCCACTCCTTCTCCATGAATGAGTCAGGGGGTGAAAGCAGAACAGACCCTCCTATTTGCCTCCAGCTTTTTCCAGCCTAGTTGCTCACTCCCTGAAAAATGCAGGACCACCAACCCCTACAAATGCCTCAAAAGCATGGGGGCTGGACACTTTTTATAGTGGGAGTCCTGAGATCCATTGAACCAAACTGTAAATCCTGTATATGATGGAGATCACTTCAAAGCCAGGGGGTGCAACCACACCCTAGTTCCAGCACCTCTAGCTCAGAAGATGAATTGGAACAGGGGAAATAATTTCTCTCAGTCATGACTGGGAATTAGACACATTATTGAACAATCTGTTAACCTAAAAATGTGAAATGAAGTTTGCAATTTCCTTCAAAAAATCTCTGAGCAAAGATGTCTGGTTGAGTTGCCTGCTGCTGTGGAGATAAGAAAAAAAATGGAGGTACTTCAGCAGGTGGGAAAAAAAAAGTCTGGGTCTGCCCTCAAGCTAAAAGTACCCATTATGACAGATCTCTGGACGATAGCACAAAAGTGTTGTATCTGTCCATAATCTGGGATAAATTTAACATTTGTTAAACAAAGAAAGCCTCGCCCCACAAATTATTTGGATACCTTTTTAGAAATTCTTTACCTACGTATCAGTTTACACTACAAATGAAAATTTAAAGACCATTCACTATTTGTTTTTATTTTTAAAAACATGCATTTCACTGAAGTCGTTCCCAGGTTTTTTCACTTACCAGTTCTCAGATGTCCCAACACATTGCTGCTAAAATTGGCCTCTCCGTACTAGACACAAATCTTTACATGTACAATTTTTTAAATTTCAAGACATTTTATTCATAACACAAGTTTTTCAAAAAGGAATAATTCCACAAAATATGCCTACATTGAGTATTCCTTCACTTTCATGGAAAATCCGTAATCTTGTATCACTACAGCCATATAAATAAATTCCAGAGTGGTAGCCATGTTAGTCACAAATAGGAAAAATCCTGTAGCACCTAAAGACTAACAAAGTTCTTTGGGCATAAGTTTTCGTGGGCTGCAACCCACTTTCTCAGATGCATGAATACTGCATATTGCTGACAAATCACTACATTAATTTAAAAATTTTAATTAAATTTGAGTTTTGTCTGTCTGTCCTTTGTTTATTAACAGAACTCCTCCATCTGAAGGACTGAAAAAGAATGGCTAATCATGTACTTCTTTTTAGTCCAGCCCATAATACGAAGCACTCTAAAGTATAACAAATACAAAACAAAAGTTTAATACTTTACACAATATGAAACTAACCTGTGGAACTCAGAGTTGCAGGATAACTTAAGACACACAATTTGTGATTACAAAGCAATGTGATATTTTTATGAACAACAGCATCTCTTGTTAAACTAACTGAAATAAAATTACAGGTGTTAATAATCCATTTGCTTCAGGGCATAAATTCATCATCAGCTTCAGGAAGTAAAGCTTTTCTTATGTGTCAGATTTATCTGTAGCACAACTTTCACAAATGAACAAACAATTTTAGCTTTTAATTCCTGGTAATTAAAATTGTCTTGTTTGATTTGGTGAAGACGACAGGTATATTTATGCAGAGCTGCCAGTTTTATAAGCTTTGACAGAATTAATTTTGTGTGTTTCTCCAGCCTAAGTATACACTACATATGTGGCTGTACACTCTCCAGGCACACAGTGTTTAGGGTGGGGGATTAAACAATAGTTTTAAAATAAGGTTTTGAAGGACATTAAAACAGTGGGTAGGTAAAATCTGTATTAAAAGTTTTAAAATGTCAATAAAACATTATGTAACTTATTAGTACTTTTGCATATGTATAAAGGAAGGCATTCAGCTAAGTCTATGAGCTTTGACAAAATGAAAGTGGGGAAAATAGCTTAAAATATTACATGGAACTTCAGTTAGCCAAGTTTTTTTTTCCCCCAAATATTTGAAAGACTGACACTGTATGCAGGTTTCTCTGAGACAACTGCTAGCATTGTCAAAAAAAACTACTACTAGAACGTCCAGAGAGAAGGGAAATGCCTCCCTAAGATTCCTCAAGGTTATGAATCCGTATTTTTCAAGACAGTCAGCACCTTCAACTTGCAACTTTGGTTCGAGAGACTTTGACAAACGGCTCTTCCAACCATTTGTAGCATCTCCAGCATTACTACATTGGCTGTTCTTTGAAACATTCTGTACTTGGACGTCTGCAACCTCAAAACAGAATGTATGATGTAATATGTTTCATGATATGATTTGTGGCTATAAGAAAGAAAACACTGGCAATTAAATTGAAAAGTCATGAGTATATTAAGAGGAAAATCTGCATTTTACTGGCTTTGGGGGGAAGGCGAAAGATACAGCAGACAAAATGATAATATTTGAACAACTTCATATACTAGCATATTAGAATAAATATACAGAACTCACTTGAGAAGTGATTTTCCCAAAAGGAATAAAAACGTTCTAGGTTAGAACAAACCTACACAGATTTCTGTTTATCTTTTTGGCATACTAAACTAAATGCAACAACTGAAAAGATTTTAAAAATTTGAAGTCGCAATCTAGGCGAATCACCACTTAGCTTATATTTTAAAGCAACCATTTTGCAATGTTTCACTTTAACTCTCTGACAGAACAGACAATCCATGTCCAATGATTTGTGACTCTCAGTTGAACAATCTTGTGTCTGTTAAGTTTACCACCAGTCATCAAAAAGTACTAATGGGGCATTGGAGCACTGTGTTAAAACAGGCAACAAAGTAAATTATTTTTATATAAAATGCCTACAGGATAACACTGCAGTATCAAACTAATATTACAGTCAAACCAGCACTGCTGTCGTTTTAAAACGTTTACATATTCATCTAGCAAAAATCCACTAGTAACATGGCATTACATTGGTTAAACAGACCAAATACCATACACTGCACAATTAATCCTTAAAACTACTCCAGTGTGTTACTATTTCGAATTTTAAAAGAATGTTATTTCTACTAGATACAAATATTTAACGTACTGATTTTTTTAAAAAAGTTCTGGAGTTTGGGGATTTTTTAAGTCTGTTGGCTTTACTTAATATAATTTTCAGAACAGCTCTGCATATTAATAGTATCCAGAAGAAATTTAGGCAAAAATCAGGATGGCTATGCGAGAGTGTAATAAAAAATATTGTGTGTTAAACAGTACTTTCACTTAAACTACAATTTATTTATTACTCATTTCCTATGAGGAACACTACCCAAATTGCACCATCTGTCTCCTTCTATACCAGTAACTGACTAGCACCAGTCACAGGGGCTGGCCTTTATCTCTGGCTCTACTAAGAAGAACCAGCCACGGCCGGCCTTAGTGGTAGGCAAGCTAGGCAGCTGCCTAGGGCCACTGATTTTAGGGGCTGCCTAATTTTGAAAAAAAAAAAAAAAAAATCAAAACCTCCACAGCTGGGGCAAGGTCCCCGCAGTGGGGGCAGGCTCCCGGGGGTGCGGGTAGCCCGGGTCTAGCCCAGGACGGGGGGTGTTCAAGCAGGGGTTAAAGGGACCCAGCAAAGCAAAGACTCCGGCGGAATGCTTGTTCCGCGCTGTCCTGCTGTGGCCAGGCTGGGGAGTTTCCAATTTCCTGCCCTGAGCATGCTCACACAGAGCGTGCTCAGGGCGGGAGCAGCCAGCTGGCCAAGGAGCGGCTCCCAGTCTGGCCAGTGGGGCGTCGCTGCCCCCAAAATAGGTTCAGGCCCTGGGCCCGGGGGATGGATCGGGGACCCGATCCGTTCCCTGGGTCCCCGGCTGGGATGGGGCCAGATCGGGCTTCCACCATCGCTGACCTGCGGCCCAGCCCCAGCCCATCGGGCTAGTGGCGGCCAGGCCCTGGATCTCGGCTGGGGCTGCATCGGGCCGGCAGCAGCTGAGCCCCGGATCCCGGGCCCTGGCGGGAGCCCGATCGGGCCAACAGCGGCCAAGCCCTGGGTCCCCACCAGACTTGGGGCGCTGGGCCAAGGGGCATGTGCCCCGTGTGCCCAGCATCAGCAACACCACTGCTGGACACCCCTGCAGCTCCAGGCCTCCAGCCAGGTAAGGGGAGCCAGAGGAGGGGGGAAGGGGCTGGGGGCAGGGGACAGCAAGGAGCGGGGAAGGGGTTGGGGGTTTTGGGAGCTGGCAGTCGGGCGGGGAAGGGGCCAGGGGGATTGGGCCGCCAAGAATAAACTTGCCTAGAGCCACCAACCGTCTAAGGCCAGCCCTGAACCAGCCAACCCAGATCCACGTGTGGGTAGTCAATTGGTACTGCTACCTAGCTAGGCAGTAGTTAATGAGTTAAGAAACACTCAGGACTTAAAGGGTTATGAGAACTCAGGCAGGAGCACAGAGGAAGCTCCCCGGAAGAGGACTCCTCAGAAGAACCAGATAGGAAGCTACACCTAGGAGCATCTCCCTAGCAAACAGATGCTCCGGGAGAGAGAACGTTCCACAGGAAACAGCTTACACAGCTCTCCAAGCAGGGAGGCCTAGGAGACACTCTGAGGCAGCAGGAAAGAGGCTGCAGAGCTCCAAGCACTTGAGAAGCCAGGGGACTGACTGCAGAAGGTGAAGGCTTATTTACTTATGTTTGGCAGTTGATTAAAAGAACTCAACCCCTGATGGGGCACTGTTCTCTATATACATGCCTCATTGAATTTACTAAAAGCCCAGTAGGGGAAACTGAGGCAGAGACCTAATCCAGTTTCCACACAAGCGTACTCCAAGGATGAATGCCCAACATAATAAATCCACACAGCAGACAATTTAAAGACCATTTGGCTGAATTCTGTATTCAGTTACACTTTTATAACCCCATACGTTTTAATGGGGCTGGACAGATGTAACCAAGGACCACAAATCAAGGCTACAAAACGCAAATAATTTTACTTCTCCAAGTATTTCTTTTTATGAAGGACCCAGAAGGCTTAAAGTTAAGAGAATACCATTTTGGAGATACTGAATGAAAGTTGACCGTAGTTCAGCCAGCTGGTTGCATTCAGTTATTCACCACCCAAAATGTGGCCCAGAAACAATATTTTGCATTGTAGAAGGTTTTTTTCATAGCTGCTACCTTCTGAAAAGCTGCTCGGGTGTTCTTCTAATCTTCAAGGCCAATTAAATATGAAGACAACGGCTTTCAATTGCTCTTGATGCCAGAGATTAATATGAAGAAGAGCAAAGAATGGGCACAAAAGAAATAATGTACAGAGCATCAAAAATTAGTAAATGCTACAAGTTAGGCAAAGAGTCAGAGTGCAGCACCAACTAAAACATCAGCCAAATCTGGATGCACACATCTAAGCCTCAGTTTTGAAGGATTCTGCAAGAACAGCCTTCAGTCTTTTTACAGCCTCAGTTGCTAACTATAAATCTCCAGAAGTAAAGACATGAATAAAAGCCTTTAAGATACTGTACAGCTACATTAAACACGTCATCTGATGTCTAAACTGCAAAAGAACACTAAGAAGTTGCCCTGCCAATGTTTTACTAAGGGTTGCAAGTGTTGCCTCCAAGCTTGTAACTATTATTTCTTTCATATAATTCTCACCTTAAAGCATAAAAGGGGTGAAAGGCATGTCCCAAGTTCACTTGTAGAGAGACTAATGCTAGAATTTACAAATCAGAAGTCAGTTAGGAATATTATTCTCTTAATTCCTCAGGACTGACCATTGAGGGATTTCCACAGGTTTAATACACAGACGACTTACCCTGAACACACTTAACAGATTTCTATTCTGATACCCAAGTAGCATTCTCTATTGCTGGACAATATTATAGAGATACAGTACTTCCAAACAGCAATTCCTCCACTGCTGGTATTTCAAAGCAAAGCTTCAGAGTTAGAAGTGAAAAAAAGTTGACTGACTGCATCATAGAACTTTTATGAACACCATCCCCATCAAACCTACACAACAGAAAGTAGTAGTAGGAAAAGACAGTCAGTGGTGCTGTGCTGTGGGATGTCTTCCAGAGAAATACAATACAGTGTAGGAAGTAACAAATTAAGTTACAAGTTGAGTGGAATGTTGAACTCTCATCTGATGGGCCAGTCAACAGTGCATTCAATTGAAACTCTATACCTCATTAAAATAACTATGCGATGCTTTTTTTTTTTTTTTTCATTTTTTTATTCTTATAGTAGTAATTGCCACACCTCGGGACGTTTTCTTCACACAGATGACTAATTATAACATTAACTGCCTAGACACTGTGCCTCGGACTAAAAACTCCTCCCATGACAAGACTGAAGCACTTATTTCAGCATTTATTGTTGCTCATGTAAAAGTTATCTTTTTGTAGTCTTTACTTTTGAGTGCTATCTGATCAATGGCCCAAACCAGTAATACTGCTATCCCAGTTGTTATAAACAATGCATTACGGTTGTTTGCTAAATATTTTGCCCCCCAAATGCTATTTCTACGCATGTATATACTATCATTACACAACCAAGTTAATGGAACACATTGTTTGATCACTGCAGTCAATTCACATCTGTTGCAATATGAAATAATCTTGGCCAAGAACTATTCAGTTCTTGTAGCACAGATGATTCTCTAGTGGCAGAAATTTGAGGATAAGTCTATTATAATGTTAATTGTGGATGTACTTCTTCAAGGAAAAAGGGGTGGGTAGGATGGGGTGGAGGCAGGTGAATATTTAGGGTTTTAAGTGATAAAAGAGGACACTGAGTTTTTCCAGAATCAAACTATGTATTCAAAATGTAATTATTTAATATAACTAATCATTTTATACACCTGTAACCTCCATTGCAATGATTTTGCAAAGCCATCCTAATGAATGGAAATAAAGTAAAGTGGCCCCTAATTAGGCAGCCAATACATTTCGACTCATCTTCATCCCCAAAAAGGCAGGTTTTTTCCCTTTTTCTATCAACTTCTAAGATCCTGTTTTGAATCAAAATATCCAAGTTCAATTTGATTAGGTTACTAGCAAATTTGTGTTCTCATTCTAACCTTTCCTAGATAGCAGTCTATACAAGGCCCTCATTTCAGCATCAGGCAGTCTTAGTTTAAAAAGGCCCAGGTCTAAAGTAAGAGAGGTAAGGCAATTTGAAACAGCTGCAGAGACTGAGTTATGCAGAAAACTCAGTACCCAGACCATACTTGTCTCCAGCAGACTAATCCTTTATGTTCATTAACATTAAATTCATGCATTGACAACAGATTTGATTTGCTTTGATTTTTTTTTAAAGAAATATTCTTTTATCAGTGCTGTTGACCAATTGAAGATTTCACCTTAACAAATCTACCAAAGAAATCTCTCTTTGAACTTCATTTTTATCACTAATCTTCTACTCCAGCTCAACTATTTACTTTCCTAGTGGGATGAATCAGGAAACGCCAAAACACCTTACTGGAAGCACATAAAACAGGGATCATCCAAAAACACAACATTTTCAAGACTAGCCACCATAAATATTTTACTTCAAATGATCTTAACTTGTATATATTTATCACTAGATGATTAACATATTCCCTGTAATATATAACAGGAAGTCTTATTCCTTCCTGATACCTACAGTTTGAGTGTCAGATGCGCATGAACTGCCTAAGGAAAAAAAATCTGCAACCTAGACTAATAACTAAAAGTAGGTCTGTCTTTAAGAAAACTGCAGCCATCTTGAAATCCTGATGTATATAATGGCTATCAGCTGATAATTCAAACTCTTATTGAAAAGGAATTGGTGAACTACCTCGTGCTATTCAATGCGCTAACATTTTGGTGGTCAACCTCAGGTCTCCCTAAGGTGAAAATATTTAGATTCACTGGACACAAGCATCTCTCAACTGTTTTCCCTCCCTCCAAAGTTTGAATTTGATAATGATTCAAGGAGGAATTATTGATGGTGGCTCCAAACTACATTCAACAAAACACAGGTAGTAACATTAGATTTGTAGCCGTCAAACTGTTGATATTTCAGAAAAGAAAAAAAAGTTTCTTTTGCAGCTATTGCAGTAGTAAGGGTACCAAGCTAGCAGAACATTAAGTAGATTTGACTTTTTAAAAAGAATCAAAAAGTTCCTCAACCTAAAAATCAGACATCTAAAGAGGAAATTAAATGCACTAATTTAAGAGAGACTTAGAACTGCAGTAATGATGCTAAAGGAACCCTTCTAAGAGCAGTGAAATTGGGTCCCAAACATTAGAGGAATTTTAATACCTTAATTCACTGAATTACCAAAAAAACACTTTATTTAGGAGATTAAATCAATCTGGCAGATACGAGCTGCAGCTGCTGCAGACAAACTAGGAATCTCCAGTCCTGATTCATCACTGAATTACTCAAGTTTTACTCTGAAGTAACGCCATTCAAATTAAGGGCGCTATGCTGATGTAAATCATAGGTGAATCCAGTCCCTGGTTGCATGTTTTCAGATTGTAGGTGTTCTCTTTCTCCCCCCTCAGCTGCTTAATATAGGTCAAAACTTGCCTTCTGGACTAGCAGAGAAGTGATGTCTGAAACTAAACAGACTACAGCTGCAGTAGCACTGGAGCAACTTGCAACTGAAACTTGCAGTGGCTTTACCTCATCCACCACTTGCAATTATTTTAGTCGCTTTATGAGCACCAAAAGACAGCCCTGTATGGCACTGTGGGTAACAAATCCAATACCTTAATCTCATTACTGATAGGTATGCAGTTCATGTAATTAAAGTCGCCGAAATTAATCCACTTCCCTTCAAGTAAACCTTAAACATTTCTGCTGATCTTGCAGGATGTAAGCTCATTTGCAGCCTAACAAGTCACCACATTTAGAGCGAGTTGCTTTGGTCTTATCTAACTGCATAACTTAAAACGGTGATGGGTAAATGAAACTATCCACATGATAATTTCTGGAACCAAATATGAGAGAACTAAAAAATTTGCATCCTTTGGTTGCAATATGGAATGACAAATTAGCACTGTCTAATATTGTTCAAACCTTGTCAATGGTAAACCCAAAATCTCACCGGACCTATGTAGTTCTCTTACTTACTTGAAAAGATCATGTAATTTGGATTGACTTTTTTTTTTTTTTTTTTTTAAATAATCAATGTTTGCATCCCAGCACTCCTATGACACTCACAAAACCCAGCATGCACAACCACGAAAAAAGTTACTTTACAAGATGTTAAATAGTGATGGTGACAAGCAGTCTAGCAGTAAGGCACTCTAAATAATAAAACCCTGGTCAATCCACTATAAAGTAAAGTAGGTCACAATGTACATAGAATTTGATATTTGGGGTATTTCATAAAACCTATATTAATGCAATGTTAAGACAGAGACTTGGCCAGATCCAAGGGTCCAGCTGATCAATAAAGAGAGTTGGGAGGGATGAAAAGGCTGCTCAAAGATCACGTTGCATTTCCCTGATCCAGCTGCAGCTCTGTGAAGGAGCCTGTGTCTGGGTTTAAGCAACATAAGGACTGATGTAATTTAGACCAGCTGCATGCGGCAGAAAAAACAGCTGGGAAATAACAAGGCATAGATGCTTTCCAGGCATACAACCTCCCTCCATGCATGCTTCTGTAGTAGAGAAAATGGGACAACAGGGAGAGGGAGTGCCGTAAGAGTCGCACATCATCTATGTCAGCAGAGGATCAGCCTTATATTGGATTCCAAAGGCGTAGCTGTGTTAGCATCTGACGAAGTGGGATTTTCTCCCACGAAAGCTCATGCAATAAATAAACCTTATATTGGAGTGATCCCTGCCCACAACAGTTACTTTAGGCTGTGTGAAGCAAAGCAGCTGCACTACGCCATCTGGCATCCTTAAATAAAAGTTCTAACTTTGTACAACGTTTAGTTTCCATGGCAAGTAAAATGGCTGCTTGCACACACAAATATTTCATTACTTTTACATCCATTATGACAGAGCTCTGATTGTTGTGGGAACAACAGCTTTCAATCCCCTTTCATCCCCCCAGGACTGGGGAGGTCTATAAAGGGAGGACTTATGACTAATATATCATCTTCATGTATTTCAGTGTCTCACTAGTTAAATAAATGTCTCACTAGTTAAATAAATGCTTCTATGTATTATAGTGCACAGATATCAGATATAATTTAATTCATATACTCTGCCAAAAAGGGACCATCTTTAATTTGTAACACTGATTTTGGAGTACTCAAAAAATTAAGTCTGGATAAGTACTCTTGTAAGGAAAATGTACTGCATACATACAATTTACTATATTCAGTATATGCATGCCAAATTTGGAACTTAAATTGCTTTAATGATGTGAGCACAAAGCAGGCTCAGTAAGAACTGAAAACATTAATCTGTGCTGTTGCAAACCAAACAGCTGAATGGATTTTCTAGCTTGCCTCAAAATTCGATTCTAGGCCAGGAACAAAAATGTCAAAGAAATTTCAGCCCTAAATGTGACCTGACTTGAACCGTTCTCAATTCAAAGCAGCAGCATCACTAATATGATGCTACAACCACCACTTAGCTACCATCTTTATGGGCTACAGGTCCAGAACCATCACAAGTTAAAGGAGCACCAAAATATACCCAGGTCTTCTCATTACCTCTATTGAATCTCATTTATTCCTTCCACGTTTTTCAGCAACAAGCCCTAATTATTGTCTACTGCACATCAAAATTCTAGGTTTACTATCCACTCATTCAGAGATGCACTCAATTTCGGTAGATTTCCAGCAAATGTTTTTCAAATTGAGCCTCTCGTCACCTTGTTTACAAGGGATAAAGTACCTCAAAAATTTTAGCCACTATTGCAACAGTGTTTCAAATGGAGCAACTAAACCTGCCCTCTTAAGCATCTCTCAACAACCGATTTGAAGCAACTTCCTGACATGTAAGCAATTTGTTCAATAGTCATATATTGATCTAAAACAGACACCAACCTTAGTCCTGTGGCACTTTTAAAGACTAACAGATTTATTTATCGCATGAGCTTTCGTGGGAGAAAATCCCACTTCGTCAGACGCTTTGAAGATAGGAAAGTTACAGAGTGGTAGGAAATTAAATGCAGGGGAGTGTATGACATAGCATCAGGTCAGGCTGTAACAGCAAATCAAAATAGGTGTTAGGATTCAAAACACTGGGGAACAGCACATAGAGGAGGGGGAGGTCAAATCACTTGTTGTAATGCAAGAAAAATCCATAGTCCCTGTTTAACCCCAAGACAACTGATGCTATGTCATACACTCCCCTGCATTTAATTTCCTCCCACTCTGTAACTTTCCTATCTTCAAAGCGTCTGACGAAGTGGGATTTTCTCCCACGAAAGCTCATGCGATAAATAAATCTGTTAGTCTTTAAAAGTGCCACAGGACTCTGTTGTCTTTCTACAATAGACTAACACGGCTACCCCTTTGGAATTTGACCAACCTTAGTGAAATCAAAAATCTTAGGCAGACACCAGTTCAATCATAGCATTTTGTTTCATTCACTGTATCCTCACTTATGATATAATTGAAAGCTACTGCAAGAGCCATATGTTATATTGCATGAGGACTAACGTGTGATAGTTACCCGTTACAAGTCTAAAATGCCACTTCACAGCAACTCTATTGGATGAAGACACATGCATAAAACTCAGCAAATACATTCACCTCAGTTGACAGAGTGTAGGAAGCAATATTTAAATACAGTTCAAACTGGTGAAATTGTACGTGCAGAAGCACGAAGGCAGTTCTGCAGTGTATGCATGATTGCTCACTTCCTCATTTCAGATTTACGTTCACTCTAGTGTGGAACAATACCATGCCAAACTCAATTGTCCAGCATTTCAATTCATAAATAAAAATCTACACAACTCATCAATACTTTAGCGCAAACTAACAAATATGCTAAGGGCTGACTACACCACAGAATTAACTTTTGTTGACACAACCGCGGAGAGGTACACAATGAAATGCTCTCCCGCAGTTATAACTCCCCTGCTATGCTGACATAATAAAACTAACTCAAGAAGAGATGTAGGGCTTATGTCATTGTATTTAGGGGCAATGCAATGTCAGACTGAGTTCTTTAGGCCAGCTGTTGGCTGTCATTCTTCTCAACTGGAGCTATGAAATTGACGAGAAAGCAAGGAAGATTGAGCCCAGCTGCCCACTGCTAGCTCCCCAAGAAAGCTGAGTGGCTTTCCCTCCCACTGCCAGGAGGGAATGGACAGGGTAGAAGCTGCAGGCAGCTTTCCCTTGGCTGAAACATGAAACTGACAAGGCTGCTTGGGTCCCTGTAGGGACAGGAGGCAAAAAAGCTGGAGCACCTGGACCCCTCTCCCCAGAGGCAAGAAGCCGCAGGTGGCTTCTCCCAAGAGGAAAAATCAAGGGGAGAAGCCCCAGAAAGTGTCGCGAGGGGGCAGCCCGTTGGAAACCAAGGAGCCTTTGAGGCAGGTGGATTCCTATTAGGGTGCTGTCAGCAGAGCTAAGAAATCGAGCTCTCAGCTCCTCACACTGCCCCTCTTAGGTTGGTAGAAGTGCTCCTAGTGAGGGTGCACACTCCCGACCAAAGGAGGGACGTGTGGTCATCAGCCACTACAGTAATTAATGCAGTAATGGTAAGGCCTGGGGTACTGGCCCGCCAGTAGCTGAAAGAAGACACTCGCGCGATTGTAATATAGCTTGCGTATTCTTCCACTGACGTACTTACATTGTCATATCGCACAGTCTTCATAGCACTGCGTCAACAGGAGACACCCTCCCATCAACACAGGTAGATTACCAGCGTCCACCAGATAAGCCATGTGGGATCGATTCCCACGGAGCCCACAGTGAAGACATACTCTAAGTCAACCTAACATAGGTCAACTTATCTTTATAGTATAGACATGGCATAAGAAAGGCACAGTTAACTGTTGCATATATGACCTAACCCAAGGTCTCCCTGTGATTAAGACAAATGCCTATCATCAATTCTGAGTCTCTCTTGTATATAATTTCTTTAAAAGAACAAAATTAAATTGAAAAAGTTAAGTGTACTTATCAGAAATACTTGAGCTTTCGTGGGAGAAAATCCCACTTCGTCAGACGCTTTGAAGATCTTTAAAAAAGATCTTTTTAAAGATCTTCAAAGCGTCTGACGAAGTGGGATTTTCTCCCACGCAAGCTCATGCGATAAATAAATCTGTTAGTCTTTAAAAGTGCAACAGAACTCTGTTGTTTTTCTACAATAGACTAACACGGCTACCCCTTTGGAATTCAGAAATACTTGCTACATCTTCATATAAGTTAGCTGGCACAATCCATGGTTACCAGGTTACAAAATTACTTCCCTTAGAACACCCTGTTTTCACATTCACTTTTTCACAAACAAAAAAGTGGCAGAAGTCTGTGGCATGGTCATAACCAGCATCCTCAGTATTTTGCAACTACATTGCTGTGGAATTTGTCAGCAATTATGTTCTCAAAGCATTCATTTAAAAAAGGCTGTTTAGCCTTCATGGTCGTGAAGTTAACATAAACTTGGGCAGTTTTGTCTTGAATCTGCAGACAGCCTGAAATAATAGCTCACAGAATGATTAACTGCTCAATTTATCTCAATAGGGTGTTGACTCGAGTCTAGAAAACACTGCCAATTATTTTATTGTAGATTATTTTATTAGAAAGATCCAGCTAAAATCTTTATCCCATGGTCTCAGATCGACTCCCTTATACTATTCTGAGTGCCAAAAGCCACAGCCATCAAAATCTCCAACTCCCCTGACAACTTCTACAATTAAGCTAATATACAAATTTGGAGCATATTAAAAAAACTAGGAGGGGCATAAACAAACTGATCGTATTATAAAAGCAACTACCATGGTAACTAACATACTAATTGCCTTATTTTATCCACCAAAGGGTAAAAGAACCCACATCCATCTTACCACTAAATACCTGCACTTGGGGGAATGAGAGGCAGCAAGTAACATAGAAAATAAGTAAAATGTTAAAGTACTTTTAAAAAAACACACACTTCGGAGCATGCCTAATACGTGTCTATGATTTTTAATAGATTCCCCTTTTGGGATACCAAGGCACGTTCAACCTGCCCGACCCTCTCAGGGAACTCACTCAGACATGGATGACAGTGACATCTCCTGCAATAACAATTTGTGTAATGGAGATAAGCAATAATAAAACTCCTAAAGGAAAATTCTCAACCGAGAGCGAGAGAGAGAGACACAGATTGTGATATTATGCAATTTTATTGCATTTCACAATATTCTACAAATTTTAGTTTTCATCCAAGATGTGTCAGAAACATTAACGAAAGCCACCTTGGACCTACGTACTATGTTCCAGTCTTCATAATGATTCATAATAATTATACAAATAATTTCAAATGGCATCAGCTGAATGAAAATTAAGTTTTTAACTGCAGTTTCATTCATTAATGTACTTGGGGCGGGGGGTGTTACTAATTGAAATACTCTGCTTTGCTTGCCTCAGGTATGTGAATAAATCATTTTGAAGACTTTTGAACTAGCAACTTTATTTGGGATGATTGACTCGTCAGGGGTTTGTTTTTTGATTAATCACATAGCTTAATATTACATTAATATTTTGGCATAAAGTGTGTAATTTAAAATATATAGGATTTGTAGCATGCACAAGTTAACATTACTGTTTGAATATTTTGTTTTCATATTTCCTGACTTTCTGCTATTTAATTGTGCACCTTACAAGGGCACAATATTTTTCTTGAAAAAGAAAACAAAGAAGTGTTCGTTTTTAAATCTACTACTGTTACAACTGCCTTAACTAAATGATCTTTCAGTTAAATTAACATATGCATTTGACAACATTTTCTGTCCATTCATTTTCACTGTTACGCCAACATAGTCAATTTCACGCCTATTAGTGTAGGTCCTTCAGACAACAGAAGAAAACTGTATAGGAAAATGAGCTGATAAAGCCACAGAAATTGGCAAGGGGACCCATGGTCCAGTACAGTACCTGAAATCACTTAATCCTCTTTTTTAAGAAACCAAACTGACTAGCTTTCAAGTTGTCAGAATCTCTTTCATATTAAACTAATCTGTTAATCTGAGAGAGATACATATCCCTCTAAAAATTTGCCACACGTTCTAATTCCCAAAACCTGCTTTATTTTCCTGATCATAGCATCTCAGCATACAGGTAAGAATGTAGACATTCTTCTTTCACTTGAATTACTGGTTTGAATCTTGCCTATTAAAGATAGTGACCGAATTTTACTTCTGAAAGCTATTTTTGTGGCCTGTATGAAATGAGGTGACAATGGACAGACATTTATGACTATAAAAGATTTATAGTGACAGACCAAATATGCTTATGTTATAAATATATAACTATATATAACTATAACTATATAAATATAGTATGTTATAAATTGACTGGGTTCCTCTCACCGACAGTTAAAGACATATAGCAATATATCATGTTATCAGTCCATTAATTTAGGAAAGTATCAATTTCTATCGCAAAGAGTTAGATACCAACATTTCTTGTATCTTGACTGTTTGAGCATGTAGCAATTCTACAAAGTAATTTCAGGGTCTGTCAACTGGTATCCAATATTTACCATCCTTATTTTAAAAACCCTACATGTTCGATAAAACCTCTTTTTAAATACTTGAGTATGAAATGTATTTTTGTTATTTCAGTTATTCAGATAGAGAATTACGTTTTTTTCAAATTTTTGTGAAGTGTTCTGTACTCTATTTGCAAAAGGCTTTTGAAATATTTAAGAACATGTTATGTGGCTTTTGAATCAATATACCACATCCTAGAATTGCCTTTGTACAGACCTTTATTCTGTGATGAATTAATCAAAATCACTACAACTGTTCTTATGACAAAGACATTCAACTCAGCATCTGCTTTGGGTTAACACTATCAGACATACTTCCACTCATACTTCTGAAACTTGCTATCATCTAATCTCATTCCTATAACCAGGACAACAGGTAAATCTAGACAATCAAGCCTTCACTAAGCCAGAAGTCAAGAAGGAGTAACCAGTGATGCAACCTTTATACTCTCCACAAGACTTAAATAACATACCAACTTAACTTTCAATGTAAATCATAAAAAGTTAGTAATATTTTCTGTTCAATGGAGCACTATGTCTAGAGCAGTGGTTCGCAACCACTGTGTCGGGGCACATTACTGTCTCACCACACAGTGGTAAGTGTGTCACGGAGAGCCGGGGATATGGCTGGATTTGACCTGGAGGGAATGGGCGAGAGTGCCCTGTAGAGTTACAATATGCTGCCAAGTATGTCGCAACCCATAAAAGGTTGGGAACCACTGGTCTAGAGAATTACTCTGCAGATGTCTTAATGTTGGTAGGGTCAGCTATTGACTTTAATCCTATTTTCAAAGGCTGAATAAAAGAACTAGAGCTGCAAGCATTGAAGGGGGGGTGGAATGTTTAATTATAATAGACATTCTTCATGATTAATCTCAGCTTTTCTGAAGTAAAGCAAAGTTGTACATTATGCAGTGTGTATGCGCATGTGGTGTTTGAGTTTATAGCCAAAAACCATCAAATTCATATAAGGAAATAAATTATTTCCCTCAGAGGTAAGTCCACTGCCACCACAACAGACTCCATTTCTTAATCACCTTCTACCCTTATCCACACAACAGGGTAGAAGATTGTTTTGACTGGACAGTACCATAAATAGTTCTGCTTCTACACAACACACTCAGTAACTTCTTAGTTCTTGTTATCACTATAACAGATCTTGGTCTTTCTATAATTCTTTTTAAGCAAATATGGTTATCAACAGTGCTTGTTAGCATTCAGTAGTACTAATGGGTTTGGTAAAGAATATTTAGACTCTCCCTTTACCGCATGATTCATTCTAAAGAGCTGATGAGCAGGCAGGTATTGGGGGGGGAGCAGCGTGATTTGGCAGAACTAGCATTTCAAACTAGAAGTTCTCAGGAACTCAAGAACAGACTATACGTACAGGTAGAGCTGACAACAATTTTACTCACTTTAATAAACACTACTGAAGCATGCGATCAATTTCTGTGTAATGTAAAATTATACTGCCTTTGGCTTCCACGTTCATTTTATTCACAATATGGAGATAAAGTTTTAAAAGTCAAGATATATACCAGACTGAACCAGGACACTGTTTAATTTCAGTCCCTGATAAAGTTGGCATAGTTAAACATTCTTTTAGTGAAAAATGCAGTTTTACAACTGAAATTACAATACGATAGTTATAGAATCACAGACACTTAAAACTGGAAAGACACTCAGTCATCTAAACAATGAGTTACCAGCGCAGAATATTACAACTAAGCTGGAAAGCACTGAAAATTAGACCCTTTCTTAAACATTTCACTCTGCATTTCTACTCAAAACAGGGCATGTAATTTGACATGCTAGGTTAGGCTCATAACTGTAAAAGCATCTAAATGCGAATTATGACAATAGGGATTTTTTTTCAGAGATTTTACCCAAGTAAGAGATGCAATCCAAGTGAGAAAAATGCACTACACTACTCATTGCAGGCCATAAATCAATTTACCTGTTACAAATTCTGTCAGCAAAAGTTTCTAACCATCCAAGTACCACTCCTTTTTCACTGCCCAAAACCGACTGAAATTTAGAATGTTTTAATCATTACACCTAAATAAGTCCACTGATTACAAGACACTACTGAAATAACAAATCCTGAGCCAAATGGACCCTTATCCAAAATGAGCCATTGATTCATCATGTTAAATGAGGCAAGTGACTTGAACTCCTTGCATCTCAGCCAACTCAGCTATAAAACTGGTTAAAAGCAGATTTCTTAGAACTTATGATGGTAGAGCAGTAGCAGGACAGTTAAGATTACATCAGGGTTTTCAGTTCAATGAGACTTAGACAACAAAGCTGGGGGCAGGGGGCTTAAAAAAAAAAAAAGAAGCCTTAATCTACTACCTGAGCAACAACTTTCCTACTTTGTCATAAATATGCATGGGGGAAGGTAAGAAGGTTAGGAGAATCATGGGGACTTATAGCCAAGGAGACAGTACAACAAACAATAAAAAGCCATAGCTCAACAGTTAATAAATTAGTATGAAAAATTGAAGACCATACATTACAGTGCTGTAACAGGAGAAAAAGTTTTTGACATCCAACAAAAATAACAGTCAGTTTTTTATTCTATAAACAAATGTTGGGAGTAGGAAAGTCTTGAATTTGAGAGCTTAAATTCTATATTGTTCATTAGAATAGTGCAACACCAAAAGATAAGGAATAGAATACAGAGCAAATAATCAATGACATACAGTCTAGTTTTTTAAATACTCTTTTACTCAAAATGAAAATGCACTTGTCAATCCTCAACCTGTTCCAACAGACTGCACACCCACCTGAAAGACTGTCATTTTTTAAATGCTGGTCTACCTCATTTACAGCTTTGCCAGATCTAATATTAACCGTTTCACTTCAGTTAAACTTTTCTTCTCACATATCACCCTTTAGTTAAATTTACTGGTAGAAGTTAAGAGACCCAACTGTTGTCTGTTTTTATAAATTTACACTGTAAGAACTCACTATGAAAGGGGTGCTGTCTACATGTAAAAACAAAAAAATGAACTTTTTATAATACCAAATCCTGAGGGTGGGGGGAATCTAAAAGACATTCTTTGGATGGACAATTACCTCAATATTTAAAAAGCCTTAAGTATTACATAGATTGTATTTGGGTTTTTAGATTATTTGGGAAAAGTGATTAATTTAAAACATTGCAAAGTTTAATTAACACTGATTGAAATTATATTATGAACTAGACAGCAGAAAACCCTGACACAACTTACTGAAAAGACAACAAATTAATTACTGTGATGTAATCCATTGTGTGGGACTTTTCTCCCCTTACAGAGACAAAAAAAGCCTCTTCTAAAAATATCCTTGTAAATAGTGACAAAAAGCTATACATTAAAATAAGTATATAAAGCATACTTTATACATCAAACCAAAGATTAATTTACCTCAAAGAAGTTAACATTTAAGTAAGTATTGTCACCTAGTGTAAGACTACCAACAAAAGCAGTGCATTAATAATCAGTGTATTCAGACAAATGGCACTCTGTAATCCAATTCAAATAGATTTAGAAAAGATGTAACTAATTAAAAACCCAAGATAAACTCTAATAATGATTAGACAACTTGCTATATTAGAGTTGCTGGGGATGTGTGCCATGACAAAAAGGTCAAGCTACTTGCTAACGAGAATATGTCCACTGACAGACCTCAAAGAGCCTCTTTGCTACTTGTTATAATCCTCACCCCTGTCCTGAAGCTGGAATCAGGACTTGAAACAGAACTAGAGCATGTTTGCTACTACCATTCCAGTCTGTGCAAGGCAGAGTAGCAAATCCTAGGATCAACAGGTCACCTACCTGTCTGCTACTGCTAGACACACAGATTTAATTTTGAAAGAAACAGTGTCCCATTAAATAAAAATAAACTTATTTAAGCTAAGTTTAACAAAAGGGTCACCATGAATACACCGTTCGCTGTGTGAACAGGCAGTATTACTGTAACACTTCCCCATTTTAGTTTATGACCCCACCCCCACGACCACCACCACCATTTGGTGGGTCACGTCTGACTTTATTTTGTAAATTCCTTGGGGCAAGGACTTGTCTATTTGCTGCTGGAAGTATATATCACATGCCTGAATAATTAACAATGGGGTGCCATTGCCAAGGTGATTACAGATCTTAGACCTGAAACAGCAGTAGCTTCAGCTACACTACCTTGGGGGGGGGCATATTTCTTTAATAAAAGCATTCTGTAATAAAACCTGTGTTGGAAAGGACTCCTTACTGACAGGGGAAGGTCTCAGGCAGTGGGTGAAGGGCGCTGCCCTGTATCTTAGGGCTGGATCTGTTGTACGTGAAACAGGAGACACCGGCCCTTTAAGTGTCACTGCACACATTGACCGGCTTGAACTTTACCTCCACGCCGGCCACAGTGTAAAATGAGCTAGTGTCTGCTGCCCCCCGCCCCCAGCACGTGGCACACGAGCCCGACGCTCCTCTATTTCTCGGCTAGCCGCCCTGCAATCTCTGTCACTTTAAGTTCGCCCCGAGCCTGCAAAGGGAAATGACACAGCGAGTCTCCACGGGGCCCGCTGCCAACCGGCGGGCTGCTAAGTTAAACCCCGGCACAAGCAACTTTTATTTAAGCACCACCAGGGAAAGAGGCAGGAGTCTCCCGTGCCAGCACAAGCCCTGCCTCTCCTCAGCTCGCGCTCTGCAAAGCCTCCGCCCGGGCACCCCAGTGAGCCGCCAGCCAGGGGGCAGCCTGCCAATCACTCGGCTGCCCGCTGCCTGGGCGCGTTGCACTGGGGGGGCAGAGCTGGCCGCCCCCTGGCCTGTTGCAATGCTCCGCGGTGCCCCCAGCTAACGTGCTGGGCACCGGCTGTGCGCCGCACCCGCAGGAAAGGCGCTTCCTGCCTCCCCTGAGAGAAGCGAGCTCGGGAGAGGCCAGAGGAGGAGGAAAGTCCCCCGCACCCGCCTGCCGGGGTCCCCCCGCCCAGCTCCCTCACCTTCCAGCCGGCAGAGCTGTTGCTGTCGCCCTTATCCTTGAAGTAGGGGACGCTCTTGACCATCCACTCATAGATCTGGGACAGGGTGAGCCGCTTCTCCGGGGCGCTCTCGATAGCCTTGGTGATCAGGTCAGCGTAAGACAGGTTGCCCCAGGCATTGCGGCGAGCCGTGCTGCTCTTGCGGGGCTGGCCGGGGAGGGGACCCGAGGGGAGGGCAGACACCGGCGGATGCTGCTGGAGCGGCGGCCCAGGCTGCTGCTGCTGGTGGAGGCAGCCGGCCTCTGGGCACTGGAAGTCCCCACAGAGGCAGCCGCCGCCGGGAGCGGCCGCTTCTGTTGCCCCGGCGGACTGGGGCAGTGGCGGCTCGAAGTCCTCGCTCTCCTCCAGCAAGCTCAGGTTACTGATGAAATCGACGCCGACAGCCGAGGCGGAGGCGGCTCCGTCGGGTTGCCCCCCGCAGGACGGCGCCGGACTGGAGGTGGCCGAGCTGGACGGGTTGAACTCCGGTCTGGGCAGCGGCCAGGTGCAGGAGCGGGGCCGGGGCACCGGCTCGAAATCCGGGTCGATGTCCACGAGCTGGGGCGCTTCGGCCATGGTGGAGGGAGCTCCGAGGAGGGGCCGGCACGGAGGCAGCCCCGGCGGGGCAGGGGTGGAGGAGGAAGCCGCTGGGCGGCCGCGGAGGCTGCAGGCACAGAGCCCGGGGGAAGGGGAACAGCGCTCCCGGGCGGGACGGGAGCCGAGTCCGGAGCCGGGGAGGGAGGGAAGGACACTCAGCTCCGCCACTTCATCAAGGCTCCCGGGGGAGGCAGCCGCCAGCGCGGCCAGGGGGTCCTCAGGGCTCAACGCACTCGCCGGCTGCAACCTGGCTCTCTTGCTCCCGCTCAGCGCGCAGCTGCCGCCTGTCAAGAGTGTGCGGGACGCAGCCGCGGCAGCAGCAGCAGCTGCAGTGCCCCGGCGCTGACTTACTGGAACTCCCGCCCGCCCCGCCGCAGCTGCGGCGGGCCCGCCTCCCTCCTCCACTACCCCTGGCCGCCGCCGCGTGATTGACGGGCCCGCCCGAGCCAATGGGCGCCGCACGCCGCTTAGGAAACGATTTGCCCTAGTCACAGTCAGAGAGTCCAATTTTCCATGAGGGTTTCGTTTGTGTGTGTGGGACTGCTGGTAAGTCACTGAGGGGAGAGGCAGTGTTTGCGTGAGACTGGCTCGGTGGGGTGTGGGGCTGGCCCTGCAGCCGGCTTTGTTTACTACGAAAAGAGCAGAGAGGCTGCTTTGGAGTTTGCTCCTGGGTTTTGCAGCAACAGGCAGGACGCGCCTGGCTGCAACAGTTTGTTTTCAGCTCTGTGTGCAGGCTGTCCTGATTCCAGGCGGGCGGCCGCCTTGCATTCATTAAGTGGCGGTTATCACTGCACGGTATCCCATTTATTTATCGCCTGCAGTCTGCTCTTTGGGATTACAGACAACCAGCTACTAAAACGAAGAGGAAGGATGAGTGGTCTAGGTCAGGGCGCTGGACCAGAGTTCACCCCACCTGGATCCTGCTTCACCACAAACCTTGAGCTGGTACAAGTCACTTCTCTGGCTGTGCCTCAGTTGCCCCCTGTGTAAAATGGACATCCTGGTGTTTCCCTCCTTCAGAGGGGTATATACATTAAGGACTGTGATATGCAATGGTGGGGGAGTTGTCTATTAGACAAAGTAGGTGAGTTCATGTATTGGAAAAACTGAGGAACCACTTACTGCACCTTATATACTCCAGACCGGACCATCTCAAACAAGAATCATTACAGGCATCCACCCAATGAAAGAAAGTAAAAATAAAAAAAATCCAGAAATTTACCTGGAAATCCATGCAAGAAACCCAAAACAGCTATCAAAAGAAGTTGGTCCAATAGAAAATATTACCTCACTGCCATGTCTCTTGGGATAGTGAGGTATTCAAAGACGGTGATAATGAGAGCTGTACAAGTACCGAAGATAGACATGCAAAAACCACACACCCCACTCCCACCCCCTATCAGTGGTATTTATCTTTTATCAAAATCATCAATCTACCGTAATTGCTTCTAATTCCTCTTCAGAAGTAGGCCTTTGTCAGACTTCATTTTAAAAGAGAAAGCTTTGTCTGTGAGTTGGACAGTTGGTTTTAGGATTGGAAAAAAAAAATCACACATCCACCCCCCTCTGAGAGATGGTCCCTGCTAATAACTTTGGACCCCGTAATATCTGATGCATGCAGACAGCTTCTGTTGCTACCACCATCCAATTCTGGCTTTGGCTTTCTCCATGGCCAGATGGAGATCCAGAGTTCTTGCTGTTGCTGACAGCAATGAGCAGCAAAAAGGCCACTGAACTATTCCACTCACCCACCTGAGGTGTACACAGAACTGTCAACATCAGCAAAAGAGACTTCCTGCAGTCTTGTCACTGGGAGCCAGCCCTTGATTTAGATGTAGAACATACAAAAGCAAGATTTAATATCCTTTCCTCATGCACACAAAAATTTATGTGATAAATTAAAAAATAGTTCTTCCAACACAGACAGACTTTCGGTTTTTCCTGACAACTGGCTCTTGCTCAGTCCTAAAAGCAGCCTGGGAGGAGTGAGGACCAAAGTGATTGTTGGTTTAATTTCACCATCTTCCCTTTTGGCCAGTGTAAGTGCCAGGAGAGATGTGCACATCGGCTTAAGTTGCCTCCATTTTTGCAGAATATATATTTTATATTCTGTGCCAGTACATGACCTTGAGATAATTATACTTTTAAATTAACAGTTAGCACATTTAATATTGCTTTTCTCAACAAACCCCAAGGCCACATAATTTAATAGGGCTTTTATTTCCCTCCCAATGAGACATTGGTTCTAGGATGTAGTGCATATACATTCAAGGCTATAAACATACAAAGGGCACTATGTTTAAGGGAACGCAGAAGTTTTAGTTCTATTTCAAATTAAAAGAAAGAGGTTTTCTTATAGAGAAAGAAAAATCACAAAGGATGATCATAACTGCATTTCAACACCACATACAAACGGGCAACTGCAAATTTTAGATCCCTTTTGTCCTTACTAGCGGTACATTTAATAATGTACTTTTTACATGGAATAATAAATCACAAAATTCACCAGTAGCAACTGACACTCCATCCTTAACTCTCAGAAGTGATGCCATTTTATGTTTACATACGTAAACAGTGTGAGCTTAATGGTCCTTACAATGTAATCTCTTGCTTTTTGCTGGCTAAAAATGGCACCCTTTCAAAATCCTACATTCTTGGATCCCAGCTACTAAGGAATTACCTTGCCACTGTTGCTTCCCCACTCCTATCCTTCAGACACTGAATACTATAGTAAGTGAGATGTACAAGTACCGAAATAAGTAGGCATGCATTGTGGCTTCTTGTCTCTTTTCTTTCCAATTTTTAAATAAATGATCAGATGCAACGCAAAATGAGGCACTTAAAACGTTGAATTTCAATGAGCCCACTGACCTAGAGTGTTGAAAAGAGAGGTGCGATAGCACCCATGGCTTGAAGTGTTTTCCGTCATATATAGGGTTTACAATTGTGTTCAGTGACTTCCAGTACCACCATTATAAAAATTATTCCAATGCCACTCAAGCAAGGTTGCTTTCACCTTTAAGCCAGCAGACCTGTTGCTGTTGCCCAGATCTTTGAATCCAGGTGGATAATGTTAATATTTTTTTTAATGAAGCTCATTGCTTCTATAAAAATAGTTTGTGATCAGCAAGAACAACAATGAAGTCAGTAGAGTTAAGCTAGGGTAAACCCAGTATAAAACTAAATATAGGCCCTTGTTGTATAACTTGTATGATAGATCATACATCTGCATATAAATGCTTTCTGTAGAAAAACCCTTTTCAAAATACATGGTAAAAACTGACCGTGCATGCTTACTAACCAATCCAATTTGTAACAGTATTTGTGTCATGTTTATCTTCCAGAATGATGAAGGTGATTAAACCTTATTATAGACTTACTACGTGTCAAATTTCAGAATTTGTTTTTAAGTTGTCATTTCTGAGTTATGGTTACATAAAATAAATTCACCCACTACATTTATATTGTTTAGCCTATGATTTTAAAATATCCAATTTTTTTAATTCTGTAAAAAGAAAAATAGTCCCAACTCAGCCTAAGATCTTCCATGCCACGTTTCAGTTTGGAGCAGATTTATTCACTAGTGTTACACAATATTACAGTGGCTTCCCTGTAGTAAGAGAGAACCCAGATTTAAAGAAGCAAAGATTACATAATGAAAAGAGAGCTAAACTACAGTGCTGTCTACAAGCAGCAGCAACTGGACTGGACATGTTTAGGAGTGGGTGGAAGGGGGGGGGTTAACAAAAGGGTGTGGTTAAGAGAAAAATTAAACATTTCTTTCATACCACTATTTGGAAAGAGGTTTAAGAACTACGTTGGCATTCCTGCTGTTAAGACAAATGGTTTTATAAACCAGAGTTTTTTATAAAAAATCCCAAATCCTGCTGTAAATTGATTTTTTTAAAAATTATTGCCTGGACTGTATTGAAAGAATCATTCCTGTAAGATTCTAATAATCTCATATCTGTAGTCTTGGAAGGATTGGATTTCTATAAGTAAATGCTGTAAACATCAATTTCACTATTGACATACAAAGTGATAAAAAATACTTCCATTGATAATTGAAATTTGCAGATAGGCAAAGTAGAAAAAATGCTGCTTGAGAATTTATTAGAAAGTGATTTAAGCAGGCTGGATTAAGGCCCAGGGCTGCCCACCCTCATGGGCCCCTCCCCATGGCCACCACAGTGGTGCCCAGCCTGGGGGTGGCCCAACCCAGCCTAGCCAGTACTTGGGGGCAGAGTCTGGGGGTGCTGTTGGGGGGAGGGACCCACAGCCTGGCTGGCACTGGGGATATGGGGGGTCCATGGCTGAGGGCACTGCGGGGGCAGCCCACAGCCTGGCTGGAGTTGGAGGGGATCCAGGACCCGTGACCCGGCTGGTGCTGGAGATGGTCCAGGGCCCACGGCCCATTCATGCCCCAGCCCTGGGCTGGCTGGGCTAGTGGACCAGCCAGCCTGCGGGTTGAGCAGGCAGGCCAGTGGAGGGTGGCAGCTGTACGCTGTTCAGGCCTGCCGGAGCCAGATTTTGGCAGGGCCACGGGCTCCCCCTTTAGTTTGGGGCCCTGGGCCACAGTCCCAAAGTCCCTGCCTTGATCTGGTCCTGACTACAATGCTGCTTCTGCTGACAAAACAAAGCCACTTTATCGAGAGGTGTAGAGCTTTCTGCAGCAAAGTTATATCAGAGAAGTGTGAGTGTAGACACTGCACTTGGTTATGTGGCTGTAATGGCCTCCAGGAGGTGTACCATAATGTCCATCCTTACTGCTCTGGTCAGCAGTTCAAACTCCACTGCTCTGCAGTCAGGTACACAGGCATTTGCCCCTCCCCCTTTAATGGCCTGGGAATTTTTAAGATTCCACTTCCCATTTTCTCCGTGTGGAGAATTCACATCGCATCTTCCCAGCTGAGCATGGTGGCTCCATGCATCAAATACTCTTGCACACAGGAGCTATTGGATATGCTGAATATATGGGGAAGGGAGACTGTGCAGCCCTAGCTCCCTTGTAGCTATAGGAACTCCAATACATATGGTCAGATTTCTCATGACATGTTGGAGAAGGTCTATAAATGGGACACTCATCAGCGCTGTGCGAAGACAAAGGAGATAAGGCAGGCGTACCAGAAGGCAAGCGAGTCAAACCGTCACTCTGGTGCTATGCTGAAGACCTGCTGCTTCTACAAGGAGCTGGAAGCCATCCTCAGCCACAATCAAACCTCCAACGCCAAGAGTCCCCGGGCTACTTCGGCAGTGCTGGAGAAAGCAGCCAGTGGACTCATTCCTGAGGATGAAGTCATGGATGAGGAGGTCAAGTTGGAGGACGAGATCAGACAGGCAACGGGCACTGTGGGAAGCCAGGACTACTACTTTACCCAAGAGCATTCAAGTCAGTCTCAGCTCTCTGTGTCTGGCATTAATGATGCAGGAGAGGGGAGCTCAGGTAAGTGATATTTTTTGAGTTGATGCTGCTCTGTTACATGAGGTAGAGCTGTCCTTTGTTTTGTTATATTCTACAAGTGGGTGAAGGGATAGATATGTACAAGATTTCACTTTACCCTGTGCGGCTAGCAGTGCAATTAAAAAATGTGTTAATGCACACTGAAGTTTCACAGTGTAAGAGTTCCCCATTGTGGGCAAGGTGTAGGTGGCCCTCCCTCGCCCTCTCTTTCCGAGGAAGGCCACATCTCCTCTTCCCTATGTCCAGTGGGGAGTCTTAAGCAAAGAAAAGGGAGATTAGCAGTTCAAAGCCCAGGCCCTCAGGCAGAGTGGGCAGACAAAGGCAAACAGTCTTTAGCCCTCTGCAGGGCAAGCACACAGTCCAAAGCTGCAGCCTTCATTCAGATGGGCAAGAAGAGCCATCTCTAGCCCTGTGTAGGGTGAGCAAACAGTTCAAAGCCCCAGTCTCTAGCTCTGTGTAGGGTGAGTAAACAGTTCCAAAAAGCCCCAGCCTTCAGGCAGGGCGGAGCAGGCTAGGTTAATGTTCTATAGCCCTTGGCAGGGCAAACAAACAGTTACAGCCTGGCCCTTGGGTAGGGTGTGGCAGACAAGGTAAATAGTCTCTAGGCACTGGACTGGGTGATCACCTCAGGATCTGGATAGGAAGGGGAGAGGGGGATGCAGGCCCACCTGACTCTGCTATATCCCAGCCCACAGCCATGGCAATGAGGGGGTGTCCCATCTTTGAGTCAGTAGGGCTCCAGCTGAAATGCACTGCCTCAGCTCTAGGCCACAACACAGCCAAAGTGGTGTCTGGCTTCCCCAGGCTCCTTCCTTCCCTGGCATACCTTGTCCTCTGAGTTCCTGTGTCTCCTCAGGGTTCTCTGCCAGTGGGAAGTTCTAGAACCCCTTGGCCTCATCGATCAGGGTCAGGTCCAGAAGCTCTTCGGGGCTGTCAGCAGAGGGCAGCTCCTGCAGGTCGCAAGGGCCAGGTATCTTCTGGATCCTGGATCCCCAGCAGCTCTTCGGGGCCATCAACAGACAATTTTGTCCCTGGTTACCTGCAGTGATCCCCTCACAGAACAACCTAGATCCTTTGCCCTATCTTGAGAACCCCCGTCTTCCCCCAGGCCAAACTCACCATGTTTAGGACATTCGCTGAGCTGTGCGCTTGCCAAGGGCTAGTGAGAAACTGATTGTGTATTTTAGAAGAGGTGTATTTTACTATAATAATTCAATGCTCTGAGTGCACTAGCAACCATCCAAAAGTTGTGCAGCTACTGCTCTTCATCCCAGATCTGCATCATAACGTGATCCCACCATTCAGCGCTTGTTTCCTGAGCCCAAATTGACAGTCCAGCCGGTGCAGCTCTCCATGAATGACAAAAGTAATCTGGTTTTGTTTCTTTCCATGGAACAGAGCAGGTCAAGCACCTCTGGTACCTGTGTATATTGGAAGTTCACGATATACTGCCACAATGACTACAACAGTGAAGAGCGTTCAGGAACTATCCTTTCAGACAGAGATGGTGGGTGCACAGTAAACAGAGGCCATTGAAAAATGCCCTGAAATGCAGCTGGAAACCCATGGAATGGAAAAAATTGCATCATGGGATGTTGACCCCATACCCATGATGCACTATGATCCACTCTGCCTTCACACAGCTCTTAGCTGCAGATGGTGACAAGTTACCCAGTGGGACAGCTCTCACTAGTAGACACACACTGCTGACAGAGGAGCATTGCATGAACATGCACAAGCCATGTAATTATAGTGCTTTCTGATCATCAGAATATCTTACATTGACAGAACTCTAATGTAGACAAGGTCTCAGATTCTTTGTCATGTTTGTACCACTTATCATCGACACACTGGATTCTAGGTCAGATCTTACCAGCAAACATAAATATCAAATAGTTTGCATTGCCTTTTGTTAGTGGGATGGTTGAACAATATGGTCAAGGCAGATACCAAAAGCAAAAATTCCAAAATTACAAATTGCTGCATTTGAATGACAATTCGAGGCATATTAGACATCATAGACAAAAGAAGCACATAGGACCGAATATTGCAATGGGGATTTGATGTATTGCATACTGTAAATCCCAACCCATCCCCACAGATATTTATTAAGAGAAAAAAATGTATCAATTCTGCACACTTTATTCAATGAGTAATCTTTATGCAAGTAGTCTTAATGCCTTCAACACAACTAGCTGTCTAAACAAGGATCACTTATGTCAGGCCCCACTTCAGAAAAGCATTTAAGTATATGCGTAAGTGCTTTCCTGAATAGGAATGCAGTCTGAATCAGAGTCTAAATAAAAGTTGGAGAGGCTGGTCCCTTCACATCAACCAATTTAGGAATCCAAGTACCATTGTGACACAAAACAATAAATAATTTCAGCCTCTAGCCCCACTTATTCAGCATTTTCAGGTGCAGCCTGCTTCTTTGTCCCAGTACATGTAGCGCAAAGACTGCACAATATAAGACAGTACATTACCAGGTTCATCCCATCTCCCTCAATGCCCTAAATGGCGATGAATTCATTTTCTACTCCTACACACATTTCATTCCCAACCATTCTCCTTTATCATCTGTAGCATCATCTCATATTTTTCCTAAAATAAATGGCCTTAAGAGTGCTTTGTACTGCCATTTTGGGAGTTCACACTGGCATGAAGCATGGTCTTCTCTTCACACGGGCATCCAGTAACACCTACTTGAGACAACTAAATTACCGGTAGAAGATGCATTCTTTTTTAATACTATATACAGTCAGTATCTGAAGTTTTCATCAGATTAAGCAGAGGATTATATTCAATGGACAGTACTGTATATAGTGCATATCTCTGTGTGTGCGCGTGCGTGTGTTTAAAGCCCTGTTTTAATAAAAGACAAAAAATAGAGAAAATACCTGGTATCATGAATGCTGTCGTGCTAAAGAAGGGATTCATTTTTAGAGATGGGCAGGTGCATTTTGCACTGCCTTCATGCAAGATTCTGTCAGAGGAGACAGCTTCCATTTGTGATCAAGGAGCCTGAGCATACATAGGAGCTTGAGCAACAGAGATGCTGATTCAATATTTCCCCGGCTGTTTCAATGCCTCCCAGCCAGCACCATCTACTTTGGTTTCTCCATGGCTGACTGAAGCAAGGTTTGTGGATGTCCTCTGTCACCACAACCCCAGTTCAAATGATCTTTCCACAGGCTTTAGTTATACTAACAGAAGCCAGCGTAATCCGGGGTTGAACCAGCCCTTTATGGCCAATATATGAGCAGAACATTAAAAGATACCATGCTATGTCACTTGGGAAATGTCTGATACATTATTCCCTCCTCCCATCCCCAAGGTTTTGAGGTGACTGGGAGAAAGCTATGCAGTGGTCTCAATCTGAATTGAAGTGGCCCTGAACACTGACATTTGACACCTGCAGGAATTATGGGAAGTAAAACAAGCCAAATTTGGCCCATTAAGACTAATATCTGATTTAATTTAAAAATATATTTATTATTTACAGCAGCACCTAGAAGCCCCAGCTGAGATCAGGTCACTTCACTGGACTCTGTACAAAAACATCGGAAATAGTCCCTACACCTAATGGCATAGAACCTACACACACAAGATGTACAAAAAGTTTTGCTCTCAGTTACACTGGTGTAAATCCAAAATGACTGTTACAGACAGTGAAGCCACCCTGGACTCATACCAGTATAACTGCAGTCAGAATTACCAGATCCAATGACATTTTCTGAACGCTAAATTAGTACCAGCTGCAGAGCATGCTTGACAGGTATCACTATAATATGGAGCTAGGGAAATAATGCCCCCCCCCCACCCCACCAAAAAAAGTTTGGCAAATATTTGTTGATGGCTTCACCTCAGCAATGTTCATACCTTATTTATATTACATTTCTGCAAATACTTCACACAAATAAACTTAACAGGCAAAAAAAATTATGGGAACAACATTTGAAAATTGCATATTTGAATACCTACAGGACCAAGTGTTAAGTTCACGCATACAGGTATTCATGCCAGCTAGAGAAGAGAAAGAATAATGTGATTGATTTTGGCTAACACAACTCAAATTTCATGGTACATAAATGATTTTTAGAGTAAAAAACATAAAAGGATATTCATTGTATGAACTTGTGAATACAGTACATTTGAGGAAATGACAGTCTGCTCATATGCATGTCATGAGCAGAAAAAGAAGCTAAATCAAGGAAATAAATTGTCACAAATTACTCTCTACTCTTCTGTCAAGCATTGCAATCTGGACTCCACATCAAACCTTTAAAAATATATGAAAAATGGAAAAAAAATAAAAATACATAGCCATTACATATGTTGTTTACTAGGGATCAATAAAATAAACAAGAAAAGTAATGCCTGCATAATTTTATCCCTTTTTAATGTGTCATGTGCAATCATTGACTCAATGTAAAAGCAGGAGGTGAGAGTTTATCAGAGTTCAGGTTTGGCTGAATCATAGAATCCACCCATATGCAAAGACCAATCTGCCCAGGAGTAAACATAGTATGAATAGTGTGTGTATTTTCCAGGATATCATGTTTCTGTTTTGTCGTAAATATGAGCCATTATAATATTCACCTACATATTACGTTCAACATTTTAAGTGCATTCATCATTTGTTATTTTCCCTGATACATTGCTGGAGGGAAAATTGACTTGCATCACATGATAGCATTTGTGTATTAAATAATTTTCTGTTTAAGCAATAAACTAAAAACAGGACATTTGTCTGTTACACTATACTCCAGTGGTTCTTGTTGATTTTACCCTGTGGAGACTTTATGATTTAATACAATGCAGTGCTTTACAGCTAGTTTTATCTTCTTAATTCATCGGAAAAAAATGTTTTCTACTTGTCTGCTGTAAGAAAAACAATGTTATACCCCAAATCAACATAGAGGCCTGTGATGTCATACAGGTTATCTTGACTTATTCTTATTGTTGATGCCACACTTAGCATGTATAAAGGTTGATTAATGTTTCATGTTACATTTCTATAGGTAGAGAAACTGTCAAAATAGTGTGTATAAAGCTAAAGCAGCACTATATGGTGAATATGGCTTATATTTCTAATCTATTGGTGATAAAGAATACTAAATATCCATGTTTCTTATTATGTTGGACAATGCTCTAACAAACAAACAAGGAGTGTTATGGCACTTTTAAAGATTAACAAATTTATTTATTGCATGAGCTTTCATGGGAGATGCTTTGAAGACAGTACATTTACCATGCGACACATACAGTATATAAAGATTGTGTCTACCTTTCAAATATAGTGTGTCCTATTGGCTAGAGCAAGAAATTAGAAGCCCTAAGGTGGCTATTCCCACCTCTACCACTGTTTGGCTATGAAATGTAACAACTTTGTGCCTCAGTTTATTGTCTGTGAAATGGACATAAATATATTTCTATCTGTCAAGGCTTAATTAATATTTGTAAAGTATTTTGAGATCTTTTGCTGAAAGCACAAAGTATTAGAATTATGGAAACCCTTTAACTTCAAAAAGCTAATAATTTGATTAAACTGAAACTTGTCAAGTTCTTAACGATGATGGGTATATTTTTCCTTAGATCTGCAGACATCCAACATCCCATCCTGAACAAAAATCAATAGTTTACATTTTCCATTTCTTTCTGCTGGAGCTTTGAGTAGGGATCATCAATTACGGTCAGATAAGTCTATCCTACATGATCCGTTTTCCACAATTACAGGAAGGCAAACAGTGGCAAGACTTCTTCTCTTTTCTTCTTCTGATTGCCATACTGGTCTTTGCAGATATTGTAGTTAAATTTGTTATTTTTCTAGGTAGATTTGAAATTGCATGTTAATTCAGATTCTGCTTCTCTTAGGGCCTGTCCACACTTGAAATGTCACAGCAGCACAATTGCAGCACAGCTGAAGCGCTTTAGTGTAGACACCATCTATGCGAATGAGAAGGGTTCCCCCATTAACCTAGGTAACCCACCTCCCCCGAGGGGTGGTAGGTAAGTCAATGTAAAAATTCTTCCATCAGCCTAGTCTACACTGTGTTTAGGGTGCCTTAATTACCTCACTCAGGGGTGTGGATTTTTCTTAGGTCTGGTCTACACTGAGGGGTTAGGGCGATGTAACTCTCCTTACTTCGACCTTCTACAGCCTGCGTACACACTCAGGCTGCTGGAAGGTCGAATTAAGGGTTGTTAGAAGTCAACCTTGTAATTCCATCCCGCCAAGAGGCACAGGGTTAAAGGTGAATTTAGTAATTCACCTTAACCCCAGGGTAGACAGTGGCCTCCGAGTCGGGGCTGCCGCCAGCCCCCACAATCCCACTGAGGGCTCAGCAGCCCCGCAGCCGGCGGCCAGCGTCTACACTGGCCACCGAAGGAGCCAGAACTAGAGTGTCCTGTGGACACTCTGGTTTTATGATGTTGAAGTATTAACATCAACTTTAGATGGCGCCCCCAGTGTAATAGACATGATCTTAGCCTTGAGCAATGTAGCTGGGTCAACCTAACTTTTATTGTGGACCAGGCCTTACTTTTAAGCAGTACTCTGTTAGTAGTCCCTCTGAGCTTGGCCCTTTGGGGGGCCGTCCCCCCCCCGGTCCAGAAATCCATGCTTAACTGCTTTCTGGACCAGGGTCTTAATTTGCATGCATGTGAATTGCCTCTGGAGATGTTTCTACATATAATTTTGAAATAATGAAATCAATGTTAAAGACGACCCCACTGACATGCACAGTAGAACCTGTTTATGATGCCCCTATTGCAGGAGTGTGTGAGGCTAGTGCATAAGGGGGAAACTAGGCATTACAACACTGAGCATTGCAGCGCCTAACTTTTATGTGCCCTGCTTCCTAGTGAAGTTCACAACCCTAAGTTAGGCACCTAGGCTCCCCCTACGATGCACAGAGTTGGCCTACTCAGAATAGGATTCGCAAAAACCAGCATACTGAGCAGCTTAAGATAGCCAGGAGGAAATGCTGATTGGATTATGGCCTAAACCTTGTCCCTCAAAGGGAGGGAGTTTGATACTAACTCTGAGCCAGAGGGAGATGCCTCCCATGACTTACAGTTCACAGCCATGAACCCTCTCCTGAAGTTAGGTGCCTTTTGCACATCAGCCCTTTCTTAAGGAAAAGCAGGAGGAAGCATGGAGCACCTTCTTCAAGACTTTTGCAAGACAGCTGGAAAGAAACCTAACCCAGCATAGCCCAGTGGTTCAAGCATTCACCTGGCAGGTAGAAGACCTAGGGTTAAGGCCTTGCTCCACACCAGGCAGAGAGGGGATTTGACATCATGTCCCCCACATCCTGGATGAATGCTCAGTCCACTGAGCTATGGGTTTAAAGGGGGCAAGACTACCCCCTTCCATTTCTGGGGGGTTGATTTAGTAGGCAGGCTCGTAGGCAGCCTGCAGGTGGGATAGGCAGGGAGACACCTCGTTTGTGAAATCCTCCAGGACTTGGGCACAAGTTAGGCCACAAACTGTTCAGTTATACCAGGATGTAGGCAGCTGTGTGCATGCCCAAGAGTAGATATTTAGGAGACTTTATCAGTAGAATCGGCAGGGCTAGCTGGCAGCTGAGCAGTGTCACCTAAATGTTGGCCTAGGAGCCTAAAGAGGTAGTTAGGCATCTAAGTTTCACTTGTGAATCTAGCCCCAAGTGCCTCTCTGGCTTACACAGTGACAGACCATTAGGACTTCATCAAGGTTTTCCACTAACTTATGTTAAGACCACATCCCATGTAACAGCTTGTCTACGTGGAAACATAGTGCGTGGCAAGCTGGAGTAAATTACAGCACAGTAGCTGGACTGTGCACTAGAAGTTCCAACAGCTGTACATCCGAGCTCACTACAAAACATTTAGTGCATGCTAGCTGTGGCCATGGAGCCAGTTAGTGCATGACAAATTAGTGTGCAGTAAATTTTACACCCCAGTTTGCCACTCACTAAATCTCCCTGTAGACAAGCCCTAAATCAGTGGGTGGGAGGGAGGGAAGACAACTCAAAATATTTTAAATTCAAAATAATCTTTTAAAATTATATTGAAGGAAAATTAAGAGCATCCCTATAAAGAAAATATTAGCACAAGGTTTTTTGTCACTGGTGGGATAAAATAAAAGCAAAAGTGTTGTGGCATTTCCCAGCCTGGGAGAGAGAGATGAAATCACCCAAATGGTTTGGGGGAGGGGATGCCTGTTGCATAGGACGGGAGCAGAGCAGATGATGAGAATTGAAGAACCACTCAGAGCCACCCACCCACACACACTGCAGAAGCACCGCTGGATCTGAGATAAAGCAGCCGGTGGCTCCTTGAAAAGCCACCCACCTTCCCTCTCTGCTTCCATGGTGGCCACTAACGTAGTTGTCAGCAAGAGCTGCACACTTATTCAAGACTGAAGACTCAGGCAGCAGTCTGCCTGCTCAAGTTTCTTTTCTGTGCTCCAGGGGCCCTCAGTGGAGCTGTGGGTTGCACTAACAGACTCTGAGTCCCCTCATCTGTAATCTTCTGATGAGTGGCAGAATAGGAAGGCTCAGAGTTAGCAGAAAAAGGGAAACAGGAAGAGGGATAGGAAGGAAAAAAAGTGAGCAAAAAGATAAAGAGGTGGCACATGATTGAAAGAATTCACAGAAAGGAAAAGATGCCAAGAAGGAGGGGGGAAAGAAAAGACAGAAAAGGGAAGAGAAAATGAATTGAAAAAAGATGTCTGCAACTATGCCAAAACATAAGGGATGCCCGTTTTTCAACCCAACTCAAACCAATGACTCTTCCCACCTCAGCATATAATTGCCCTGCCTGCACATGGTTAATTTCACAGAGTTTCCTGGCCATTTTCCCCATTCTCTTATTGATTTCTCCATGAGAAAGGCCAAGCCAACTGACAGCCTGTAAGAACGTTGTATATCTGGTGATGTTGCTGGTGCTAAACAAAGGATCCCAGGGGTGATAAACCCCCACACAGTCCTTAATAATTACAGTGTGGATCAAAGACTTAAGATGGGCAACCGTGAAACAAGTAGTTTATAACAAAAAGAAAAATATTACAAAATATCATGTAATCGGGGACTAATTCATAAAAAGAGATCTTGGAATCTGATCCAAAGTCCACTAAAGTAAATGGGAATCTTTCCATTAACTTTAAAGGGCTTTGGATCAGGTACATAATACGGAAGCAATATGCTGCACTTGATACAATGCACACAATCTGTTTCTTGAGCCAAAATCACAGCTAGTGTAACTATGTGCAATTCTCCCTATTACAGTGGCATAGCCGGCCTACATATTCATTTGATCCCTGTTCTCCTGGCTCAAATTCATATTCTAAACAACTGTGACAGTTTCTCTAACAGACCATACTAGATTAATAAAGTATCTGGTACATCCTTCAGTAGTTACTATATTTTCCTGGAAAGTTTCCTTTTGTTTCTGATTCCTTACTTACCACTGAAGCAACAAAAAGTTCTAATATTCCAGTCAAAATGACCTCTGGAACTGATGCAATTAATGGCTTTATTTTTATACTTATCAATAAAGAATGTTGATACCAAACTACAGCTAGAAGAATAATTAAATCACAGTGCATACTTTCCACTTTAATAGTGCTTTTCACCCAAGGATCTCCAAGTACACGCCAAAGCAAAAACACCCCTTCGAGGTATGAAAAAAAAGATTCTATACATTTGATATAAAATCTCCTTTTCATCCCTCACAGGGTAGGTGTGGAGAGGCAGTGGACGAACTGCAATCACATCTGGGGTGAAAGGCAGCAACTGTTCAACAATGCACAGCAAGAATACTGCCCAACTGTTCGGTACAGGAAGTAAAGATGAATACACAAACTTTTTGAAATGTAAGAGGTAAGTTAGGCAGCCAAGGTGTAGATTTATCTGAGTTGAAATTTGATCACAACACCATTATTAACATTCTTTTTTGAAAAGTGCCAAGGGGTCTACAGCGTAGTTTTTAATTCTCCTGCTATTGTGTTCTCCCTTCTTAGGTGAAAGTCCCATTGACATCTATGAGAGTTTCACCCAGGAAGTGAGAGCTAACTATCAGAGCAGAAACCCTTTGTGCAAACATGAGAGAATAAATCTGTACTTGGTTCACAGCTCCGAATTCTTATCTTTTTGGTGGAACCGATATAGGAATTGCAACAGCCTTGCAATGCAATTTATATAGGGACCAATATCAGGCCCGTAATGATTCGGATTTGATCAGAATTAATAGTTCTAATCAGTGCATTTTTTGTGTTTAAAAAAAAAAAAAAAGTGACGGTACTCGGCCAGGGACCGGGGGCCCCTGGCAGTGGCAGCAGGAGCCGGGGCTGCATCACTGTGAAAAAAAGGTGCTGTTCCTCAGTAACCTGGAGTACCGTCACAAAAAAAGCCCTGGATGTAATAGATGTTTTTCATAATCTGCCTTAGTTTAAGTATTCACCTGTCTTGACTGTTTCTGGATAATTCTGATATTGATGAGCTTTTTAAAAACCAAACGAAGAACCCAAAAAGAAAAACTTGCCTGCTTCAAATTATTGTAAAGATAATTTTCATAGCATTTTTCTTTAAACCAAAACATTTTTTTAACCAGGTCATCAAATTTGAGTCTCTCTGTTTATCACCCAGTTGCTGAATAACTCTGACCCATTTTTAAGCGTCTGCTGCAACAATAAATTTGCTTTATAAGCTTTAACAGAATAAAACTCAACCAGTTTGTCATCACATAGCTTTCATAACACCTTTAGGAAGCAGAAACGAACGGTTAAAAGGAAAGTTAGCTGACTCATTTCATGAATAGCTGCTGTTAGGACTAGTAGGTTGGAAGTTAACAGACAAAAATGTTATCTAGTAAACTGTAAGATACTTTAACAATTAATATATAGTTATGTACCAATTATGTTCAGTTAACGCTGTCCTAAATTTGTAAGCAATTTGTATTAGATAATACTATTCCAATAGCCTAATTGAAGTAAATTATTACCTAGAAAAGGGAGTAAGAATGTTTTTGTATCTTTTACAGAACAATTTTATGTAAAGAAAAATGAAAAGACTCACTGCTACTTTTTTCTAGTTACTAAGACAGATTTTCAAGTGCTCTGGTATAAATTCAGAACTCAGTCACTCTTCACTTCATCAGTGGAGCTACTGAATGTTTACAATGCCATAACAGAGCAGAATTTGTCCTACAGAGTCTGGATTCATTATTTCTTTTCCTGTTAAAAGCAGAAGCCATGCAATTTTATTTTACGTGTACAAATCAGTTTCACAGTTAAAAAGGATTCATGTCTCTTCATGTAGATCTCGCTTTGCTTTAACTAGGCAATTAACATATGACACCTGAAGTATCAGATACCAGAGGGTATCCCTAAATTTGTTATTCTTGGTTTGCACATAGTAAAATCACATCAGCATTTGTGAGGTTCAGGAGTTTTGCCAAATGCCACAAAGGGGAGCCATGTTTTTCCACAGCCCAATTAAAATAAGCAATAAGTCTAGTCTCTATGCTGCAAAGTCTGTCTGCGGAGAGCCAATTTAATTTAGTAGTTACCCCATCTTATCGAAGTATGAGTATCCAAAGTGAGAAGTGTGTTAAGTCTTAATGCTAGATTTTTTTAAATTTTTTGTTGCCCCCACACCTTGTGAAGCCATTATTTCCAGTGTACCATGGGTATCAGGTGCTACAAAAGCAGAAAGCATTTTACCCACATTACCCCTGTGTAAATCACTATCACAATGCAGGACAACAGTAAATCAGTCCTTGTATTTTCAAAATGTGAACTGGAGACAAATGAAAGATGTGAAGGAAAATTAACCTATACCTCTTTTGGTTTACCTGGAAATAAAAAAGTCCAGGGGGAAAGCCATCAAATGAATTTAATTTCTGTATATTTAGGCCTGTGCTTTAAGCCTTATTCTGCCTGCACTTCCCCAGTGCACATCAGAAATAACTCCATCAAGTTAAAGGCATTGCACCAATTTAAAATTGGTGTAAGGAAGGAGGTAATTGGGCCCTATAATGTCAGTGGAGTGTAACACCATCTACTATTGTGGCTTTTGCAGAGCCAGATCTTTCTATTGTTATATCACCCAGTGCACACATCCATAATTATTGTGACCTAACCTCCACATCTGGGCGGGGCTGGTGCTGCCCAGCACTGTGCCCCCCCCCCCCCCACTCCAGCATGGGGTCTTAGGGCCCCCCCCCTGGGGGGCGGGCCCCCCCGCCCAGCACCCCCCTCCCCGGGGGGGGGGGGGGGGGGGCTGGAGCCAGAGACCACTCTCCACAACACTCCAGCCCTGGTCCATTTGCTCTGCCCCTGGAGGCAGGACTGGCTGGTGTGCAGTCCTCCAGCCAACCCCATCCCTGGAGCATAGCAAACACACACACCAGCCTGCCCTTCCCCCAAGGTAGACCAGTCGACCTGGGAGTAGGGTGGGACTATCTAGAGTCCAGCCTCTGGCCCCAGGGCCCCGTCTCCTCCAGCACGGGCAGGAGCCTTCCCAGCGCCCCCTCCCCTCCAAGCCCTGCCAGTACTATGGTGGGCTGAGCAGGGTGGCAGGGGCCAAATTAACACAGGGGCCTGAGGGGCTGGAGGCCAGACCCCCCCCCGTTAGGCTGGGGCCTAGGGCTTCAGTCCCTATAGTCCCTGCGTTAATCCGGCCTTGCATCTGGGCACTTGTCCCTCATTCTGCACTGGAAGAAACACTGCTATCCAGTCAGGAATTTGTTTTTCATTACGTAGCGGATCGCCGTAGAAGCTAAAGCAAAGGCACTATCTGAATGTGCAAAGCCATCGTTCTTTCTCGCAGTAGACGAGTGCCATGTCAGGAGCAGACAGTTGTGAATCACATGATGTATGCCTGACACAACAGGAGGGGGGCGGGGGTTGTATTTAGCACCTATATAATGCTTTACAGCTTCTGAGGTCAGTCTGATTAATCCATACCCTACACCTGTGAGGTACAGGTAGATTATATTATCCTCATTTTAACAGGTGGGAAATCGAGGCAGGGGAGCTGTGAGTTGCCCAAAGCCATGGCAGGAGTCCATATTAGAGTTAAGGAGTTCCGGGCTCCCACTCAGATGTTCAGACCAACAGACCACACCCACAGAAGTAGACTGATGCTGAGTTGTAAATGAAAGAGCATTACCAGGTAGTGATTCATCTGAAAGCACGCAGTTAATAGAATTTTACAATTAACAGAGATGGGATCAGCTCAGCCAGCCTCATAGCCTATTGTTAATGCAGTTCACAAACTAAGAGAGATCAGCACGCCATGGGTCATCACTACTGACCCCTACCCCAACCCGGCAGGTAGGGAGCAGCACCAATTGGCTTTGAAAGGAGTCCATTCTAATCTTCCTCAGCTAGAAGAAAGGTGGTTGTGACACCAGGTGCTGGGGGAGCAGTGATTAAAGTGGGGGAAAAAAATGAGTTCTCTCAGGTCTGTGTGAGGAACATAAAACATCCCAAAAAAGTGGGTAGGCATGGACATGTCTGTATCTGTCATGTATAGTTATTTCTGAGCATAGCTTCTTTCCCTAGATGGGTTGTTAGCAACAGCTACTGAAGCAGAAACTTCAGGATCTAAACATCTGAGCTGCTCCTGCTAGAGCCTAAAGACTCATCTCTGTTACTAGCAAAGAGAAACTGATCATGACACGCCCGGCTGTGGATCACATAAACTTAAAAATATAGGGCACTTGATTCCATAATTTGTTTGCTACTTGTAGTGAAGGTAGAGTTTTTGTGATCTTGGCCCACATTGTCAAATGTGATGTGACAAAACAGAGAGGTTCAGTTGCAAGCAGCAAGCTCCACACCTTTCAGTATTCAGAGCCTCCTAGCTAGGGCGGATATTTTGCTTACCTAAACTACCTTCCTGTAGTGACTCTTGCCATCTCATTTAATGTCATTCCTGAAAGTGCTGTTGTCATAAATAGCATGTCTGGAAATAACACCACAGTGCTGGAGACAGCTGCTGAAATCGGGAGACTACGCTCGGAAGGAAAGCCACACGTTCCCATGGCAGTACATCTCTGACAGCTGTCCAAAATTCCTCCTTCCTCACCTCAAAGTTTCTATGTTTAGAGATGGTCACAGTAGAACGGACACATGCATGTGAAGATGCTGCTGCTAACCAAATTCAAAAAATAAGTCCTTTGTTCCTCTCACTCCCCAGGCCCAAATCAAATTCATCAGTCTATGTTTGGTTTCTAGTCAGCATATTCTTCCTTTTCGTACACGTAGGAAATATGACCCACATGTCATAAAAGACTATTAGTTTTACATCTTCTGCTGGACGTATTCTTCTCCATCACAGATGTCTCCCAGAAGCTGACATTAGCTGTGAATAAAAAGGACATTTCTTTCCCCTCTAAGGCACTTGCCATTAAAAAAGTACAAAATAAATAGCCATGAAAAATCAGTGTGTAAACTCCCTTCTGGTGTGGTTTCCATCAGGGAGCTAGCTAATAGGCTATATTCCGAGATCTGCCCAATAGCATCGTAGCTCATGCTAGTAGCTATTAACAGAGTTATTGGAGTAGCAGCTTTTTCCTCCTTCTAGCTGTGACCATGTCCATTTGGCAAACATTAACCCCACACCCACCTGTTTGTAATAGAGCAGAAGCCAATCTGGCTGCCTTGGTTCCATTTAAAACAGGGTTGGGAGGAAATAGCAATATTTGTTAAATGGAGAAGACCAAAATGAGCAAGGGAAAGAAAATTCCATTTTCTAGGACAGATTTAGGCTTCCTTACTCAGGAATGACTTCACTGGGAGCTTTGCCTGTGTAAGGCATGAGACTGGTATGTTAAATAGGGCCCTAGCAGGAACAATGAAAGTAACAACATTATAAATCCTTTTATTACAACCAGTGCACCATATTTAATTCAATTCAGCCCATTATAGCCCTGTAAACACAAGTACTGTACTGAAAGCAGCCAATGTCTGGGCTGGTTTTATGGTTTCAATAGCCCCCATTCCCTCAACTTCTCCTTTCATCTTTCCCCACATCCTCTCTGCTCTCTTACTTTTGGTTGTGAAAGACGGGAAAGTAAATTGTGGTTCTCTTTCCACCATGGCAGAATAGGGAAAGTAGCAGATTTTCCCTTCTCCTCTCTCTCTTGATAGCTGTAAGGAAAGAGAATGCCTGATTAACAGGTCTCACTTTTCTCCCAGCAGGTCAATAGAGGCACTGGTCTTCACTCTGCTAGCTTAATGAAGCACACTCAATTGGATTTCAAGGCTCTCAGACCCAATACCTAAGGAACCCTTGACTATTTACTTGCTTAAAGTTACACACATGCTTATGTGTCTTGCTGAATCAGTGCCTAACTCAGAGGTAGAGGCCAAAGTCCTATGGTACATTTGGGATTGTCCTGTAATGGTTTCCATGTGGTTCCTGGGTTTTGTGGATCAGAAAAGCTGGCTTTGCAGCTAACTTCATGGGAAACAGTATTGTTTCTAAATAGGCAGTTCTCAGTTGATAACTTATTTTCATTCCTCAGTCTTTATTTCCATAATCACCAGACCTTTGTTTCTTAAGAATTTATCTGCTTCTGAGTTCCTCACTTGGTGTCATAAATCTGTCATATAATTTCCATAGCAACCAATTGGGATATTATCACACTGGGTGTGACTCTCAGAGGAGGAATAAGCCATAGAAACAAATATGCTTAATAAAGAGAGCAATTACAAGTAGAATTGGAATGGAGAACACTAGATTGAGATAGGGCCCAATCCCACTCCTGTTCAAGTGTTGGGACTTCTGTAATTAACTCTAGTGGGGGATAAATTAATATTTGGGGGAAGTATTCTAGTGAGCAGGGGGGAAAAAAATGAAATGTTACAAAAATAAACAGTAATTGAGAAGTGAGCCCAGCAAATCACATTTTAGACCTCAAAATAGCATGACTATCTAAATTTAAACATGAAAAAACCCTTCATTTTGTTAAAATTCAAGGTCAGGCATTTAAAAGCCACAGCAGCTTAGGGAGACTGATGTAACAGCGGCAGAGACTGACTGAAGCTCTCTGTTTATTCACAGTGCTGGGAAGCAGGACAGAAAAGCTCAAGGCAAGCTTCCTTACGACATTCCAAAGGCAAACTGTATGCCTGACCTGAAGTGATCGGTCCCTGGGGAACGGGCGGGTAACTGAGACTTAGTGCTCAGTCATTCATGGACTTTTCTGTAAAGCTGCCAGCAGAGCCAAAATTGTATATGTGTCAATGTGTGTGTGGTTTAATGATGCAGGCTACTGTTAAATGTAGGCTAAGCTTCAGCCATCAACCCCCCTTCCATTTGCTGCCCTGTGCCAAATTTAAATATGCCACTCCGGCAGTGAAAGGCCTGCTCGCTACACACAACACTAGCTAGTCGCCCTGCTGGAAAACATTTTGAAATCTAGTTAGGAATCAAATGAGATGCTTCTCTGTTCATTCCACAGACAAAAGATTTTACAGCTTGCAGCCCCATAGAATCTATGCTACAGAGGATAAACCTATCTGCTCTTGCAACAATACTAAACTCAGTGGTCTTGGCACCTGAATTTCATTGGTCCTGAAGATTGCATTTGTTCTTTCCTTCCTACCGCCTTATCTTTAATCTTTTGGGTAGGAAATGCAAAATAAGTCTAGGCATGTACTTAAAAATGTCCAAAACCTTAGAGCTTCTCATTTTGTGCTGCCAAAATGTTAATCTAGGTATTTGAGCTTCAGTTTTAATGAGGGGTATTATCAGTCACACTGCAGAAAAACTGTCTCAACTGACAGTTCTGCTGAAACTGAACCTGCGTGTTAGAACTGCAGAAAAAGATGAGTGGCTGTTTGGAAACCAGTATTCATATTTTCTTGTCAGATGTACAGCTGCACATTGTCAGACAAGCAGGCCCCAGCAGATACTATGGAGACGAACGCCTTAAAAGACACCATTATTATGATTTTGCTTTTTATGGCCAAGGGTGAACTCCACGTTGTACAAGACATGAAAGACGATGTAGTCCGCTGCATCAAGAATCTTTACAGCCCAGAGGCATAATCCTGCATCCCTTTCCCCATGTGATTAGTCCTTAATCAAACAAGGCAACATACTGGGGCTAATTGACATAAGTGGCAGAGGCCCCACTGTTTTCAGTAATGCAGGATCAGGCAAATGAATAGCCCTTCAGGGGGATCACTCACCTGAGTGGGAGTTTGCAGTACAAGGTCCAAGATGCAGAGGTGCATAAATCCGACACCTTGGGAGACCAAGAGGATGGTTGGCATGGATCTCTTTTGGGGAAAAAAAAATGGGTGGGTGAAAGTAGTTTGATTGCTTCTGTTTTACATCGAATAAGACGGGCCCTAAAAATCTCGGGACACACACTGCTCAGGCAGGGCTTTTCCTAAGTAGGAACAAATCACCAAAGGACCTGCCTGTATAACCCAAAAAGTAGAACATACATGGCAGCTGCTTTCAACACCCACAGAAATTGCTTATTAAAAAGTAGGGCGGGTTTTCAGGGATGAAAGACATGGAAGTATAAAATTAAATTTGAGTAGGGATCACTGCCTTTTATGGAGTTGCAGGAAACTCTTCTCATCTTTGTTACATCCCTATAAAGCTAACAACTCAGAACAGTCCAACTGCATACCACAGAACTCACATCTCCACTGTTCCATCAACCAGCAATTAACATCTGAACTTCTTTGGTCCTTCCTTATCCCCTAACTCTATTGGGTTTGTAAATCGTGAAGCTGTAATGGCAGAAGAATTGATTAAACTGGAGCACCTGTGCTGTATAATCCAAACAACTCATTCATGAGTCTGGTAGCTCTTGCTGCCTTGGGACCAATAGGAAGATCTAAACTAGTTTACAGCGGTGGGAGCTGATTTAGCAATGCTAGACTTAGGTTGCCAGGTCAGTGACTGTCCTAAAAAAAAAAACCCTTCACTCACCCACACCTCCTCCCCTTTTCTTTTTTAAACTCATGATATCATTTAACAGTGTGGTATCTTTTAATACCCTATATAGAGAGTGCTCAGATATTTTAATACCTCTTTTCACGCTTGATAAATGCCTAAAATGTTCATCTTTCTTGGAAGAGAATACAGAAATAGCCACTGTAATGGCTGGTTACTTAGAACTAGTGGTCACTCAGAGTTGGTGAGCAGTTACTCACAGGCATTGTCCCATTGACTTCAGTGAGTAACTGAACATATTCCTTATGTTGGTGAGCACTGCAATCTAGCCTTTAAAATAATTTAGGATTGTCGTCTTGGTTTTTTTTTTTAAACAAGAAAATACAAGTAAACCCAATATCTTCAGTGGCTAAAGGAAAACATTACCATAGTGTTTCACAGTACAGTACACATATAACATGTTCCTTAACCCAAGGGATCCCAAAGTTCTTCACACACATTGTACTGAATAAGAAACAAGCACTGAAGCCCATGGATCCCAGAGCAAAACTTGGCCCTTTTATAAAAGAATCTCTTTTCCAAACAACAATGAAGTGCATCCACCACTGGAGTGGAACAATACAGCTGTGTAGCAATGCAAAGCAATACTGCACGGCAGTTTAGGGCAGGAAGCAAAGAATACCATCCCCTAGTATTTCGAGTTGTGGTCTGGCAACTTGCCCCAGAGTGCTCATCTGGGTTGCCCACAAAATGAATTAATACTAGGAGGAAGATTGGGAGGTGATATAGTTCACATAAGAGGATCCCTCTCTTACAAAGTGACCTGCAGGTTTATAAAAAAAAGGAGAGAGGCGGAGGGATTAGAAAACCACAAGAAGAATGTAAGTAAGCAGAATGGCATTACTCAAGTTGCAAGTAGCAATGAAAATGGGACCTCATTTTACTATGACTGTCCTAAAGTGCGTGCAAGGGCAGTGGTGGAGTAGGAAAGGTATAAGAACGTTAATCTTTCTCTCTTTCTCCTCTCCCATCTAAAACCCCACTATATCAGATACTAAAATTGCATTGTTTCCTCCCCTCCCCCTTTTTGTGGCACCGTGGTCGAGAATGTTAACTACATTAAATGAATCATCTTTCTTCTGCTCTCGTTCTCACTGCTTTCGAACACCAAGGTCAGTTATGGACTGCAGCTCTGAACAGCTCAGCCCACCCACACACTGTAAGGCTCTCAGACATGTGGTTGACATCTCAGCTCAGCTAAGAGTGGCAGGTGCTGGGGAAACAGCAGGAGAAAAAGGGGGCGGGGAAGTGTATCTATTTTATTTCACTTTTGTGTGAATATGGGGGGGGAGCTTGAAATTTCTCTCCCTGGCAGGGGTAGAGAAATATTTTACCTGTACCCTAAGATACGCAGTCTGATTGCACTGTTAAGATGTAGCCCTTCCTCTGCAGTGGTGGATCTAAGAGGCATTGTATCTCAACAAGCCTGACAAAGCTCATCTGTGGGCAGGGGGAGAAGTGTACTCACTGCGTGAGAGGTTACTTTGCGTGTTCCCGCCCACTGCAAGGCAGGAGTGTGTGAACTTGACTGTTTAGTGAGGTACAAAGGAAGAGGTAGAATTCAGGCATCAACCATCCGACTTGTGCATCTGCCCAGTGTCTGGAGACAGTAGGACCCATAGCTGAAGATGGGAGCTAAATGGGAGTGAAGGATTCCTAGTGCCAGGGAAAAGAATGCTTATTGAACTTTCATTCTTTGAGATGTGGTCCACGGCAGGTGTGCGTGTGTGTGCATGAGTTGCACAGAGTGCTAGACATTTTTCCCTCAATACAGTGGTATCTATAGTGCCTAGTTATATCTAGTGCCCTCTGAGTTATGCACAGATGCACCAGTGTAAGGGATGCCACCAACTCCCCTCTCCCCCTCAGTTCCTTCTTGCCAGATCTCCAACAGAGGGGAAGGAGGGTGGGTCATGGAACGGACATGAACAGCACATCTCAAAGAACAACAGTTACAAAAGGTCAGAAAGTGTTCGTTCTTCGAGTGCTGGCTCATGGCCATTCCGTGTCAGGTGACTCACCAGCAGTGCCTCTGGAGGTGGGCCAGGAGTTCGGAGACATGCTGATTGTAACTCCACTCTGCCAAAGCCTGCAGCATCCCAGGCCTGTTGAGTAATGGCGTAGTGAGATGTGAAAGTATAAACAGATCACACAGCACAGTTCTGCAAATGTCCTGTATCAGAACCTGAGCTTGTGATATCAGACCTGGTCAGTTCAGGAAGTCCAAGGAGAAGCGTGGCAGGTGTTCCGGGAACCAGTGCTGTTACTCGAAAGACCAGTATTGAAGGTCTGGAGACCAGTGCTGTGCATCCGACTGTCGGTGATGCAGCTCCAGGGGTCTGGTGACACTGGAAAGACGTCACAACTTCCATGGGGCTGAGGAGCAATGTATCGGTGTCAGAGATCAATGAAGAGGCCCCACTGCAGGCTTTCCTCTGTATGGCCCTGCAGTCGATGGTACTGACCTGGAGTCCCAGTGTGGGGGTCCCCCTTCTCGATGCATTGGCAACATGGGAATTCACAGGTGATCCTTGGGTTGCTTGGATTGCCTTGATGTGGACGTACCATAAAATGCCGGATGCTCCACTACTCCCAAGAGTCAGTGGTGGGTCCAGAATTGGGCTAGGAACTCTTAAGGGCTGAGGCTGCTACCGACCCAAATCCCCACAAAGATGAGCAGTCTGGCATAGGTCTTGCCTCGTCCCTGCGTCCTTTTGTCCCTCCTGTGAGTGCTCTCTCCCAGTATGCATCTTCCTGTGGTGCTGCTTAAGCACTGGGATGGGAGATCTGCGCTGGGAGGAAGTCTGTGCTGAAGGGCCACTTCGCACTGATGCCGATGTACTTGGCCCTGAGTCTGAACAGCCTGACTCAGAGGCTGGTCTAAGAGCCAACGTCGTTAAAACAAACAAGGAGTCCCGTGGCACTTTTAAAGACTAACACATTTATCATGAGATTTCGTGGAGAAAATCCCACTTCAGACACTCTGGAACGTGTAAACTTTATTAAAAGCGCTCTCAGCCAAATGTCCCATTCTTTTTTAGTACAAGCTCTGAATCCTTTACAAATCCTGCACTTGTCTCACACGTGAGCCTCTCTCCCAGGCTCTTCGGTGAGGGTTCATTCAATGGTCGTCTTCTTGCACGACATCCAAGGTTTGAAGCCCAAGGACCAGAGCATGTCATGGGGTTGTATCTACGGCATAACAAGTAAACTATGTACTCCATTACATGTAAAAACCAGTGGGTTGGAAGAGGACATTCCAGCACCATGACAGCAGTAAAGAGCTGAAAGGGAGCGGGGCTTGGCAGCACCCCTTACACCGACACACGTGCGCATGACTACAGAGGGCGCGAGAGCTGACACCATGGATACCACTGAGGGAAAAATCTCCCACACCAGTGCATGTGGCATACCCAGTCCTACCATGAAATGCACGTGAGCAAGCACAAATCTACAGCAAGTTCCTCTTTGAACTCTCCTGAGCCTGCCCACGACAGGCCTGACTTCCTGAGTCAAATATCACAGGGAAGGGAAAATGCCAATCGTGCTCTGCATGGTATGGGATGCCTGGGCCAGGCTTCTTTTCCTCCAGCCACAGTTTTTGTTTTCCAGTTGCTATCCCAGGAACAGGGAGGTAGAATGGTTTAATCAAGAGGCCAGCTCTACAACCTAAGGATCACCCATGCAGCAGCTGGTTCTCCCAGGACCTGCTTGAGTCCTGATTACTTTCCCAGTATACTGCACAGCAGTTGCACCCTATGAGAAGATGAGACCCAATTGCTTTATATAAGACTGTGGATTTTAACAACAGCGCTACATAACAGGCATTAGTTTTGCAAGAGCTAATTCATGCAGCAATCTGCAAGGTCCAAAGGAAGGGAACCCACTAGTTTGGAGGAAGAAGCCCAAACCATGGGATGGAACTGAGATGTCAATTTGCTTCTGTTTTTTCTTGAATGCCCATTATAATTCAGAATAATCTGGCCACAGCTCTGCATCTAGATGGTAAAATTAGAGATAATTCTACAATATTACATTGATAATTCAAGTGTAAATTTCCAACTAAAGAACCTTTTTTTGCCCTGAAGTGTGTGGGAGTTTTGCCTTTTGCTTACCTGGCTCTAAAAATCAGTCCATCAGGAAGCACTCTGATCAGTTTCTTTTTCTTCCTTTATTCCACCCGTTTTATTTGGCGGAATGGAATTCCCACAATTTTTACAGCCATTCCAGGTTGTCCCTAGATTTTGAAATGTTCACGCTTATGAACCTCCAGGCTATGAAAATGTGAACAGAAATTCCATTACCACAATGTAAGATGGGAGCTTCTGTTTTAAACACTGTATGGACACACAGTACCAGACAGGTCAGGCCTGAAGAATTTCCAATCTCAGTAGAGGAGAAAGACACAGGGTGGAAAAAGGAAGCTCATCATCCCTGGTTTTACAGATTGGGAATTGAGGCACAAAGAGATGAAGGGATTTGTCCAAGGGCACCCAGGAAGTCTGAGGCAGAGCCAAGAGCTGAAAGATCTCAGAAGTATTTTAGACACACTATTATGGATATTACTACTCGAGTTACTCTACTCTACCTCTCTCCCATCCAATTGCTTTCAGAGCCGCCTTTACACAGTAATTTTGCTTTTATTCAGATTTTTAAGCTTTCTTGAACACAGTATTTTAACATTGTTTCAGAGAAGATGGGGGCAAAATTCATCCCTAATTTCAGTGTTAATGGAATTTTACGAGATGCCTTTGTCTTGTGTTAACAAATGTGCTATCTGTTACAAAAGGATACCGCGTACATTACTATGTGAATTCACACCTCTTTAATTATTACATTTCTTGATATGCCCCTCTTCCACAAGGAATAAATCCCAGAGCACAATCAAACCGATTGTCTCTAACAGTTATTTTAATCTATAGGGGGAACAATATACCTACCTTACATCTGATAAAATAAATCTACACTGACATCTTGTGGTGAGAGGATTATCAGATTTTAACAGCATTGCAGCCACATACAACAGCATATCACTTGTGGGTTGTGGGGGTAAATACTCCAAGGACCAGATTTTCAGACATGTTGAGGACCCACAATTTCAGTTGAAGTCAATGGCAGGTGCAAGTGCTCACCTTCTATGAAAATCTGGCCTTTAAATCACATGTTGAATACTATTTTGTGTCTGAAAGATGTTAGGGAAGTTTTTAACTCATAATCAAACTATAAATCTGGACTTTCTGCTTTGGAATCATCATTGAAAGAATGTGATGATCCCACACTGGCAAATGTCATGATGCTTTAAAGCTTCTAATCAAAGAACAAGTTTAAAAAGAAGGGCTATTTCCATAATGGGAATTTATGATCTGTGCAGTCAGTGAAACAAGACAGACTTCAGTAGAACTTCAGATCACCACTACTGTCATCTACATCTATCTTTGTATTATTTAAACCAAAAGAAGTTTGTAGTTTGAGAAAGCATTTAACATTTCTCCTCCCCATTTCACCAATAATTTCAGCTCTTTCTATTGTTTAGGAGTACAGAAGGCCACCATCTCTTTTTCAGTGCTTACTTAGAAGCCTGTTGGGAATACAGCATGAAGACATTGCCAGTGTCAGGACAACCACCCTTGCAGTTGCGTGGGTGCAAGCCCATAGACATAATCCACCCCAGTGCAGCAGGGTTCTGTTCTACATAGATTCTTATACCACGTTTACCGTGATATCTGAGCACCTATGCTCCATGGGTATAAACTGTGTCTACAGTGGGGTTTGCACTGCCGCCTGAAATTCCAATGTAGACAAGGCATACACCCAAACGGCACAATTGCTCAAGTTCTTTGCTAGTGCCAGCCTGGAGATCAAGTGTCTGGTTTCTCACATGAGAGAACAAATCACTGCTTGTTCAAGTTTCTTTCAAGTAAAGCATCTGTTTTGTAACTGGAGACCAAAGGGGCTTTCAAAATAGAAGGCATCTTCCCACCACCAGCTCTAAGAAACTAAAATAAATGCACTCCATTGGCACATGATCCACACACTTGATATTTACATGCTGCTGCTGTTCATGTTGATACAGTGAATTGTTAATCTGTTCATGGGATTTTATCACATTTGCTGTAATCCTTCCATTATAACTAGGGATCATTACTGACAGATCTTCCACTTGACAGGTCTGAAGTGCTGGAGCAATAGAGGCATGTAGCTAGATTCCAAAGGTGATACAAATGGTTCCACACCCATGGACACAGGTGTAATTTACACACTTGGGGGAGGGAAGAGGGAGTGGAAAAGGTAACAAATGCGAGGATGTGGGGAGTAGTCAGATGAAGCAGAGAGAGGCAGGTATAGGATGCTCTTTTCACTGATCAATGTTTTGGGTTTTCTGTTCTCACACCCTGAAAGGTGAACCTTCCTTCAGAGGGTCAAAACATACACAGAAGTGTAATAATTGATACGATTACAATTAATGTGTAATCAAACACTCTACATAACACTAAGGTAGCCCCAAAGAACGAGTTTAAGAGTTTGGGAGTAGGATGGGGGCAAGAAGAATGTTTTTGAAGAGAAGCTATCCAAGTTTGGTGTTCTGCCCTGATCTGGAGTAGGCCTGGTGCGAATCAGAGGATTTTTACAAAATGACATTGTTCAACAGACCTTTTCATTTTCCTAGATACCGCAGTATCCCCAGGTAGGCATTAATGGCGTCCATCAGCATTACACCCAACTGTTGCTTACATCCTCGTCTCCACACACATTGCTTTGCAGAGGCACAGCTGTCCCCACTGGCTTTGAAATATGTTCCCCCTCCACTTTACGCGCCATCTTCGGCAACCGAAAAGGTAAGAATCTCAACCTGGAATTTTCAGATGATAAAAATCATCACTGTCACTGCTTCAGGCCAGTTTGCTGCACGACTGGTTTTGTACATGAGGAGCAGTGTACACACAAACTAGAACAGACGACTCGTGTGTGGTAGCATTAGAAATGACTAAAAGGGATATTATTAGTCCGCCATTAACAAGACCTCATCTTCATGCATTAAAAAAGGAAACAGACTATGGTAAAAATTAATAGTATTCGACTTTCAACATGGATCCTATAGACACGTGAAATCTATTCAGAAATATCTCTACACCATTTAGTCACTGAGGGTGCATCTACACTTGTAAATTAAGTCGAATTAAGCAGGCTTAAGTCGCCTTAATTTACTCTGCGTCCACACCGGAGTTTCCTTAAGTCGACTTAAGCTGTTGTTTAAGTAAAGTCGACTTTGTAAAATCCAGTTTTACATCGACTTTACTGCTTAAGTCGACTTCAGCAGTGTGGACGCCCCAAGTCGACTTGATCCACTTAGGGCAGGCGGGACAAGGGAGCATCACAGCCACTGTGGCTCCCTTGTCCTGGGGAGCCTCTGCTCCCTTCTCCCCTGACCTGTGGCTTACACGCCAGGGGAACTGTGTTCCTAGGTAGAAGGGCTCCCAACCAGGGCTCCAGCAGGAGGGGATCCCCCGCTGGAACCCTGGCTGGAGAGCCGGGGAGGTGGGCGGCTGATCCCAGCAGAGCCAGCCGCACGCCAGCTGACTCTGCCAGGACCGAGAAGCCGCTCCCGGCTCATCCCGGCAGAGCCAGCCAGCACATGGCTGGCTCTGCTGGGCCGAGGGGCGGGCGGCTCTCCCGGCTCCCTTCTTACCAGGACCACTCAGTCCTAGCTAGGAGGGAGCGCAGGGCTCCCTTCGACCAGGACTGCTCGGGTCCGCGCTCCCTCCTAGCCAGGACCGCGCTCCAGCTCCCGGGAAGCCTCCGAAGGCTTCCCGGGAGCTGGAGCATGCTGTGTCGGCAATTGCTGGTGCTCCGGCTGTTTGGGGAGTCGTGGGGGCTTCCCTAAACATCTGGAGCACCGGCAATTGCCCGCACAGCGGCCTCCAGCTGGCGGGGAGACCCGGAGACTTCCCCGCAGCTGGAGCGCGGTCCCAGCTAGGAGGGAGCACGGAGCTCCCTCCTAGCCAGGACCTGAGTGCTGGTCCCGGCCAAAAGGGACCACAGGGGTCCTGGAGAGAAGGGACCCGCGCGGGTCCTGGCAAAAAAGGAGCCACCACTTCCTTCTGGCCGGGATCATTCAAGCCCCGGCCAGAAGGAAGCCCTGCGGTCCCTCCTAGCCGGGACCGAGCGATCACAGCCAGGAGGGAGCGCAGGTCTACCGCTTTCCCTACTGGTTGGGACCACAGGGTCCCAGCTAGGAGGGAGCATGGGGCTCCCTTCTGCCCGGGACCTGAGAAGTCCTGAGCAAAAGGAAGCGCATGCTCCCTTCTCCCCCGGACCACGCTGCCTGGGGAGAGCCCTTGTAACCTGGGGAGCCGAGGCTCCAAAGGAACCTTGCCTCCCCCTGGACCTAACTAGTCAACTTAGAGAGTCTAGTGTAGACTCTTTTAGTCAACTTAGCTGTGTGGACTCTCTAAGTCGACTTAAGACGGTCGACTTATTAAAGTTGACCTAAATTCCCCAGTGTAGACACAGCCTGAGAAAAGTAGTCACCATGCCATACCCACAAACTAATGAATTTTTTTAAAATTACTGCTTTGATGGGCCCAATGACGTCAGTAAAAAAGGCTGGGTTTTCAGTCCAAGTGTGATGACTAGCATTTCCAACTCTGTATTCTAGGCCCCAGAAGAAAAGAATAGTTTTTACCTCTGTAAGTTAAGAAATTGGAAGTGTCGATGAACACGTGCCATGTACGTGGGGTAGCTCCATCTGGAGACACCAGTATCATTCACAAGCACCACCACTGGCACTCCACTGGTTTGCTTTGAACAGCACCAATCAGGCCTAGACACATGCATACTTAAACCAGTATTTTCAAACCTACCTGCCTCGTGTTCGACTTCAAATCTGTATTTAAACTTCCTAAACAGAAGTAGTTTGATTTTCAAAAGGTGCTGAAGACCTGCAGCTCCCATTGAGAGCTCGTGGAAATGCTGAACTCCTGCTAAACCGTTTCAGAGAGAGAACACTCAGTTCCCACAGCATTAACAGCTGTACTCTCCTACACTACTAAACCGTCTAACCCCTCAGAATAAAAACCGACTATGAAAATTTTCTGCCTTCAATATCACTGAAGTCAGAAGACATTATTTCTAAATGAAATAAAAGCTACTGTAGATGCACACACAGTCACGTTTTGGGGAAAAAATCCACTAGGAATTATTTAAGCAGTATGTTTTCGTTTCGGCCTCTCTTATAGCATAGCTCCTAGCATCACTGGTTGAGTGCAAACCTGTGAGGTACAGTAGTTGTAAATCTGAAAAACTCCTGGTCTCAGAGCTGAAACTTAAACAAATCTACCACCAAATGAAGATACTCGATACAGCTGCCACTTGCTCACACTTCAAGAACAGGAAGTCTCTGAAGATTTCTGCAGAACTTGAACCTGGCTTCTCTAACTCTCACTACTCCTGTTTAAAAAATACTTTTCTTTTCTGCAGACTTGCTGGCTCTCTCTCTCTCTCTCTCTCTCTTTTTTGGGGGGGAGGAGGGAAAGGGGGAGCAAAATATGCCAGTCTTGTAGGGTACAGGTAGGCCTACCAGAGTGTCAAATAAAATGCGATTTCAAAGGCTGATGTGAACAGACTCTTTCATTTGCTCTTTTGTGACTGAGTAAAAAAAAAAGTGGTGGTTAGGCACAAGGTAATTTGATTTGCATAACAACAAAGTTGATATTTTGCCTCCCGTGCATGATCTATTACTTCCTGGATTATGGCCTTCGGGAGTAATCAGTACCTGAAATACTAGCTATCAGACTGATTTGGAGAACAAATCAGGACCTACACTGCTAATAGCTCACACACTGATGGAGGGAAGAGAGAGTGCACAATCTATCAGACTTAAAATAAGCTGGAAAAGCAGGCAAATGTAGCTTAGAGCATCAAATAGAGACTTGGTTAAAGACAGAAAAAAGAATAATAGACTGAAGAGGGCCATCTGAAAAGCAAGGCAAATACATCAAACATCCTTAACAGATTTGGAGCACAGTGCAAACAGAGAGAGCAAGGACCATCTAAGAGAAAACATAGAACTTGTTTCACAAACATCAGAGCACCACAGAACATAGTACAATAGAGCAGGAGATAAGGGGCAAAGTTATAAAGCAAGAAAGTAATAGAACAACTGTGCCTCTTGATAAGATCTCAATCTCCCAGTACCAATGCTATAAAGCTCCCAAACCTAACCTGCAGGGCAGGAGATGAACAGACGTTAATCCAGATACCAGAGCACGACTGAGTATTGCCAGCTCTGATCCAGTCTGATTGTGAGGAATAAATTACACGTTCCAGGGCATGTATGGCAGACTGAATTTTGTTTTTTAAATGACAGGTGTTTGGGACCTTAGAAGTAACACTGCAATAAGGGCAGAGTGCAGGTGAGTCTGATATGATATATATATATGTGAAATGTTTTAATATAACGAAGTGCTGCAGAGAGTGGGGCGGGTGGGAGGGAGGAAGAGAGAATTCTGGAGAGGAAACAAGGTTAAAAAAAGAATCAAACCACTTCTTCACAGCAAACAAGGTTAGGCCATGGAACAGTACCTCAAGGGCAAGAGTGGAATTGCCCTCCAGAATTTAGCATATTTAAAATTAAACCAAGACAATACATTAATATGCAACAGAGGACAATATTGAAGTGGCAGGGGAATGGAACAGACGACATTACTGGCCTTTTCTCATCTCCAGATTCTGAGACGGTAACAAATTCCAAATGCACCCAGCAAAAATCACCAATATAAAGATCACTCTGAGAAATCTACTTAATGGATAGGCTTAAAATAAATTAAATGATCGATTATGGAATCTGTACTGCATTAATGCTACTTTTGCTAGGTACAGTTTATGAACAGCAGACCATTCCCTCCATCCTGTGTATGAATGAACATAAAAGAGTGGCCAAGTTACCTTTTTTAGAAGTTTATACAATTACATCTTTCAGAGCTGGTGTTAAATTGTTTACTATGCACTGACATAATGCTGTAATTGTTTGGATTTTTTTAAAGTCAGCATTTGTTACTCAGCTAAGGTCCTCCTTTAAAAACTATGCTCTGTGTTTCCCTCATAACCCTCAATCTCCTTAAGAAGTTCCTCCTTTTCCTGGAAGTATTTCCGGAACCATTCGATATGCTCGACTTTTTGTTTAACACTTAGATAAGGGTTCTGGGAAAGCCCGCAAGTCACTAGCTCCATGAAGTGGCGAATAGGTCCTTTCTTGGGAAAGTCCTCCAAATATTTATCCAGAAAGATATGTTCATGAAATTCAACATCATCTTCAATACCTAGAAGGTGAATCATAAAACACTGTTAAATCATCATAATTTGCTAGAGAACACACACAAGACAAGCTAAGTCTTGCACATAAACTCCTTTTAGCTGGTAATATTAACGGTTTACTGATGTACACACACACACACACACAATCGCATTGGAATGGAAGCTGGTTGTGGTCAAGTCCAGCACCACACACTTCTATCCTATCCTCCCCAAATAGGAAAAGCTCCAGTGTACAAGTTGTCATGCCAGCATCCACCACTCTTTATTCTCCTTTTATGTTTTTCTTTAAAGGGCCAATTTTTACCTGAATTTCATATTTGGTAATCCCATTGAATCCTGACTCAGAAATCCATTTCCTTACCCAAAAACCCTGTTCTTCCATTACATGCACACATTGGTTTGTTATGGGCCATGAAAGCTGGACTGCTAGCAATATTTTTTAAAGAAATATACTAGTTATGCACACAGCTTTGAACTGAAAATTAAGAGCACTGGCTGGCTGGGGAGAGTGGTGGGAATTTTGCTGTGGCTGGGGCATTTTAATGGGGCAGTAATAGCAGTGAGAAATGTAAAATGCCCCAGCCACAGCAAAGGAGCAAGGTGGCAGGGGATGCCATCATGCACTTGGAAGCTTTGCAGCGGCTAGATTTTAAATCTCCCAGGCACGTGTCAGCTCACCGCGTTGCTCCTTCCCTCCTCCCCACTCAAGCCCCCGCAACAGAGAAGGGTTGTGGAACACCTTCACTATCTCCGCGGAGCACCGGTGTTCCATGAAACCCTGGTTGAGAAACACTGCTTTAAATCATTACTTGATCTAGTCCTCTTCCCAATGGATTTCACTTGTTTCTGCTCTATATTTTGACACTAGTGTCCAAAGGACACACAAATCAAGATCTTGATTTCTATGGACTAAAATACGTCTAGAAAACTGTTTCCCAACCAGTGTGCCATGGCACACAGGTGTGCCCTCAGGCCTGAGCAGGTGTGCCATGGAATTTTTTGAAAAACTACTTGAAGAGTTCTGGATTGGCTCATGAATATTCATGAGTTCATTTGGAGACTATATGGTAGTGTGCTTCAAAATAATTAAAAAGTTATCAAGGTGTGCCACAGCAGAGAAAAGGTTAGAAACCACTGATCTAGAAAAAAAAGGGGAAATTCCATGAGATTTGGCCCTATTTCAAAACCAGAAATCAAGGCAGACTAGGGTTTGTGACTGCAAGGTGATTTTTTTTCCCTTCAGTTGATTACAAAAAAGCTGTCACTAATTAATTTTACATCTTATGAAATAACTGCATAAAGTGTCATGAATGCCGCAATACCTTGATATTTAAGATGGCAGAACAGTAAATTGTTCGTTTAGAAATGAACACGGTTGTTCAAAACCAGTGAAGTCAAGTTTACTGTTCTTGAGTTAAGGATCTAGTAGATATTCGCCTACATCCCAAAACCAACAATTTGGCACAAATAAACCCAAATGTTTATGCCAACGACCAAGACAGCAACAGCAGGATATTCTCAGAGCCATTTGTGGAAGCTTGGACATCGACTATCTACCAGCGTTATTAGTCCTTCACATAGCTGTGAATAAGCACTATATTTCCCTACACTTGAAATGTCTCTGTACATTAGCACATTAGTTTGGTGCACACCATCTTAGTAGAACGTATTATTTAAAACTGGAATTTTTACCATTATTTGTTTGTAGGCTTACATTTGTTCTTTCTTACACTGTAGTAAAGAAAATGTTCTCTGCATGATCAGAAAGGATTAAATATGTTATGAGTAAACATGCCTGGAACATAAAAACACAGGAAGTTTGTGCCACAGAAATGAGAGCAAATTATCTTGATTCCAACCAGGATATGACACATTTGGCACAACTTTAATTATCAAAATAAAAGTGAGATAATAAACACAGACACATCAGTGCAAAGATTAATGGCATGTCAGCTTATTCCAGCAGCAGAGCACTGTAGTATGGAAGTCTCTCTCAACTTGTACACCATATTCACAAAGTTGCCATGGTTTCCTTCCTGTTTTTCTTTCAAATACTGCAATGTCTGAAGGAGCTGGAAAAGAACTGTTTCCCAACACTGTACCATCAGTATTATGTTTAGTGTTTATCAATACCAGCTACCCATCACCTTTATCTCCCTTGTGCTTGAAAAAGAAGCCAGATGTTTCCTTCTTCCCAGAAGCTAACTCTCTTCACTGGTCACACTAGCTTTAAAAGGAATATTTCTTCTGGGCCTGGAAACCCAAATCCACTTTGTGAATCCCAGGAATCTGCCAGTTATCACTGCAACTTGTTCCAATTCCCTTTTCCCTTCCCAATATTTTGTGGCTTCCTGAATCAGAAGATCCTGATTTCAGGATCCCCTGAACTCTGTAATCCATTGGTCATAAAGTCAAACAGCAGTGGACTGACTGATTTGCTATTAAAAGGATTTAAACAACATACCACAGTGAAACAGTGATTATTAATTGTTATTAATTTGTATTACTATAGTTCCTATGAGCCCTAGCCATGGACCAGGACCCTGTTCTGCAAAGTGCTATAAAAACACAGAACAAACAGTTCTCAATCCAAATCCTCTGTGTTCTGTACACTAAGGCAGGGGTCGGCAACCTTTGCCAGCCCCTGTGCCAGCCCCGCCCACCACACCCTCAGCAGGTGCCAGGGGCGGAGCCAAAAGGGGACGGGGCCAGACCAGGATCCCTGCCCGCCACAGCCTGGGCTGGCATCAGCTGGCGGGCGGCCTCTGGTTCCCGGCCCTGGGGCCAGATCCCGTCCGCAGGGGCAGCGCATGGCTGCTGGCCCTGCCCCTTTGCTGGACGGCAGGAGGAGGGGGGAGCGGAGCAGGTCACATCACCCCGGCCAGCCCAGAGCCGCGCCGCTGACGGCAAGAGGCCAAATCGGGTCAGCCCACCCAAAGCCACTGCTGCTGGCAGGAGCCGGGGCCAGGAATGCTGCGAATGCCGAGAGTTGCCAACCCTTGCACTAAGGCTATGTCTACACTTACTAAAATTAGTTCGAATTAGTTAGTTTGAACTAACTAATTCACACTAATTTTAGTTAGTTCAAATTAACTTAATTCGAACTAGAAAAATTTAGTTCGAACTAAGCAAGTGCCATTCATGGCACTTGCTTAGTTCGAATTAGTGATTTACATTGATTTCAATGGGCCGGTTAGTTCGATTTAAGCAATTAGTTCGAATTAACATGGCCACATTGGTTAATTCGAACTAACTAGTTTGAATTAACCCTTAGTTCAAATAGGCTATTCCAATTTACTAGGTCAAATTAAGGAAGCCCTTAATTCGAACTAACTAAAGCCTAGTGTAGCCATGGCTTTAGTTAGTTCGAATTAAGGAGGCTTAATTCGAACTAACTTGCCAGTGTAGAGACAGCCTACATGAGCAGTTTTCCACAGAAGTTCACTGGCACATTTGGTAGGGCTCTATAATTAGTCAGTAGCTGTTCCAAGTATTGAAATTAAACCTGATCATTGTTTCAGAGATGGACAAATACATTTTTCGGATCTTAAGAATACTGGCTAATATTTTTTGCCCTTTTCTACCTTTTTTAAAAAACAATTTTTCTTTCTCTCTAGTAGTACTTCTCCTTCCTAACCCCAAAACACAAGTACTTGCAATTTAGGAATGAGGTAATAGAAATACACGACAGCTTAATGGTTCGGCAGTTAATTGAGACAGAAGCATTTAACTGAAGAATCACTGAAACAGCTAATATAGAACTTGTGGATTTTGCCTACAAAAAACAACAAATGCAATTACTTATCAGTTTACAGAGATTTCCTTTAACCTTATGACTAGAGCAGAGGCAACCCTTGAACTTCCAATGATCTAAGTATTGGTTCTTCAAAATGAGGCACTTATATATGGGGGAGAAGCAAAAAGTATTTTCTCCCTTTTACCCCATGAGTTACTTTTCAAAGACAAGTGATCGAAGCATGGATATACAGCTCAAGCCATATTAAAAAGGGACATGGCTGCGCCTAGAAGTAGTCAGAAAAAGTAATGACATTTTCTTTCCTATCTACATTTTATTTAAGAATTTGAGTACTGTAATAATGCTCCAAGTTGAAGACATCTGTTCCCACAATAGATGCAGTCCTAAGCAAAACTGAAATGTATAATCAAAGGTTTGTGATATATAATAGGAAGCCTCAATTTCTTGGTACAGAAACAACTGAAGGAAGGTGTTAGTGAAGAGACAAGCATTCAAAATCTAGAATTAGAACTGGTAATGAGAGGCACTTTTCTGTAAGGCTATTAGAATTAAGTTGTGCCAAATTTGTAGTAATGAGTTTCCCCAAACTTTCTATTGCACTTCGATGTACCTGATGTGATTAATGACCTGTAACAGAGTTGGTACTTTGATAAAATGGAATTTATTGGCCTAATTTTTGTTACCTCTCCTGTGATAAATTTGAAGCTCTCTGCTGGAATTTTCCACATGACTAGTTTTTGTGGACAAATCAATAAAGATTCTTCCTTAACTATATGTGAAGACTCCCTGCCAATTCATTACCCCAGACAGCAGGGTTCCAGCCAGATTATACATCAGAAATGCCATTGGCCACAGTGATTATAAGCTTGCAGAAACACAACCAGAATATATTTGGATTAGTGCACAACAGAACAGATCAATTCTCAAGGAAGAAGTGATTAAATTCTAAGAAACCACCAAAACAGGATGAGAACAAACATTAAGAAACAGCTCAACCACATTATGCAACTTACAACTCTACACAGAATGAAAGATTTTCCAGGAGTACCGCCTACAGAAACCAACCTGTTATGTTTGATTTCTTTAATGATTTGAGACCATTGCCAAATTCTCTGTAGTTTTAAAACCCTACTTAAAGAATGTTCATACATTTTCTGCATTTCCTCTTCCATCCATGATGATAAGTTCCCGAGGGGTAGCTGTGTTAGTCTGTATACAGCAAAAACAACAGAAAGTCCTGTGGCACCTTAAAGACTTAACAAATTTCTTCAGGCATAAGCTTTTGTGGACTGTAACCCAGATGTATCTGAGAAAGTGGGTTGGAGCCCACAAAAGCTTATGCCCAAAGAAATTTGTTAGTCTTTAAGGTGCCACAGGACTTTCATTGTTTCTTCCATCCATGATGTTCTTTATATGTTTCCTGCTGTTTAATTTCACGTGTAGATACTTTTATAAATAAAGGAGGGGATACATAAGGATTTCCAGTCAGTAGGACTGTTGGAGTGGTTGAATACTGTGACTTTATGATTTTGCTTATGAAATGGAGAGGCCTAAGGGAACATAATATTCAGTCAACTGTTGTATGCAGTGCTGCTGTAGCCACATCGACCCCACGATATTAGAGACACAAAGTAGATGAGGTGATACCTTTTATTGGGCCAACTTCTTTTGGTCAGAGAGAGCTTCTGTACTTCATGGAGCTCTTCCTCATGTCTGGGAAAGGTACTCAGAGCATTACAGCTAAATTGAACTCAAGGTGAAGTGGCCTGTTAATATCAGAGCCTGTAGCAGTGCATGGGATTTTTCCGTCCTAAGTGCAGGACTTTGCACTTGTCTTTGTTGAACCTCATGAGGTTTCTTTCGGCCCAGTGTTCCAATTTGTCCAAGTCTCTCTGGATCCTGTCCCTGCCCTCCAGAGTATCTACCATTCCCCCCAACTTGGTGTCATCCGCAAACTTACTAAGCACGCAGTCTATTCCATCATCAAGATCATTAATGAAGATGTTGAATAGAACCGGCCCCAGGACCGACCCCTGGGGCACTCCACTCGTTACCGGTTGCCAACCAGACATCGAGCCATTGATTCCTACCCGCTGAGCCCGTTGATCTAACCAGTTTTCGATCCACCTTACGGTCCACTCATCCAACCCATACTTCCTTAACTTGCCAACGAGAATGTTGTGGGAAACCGTATCAAAAGCCTTGCTAAAGTCAAGGTATATCACGTCAACGGCTCTTCCTGCATCCACAAATCCAGTCATCTCATCATAGAAGGAAATCAGGTTGGTCAGGCACGATTTGCCCTTGGTGAATCCATGTTGACTGTTCCTGATCACTCTATTTTCCTCCAAGTGTTTCAGGATGGATTCCTTGAGGACCTGCTCCATGATTTTCCCAGGGATTGAGGTGAGGCTGACCGGTCTGTAGTTCCCCGGATCCTCCTTTTTCCCTTTCTTAAAGATAGGTACTATATTTGCCTTTTTCCAATCCTCCGGGACCACCCCCGTTCGCCACGAGTTCTCAAAGATAATGGCCAGCGGCTCTGCAATCACTTCCCCCAACTCCCTCAGCACCCTCGGATGCAGTTCATCCGGCCCCATGGACTTGTGCACTTCCAATTTCATTAAGTGTTCCCTAACCTGACTTTCCATCACTGAGGGCCACTCTTCTCTCCAGTCCGCGTTACCCCGTGTAGTAGCCTGGGAGCTGGCCCGCCCTGTGAAGACTGAAGTAAAAAAAGCATTGAGTACTTCAGCCTTTTCCGCATCATCCTCCACGAGGATGCCTGCCCCATTCAGTAAGGGACCTACACCACCTCTGATCCTTTTCTTGTTGCTGATATACTTATAGAATCCCTTTCTGTTATCCTTCACATCTCTTGCTAGCTGCAACTCCAATTGTCCTTTGGCCTTTCTGATTTGATCCCTGCAGTCCCGAGCAATATCTTTATACGCCTCCCTTGTCATCTGTCCAAGCTTCCACTTCTTGTAAGCTTCCCTTTTATGTTTCAGCTCCCCGCAGAGTTCCCTGCTAAGCCACGCTGGTCGCCGTCCACATTTGCTGTTCTTTCTGCACATCGGAATGTTATCTTCCTGTGCCTTTAACAGGGTTTCTTTAAAATACACCCAGCTGTCTTGGACACCTTTCCCCTTCAGATCAGCTTCCCATGGGACCCTGCCCATCAGCTCCCTAAGGGAGCCAAAATCTGCTTTTCTGAAGTCCAGGGTGTGTGTTCTGCTTCTTTCCTTCCTTCCAGTAGATCTCACCCAGGCTATGCATTCACTTGAGGCTACAGAGAGATCAACTCATCTAGATATTTGTCTAGTTTTACAAGAGGCTATATAAAAAGCACTACTGAAGTCCGTACAAACTAAAATTTCATACAACATGCATATACTGCTTTATATAGTATATCAGGGTTTCTTAACTTGGGGGTCACAGGATGGGTTTAGGGGGGTCACAAGCACAGGGCAGACATTAGGAGGTGGCATGCAGGGCAAATGCCTGGGGCCTGGCACCACAGGGGGCCCTGCAAAGCTAAGTTACATGTTTAAGCCCCATGATAGGAGCTCAGGCTGAAACTGAAGCCCAAGCCCGGCTGTCTGGGGCTAAAAATCAGACTCTTGAAAGGGATACAGGAGTCTGAAAAGGTTGATAAGCAGTGAGGTACTTCACATGCTGTCTTAGGCATGGGTAGGATATCTGGATCTTTAAAGGCGAGTTATGGGAGGCGATAAACATTCTGGCAGTAGAGATAGCTGTAACTTTGTGTGCACCAAAAATCCTGGTCTTTATAAAGGCTCTGGCTGTGTAGCTTTTTACAACAATCCATAACCCACCTACCCCCTATCAGTTCCGTCTTGTATTAGCTGTGACACTCTAAGTCAGTGGTTTTCAAACACAGGGTCGGGACCCAGTATTGGATCGCAGACCCTCAAGCACAGGGTTGTGGCACCTCCTGCTGCTGCCATCAAAAGACTGGAATGAATTGCTCAAAGACATAATTACTGGGTTGCGGGGAATAAATGATTTTTTTTCAACTGGGTCCTGAGGAAAAAAGTTTGAAAACAACTGAACTAGGTACTTTTCCAGACCCAAAGAGGAGTTCTGTGGAGCTCCAAAGCTTGTGTCTCACACCAAAAGAAGTCGGTCCAAAAAAAGATACTGCATCTCCCACCTTGTCTCTAATATTCAGTCAATTCAGCAATGGGACACTTATAAGGAGGATCAGAACATCTTAGCCACCTTGGCCTTTCTCAAAGGCATGACCCAGAGCAGAATAAGGACAGGAAGACCGCTTCAGATTCTCCTTCCTCCCCTGGCAAGTGTTGGGGTTTGGTTCTTGCTGTGGTTGTTTGTTTTAAACCACATGCCATACTAAGAGGAAGTATATTGTGCAGCTGGGTGACTTTTGGGGAGGTTTGAACTGGGGTGAACTCCAAAATAAAAACATTTAAATTCTACCATATAGTAAATTAATTGAAGGTTTTGTTTCCTTTTTATATTTGGCTTGTTAGCTTTAAAGTGTCTATGTAAATAGCAAAAACTCTCAAACTACAAAAGCTGGCTGAGAACCAATGAGCTTGGTTGGATTTAAGCAATTTAAAGCTACCGAACTAGACCTGTTTGGTGATCACAGCTTCCTCATGCCTTTTCCCCAACTTATTTTAAAATGTAACTGTTTTCCTTAAAGTTGTTAGTAGAATCTGTTAGAGCAAAATTCCCAGAATGTCTTCACCTGAATTGTCACTGGCTTACTTAAAACAGCTTAAAGTTGCTTACTTGAGCAAAAGCATTAGTAAATTAATGCATGTGCTAAGCATACCTGAAATACATTATTAAAAAACTCAAGGATCATGCTGGTGCTCTAATTCTCTACAGAGAAACAGAGACAACAAAGCTACAGTACACCTACCTGCTTCATTGTTAATAGGAAACTCCCAGAGTTTCCCCTCTTTTGTCCACTGGATCATCTCTTCAAAACCATTCCGAGGTGGCTTTTGATTTAATGCTGCAATCTGATTAGCAAATTCTAGATCCCAGAGCGTTGGTGAGGCCCCTAAATAAGAAGAAAACCAAAAATGACCTGTCAGTTTGCCAGAGAATTATTAATGACTTAGTCATATGTTGCTTAACATTATCAAACGTAAGGAAGGCTGGAACTTTTAAACTTACAAATTTTAAGTTGTAGATATTAAGAGCATATTTCTTGATGGGCTGCTGCAAAGAAAGCTCACTGTATTCTCAAATGACTATTAAGATAGCCTACTGGTCTATCAAAATTGCAGCCAAATTATTTTAACTCCTTTCCCAAACATTAAGAATAGGAAATAACTTTTTCCAGTGTGTGATAGTTTTTGACTGCTTTTTGTTAAGTTCAAGTTTTTATATTTAAGCTCATTAAATTCTGAACTTGGTCTACGGTCTCTTTAATAATGCCAAGAGAACCTTGTTTACTCAAGGGAGTTTCCTGGTATTTCATGATTATGCTCTCATTCAGCAAGGCAGCCCATGATCTGCAGATGTTTCCAACTGTTTGCTATGAACCTCACCCATCTTGTTGAGTGGCCCAGCTTTTCTGCCAGTTGAAAATTTTGGATGTCTGAGTCAGTAATCTAACATGCAAGACTGAGAAATCATAACTTCCCATTTATCTCACTACTTTAAATGTTTCTCTTTTGTAGACTGGATCTTAAATAAACTCCTCAAGATTCACTTATTTCATGATGCCCACAGTAAGCGAGACTGGCATCATTAATGCTGATAAACGATAAAAAATGTTAACTGGACACAAAGACATGTACATGACTGAACTGTTAAATCACTGTAATGCTCCTCCTCCCACATGCTGTTCCCTGCCATGTCTGTCATCCCCATCATTGCATCGCCCTAGCTAAGATTCCATTGTAAACTCCGTGACAGGGACTACGGTCTAAATTTTCAGAAGCAACTAGAGTTTTTGGGTATCCAACTTGACACGTTTTAAAGGAGCCCAACTTTCAAAACAAAGAGTGCCCAGCTCTTTTTAAAGATCGGGCACTTCAGGATGTGTCAGGCTGGCGACCCAAATAAGGACACGTTCAAAAAACCACTAGTCACTTTTGAAACATTAAGCCCATGTCTTTCTATCAAAACTGTAAAGTGCTGTAAAATACATGTACAGAGTACTTTAAAATGCAAATAATTATAAATAAAAATTAAAACTTTGCATTTTAAAAGCACTCGCTTGAAAATTTAATTTGAGACAATCGTTTCTTCAATTTACTTTGCTATTAGAAATGCTAAAAATATCGTTCATCTTTTCCATTAAACTGTACTTTCTAAAATATTCTAGTATTCCCTTGATAAATCAGCCACCCCACCAACACCCTTGGAATTTAGCCAAAGCATGACATGTTTTGAGTCCCATTCATTTAGTCATTTCTTGGCTTCATGTCCAACATTTACACATAACCTGTGGCAGACCAATTCAGTGCTCTTCTCACTCAACAGTTTTACTCATTGACACATGCCTTCCGGCTAGATTTCTTTTGATCAACAGGCACACCAAAGCCCATGGCCAATTTACAACAGATGATGGTCCACTACATGAGAGCAAGAAGATCTGTGGTATTGGAAGAAAAGATCAAGCAAAAAGACTTATGAGAATTTTAGTAACTTTGGTTTTAGTGGAAACAATATCTTTTCATTGAAAAGCAACGCTAGCAATGGCTTTACATATTTATGTTGGTCTCTACAAGGAAGAAAGCTGTAAGGGGTTTTTTTTTGTTTGTTTTTAAATGAAAGCTTAAGTCTTCAGAAATCATAATTTATGGGTCAGATCCAATAAGTAATTCTGATATTATTTCAAATGTTAATAGTTTAAAACTAATGAACTACTCTTTGGTCCTGTGGACTACATCTCAACTAGATGACTCCAATAAACTAAGATTTCTATTTCTTTGCTATTTCTGTAGCAAAGAAAAATGAGAGAGAGAAACTTCTGCACTCTGGAAAACATTTCTTCTTTGAGGGTGGTAAATCAGAAAAACCCTTTTTCAAATTAATTAATACTTGCCAGAAAAATTCTGCCTCAGTCACACTTATCAGCTACCTATTTTCATGTAAATATTCTTTTGTCTGGAGATTTTAGAAGGATATGCAAAAAAAAGATGCAATGGAAACTGAGTTACAGCATTAATTATAAAAGGAATCATTGCCTCTAGTTTATTCTTTAAGTATTATATTTTGATCATTTGCTATTAACCAATCTTCTTTAAAAAGTACTGCCCAGAGTATAAGATTTCAAGCATAGTGTGTCTCCTGGATGCAAAACCACCTTTAAAGAACAGAAAACAGCATAGTGTAAAATGCTCCTTTATTAACAGCTTAAACAACCTTTCAACAGATTTTCAATTTAATATTCATGATTTCAAAATAAATATTTAAACACGAGAAGGGACTTACATTCTTCCTGTGAATTAAACAACAGTTTAATTCAATAGCTGCACTAGTATGAGCTAACAAGAAAACAAGAGGAAATAAGTTAAGGAATCAGATATCTTATTGGTATTTCCTGCTATTAGGGAAAAACTGTTTTGCAATGAAGCTAACAGTACCCTTGGGTAATAAGGCTTTTGGCTTGAAATCTACTGAAGCTTTCCTTAGGAATTAGACAAGGAAATGCCGTTTAAAATAGAAAGAGGCATCCTTGTTGATATGATAAATCCCATAAAGTTCTCTTACTTTCTTTGCATTTTACTGGTGCTACAGTCTATTTATAAGGCTATATATAAATAGTATATGGGTCTTTAAATAACATGAACAACATTTGCAGTTCTGCTTTTTATAGGATCATGTTTAAGTTCAAAAGGTTACTTATAAAAACAACACCCAGTCATTATGCCTGAACATGCTTAATTCAACCCAAAATTTAGCCACCTGAATATGTATTTTTTGAAGGGAGTTTAAAAGAATACTATTGTACAGTCTCTTCTATACATATAAAATTGGCTTGATTTTTAAAAACCCAATAATCTTCCGTATATACTAATTTGACTACAAAAAGGACATAATTGCGAAATTCTGTTGAATAGCACTCATATTCCATCCTAGAGATGACTGAATTCAGTAAAATCAGCAGCTGCTTGACAATATGGAACTCTTTCCAGGGAAGCAGTAACTGTGAAAAAGATTTGGAGGTCATTTGGATAATCAGCTGAGCCTGAGCTTCTAGTGTGATACTGTGCTCAAAAGAGCGAATGCGATCCCATGGGGGCACAAACAGGGGAATCCCAAATGAGAGTAGAGAGGTTATTTTACTTCTGTGTTTGGCATTGGTGCGTCTACTCCTTGAATAGTGGTGTCAAAAAGAATGTTGATAAACTGGAGAGGGCTCAAAGAATAGCCACAAGAGTGATTAAAAAGATTAGACATGTCTTACAGTGATATACTCAGAGAGCTCAATCTAGTTAGCTGAACAAACAGAAGGCCAAAGAGTGATTAAGTATTTGCATGGGAAACAAGTATTTAATAATGGACTCTTCAATCTAGCAGAGATATCCAATGGCTGGAAATCAAAGCTAGACAAATTCAGACTGGAAGGAAGGTGTATATTTTAACAGAACAATTAACTCTGTGTCCTGGTGGATTCTGCGTCATTGAAGTTTTAAAATCAAGATTAGACTTTTTCTAAAAGATATCCTCTAGGAATTATTTTGTAGGATTTCTGTGGCCTATGATATATAGGGGATCAAACTACATGGTTCCTTTTGGCCTTGGAATCTATCAAACAGCACTGTAGGACTTTTTAATACAGGAAATAAAGAAGCTATACAATTGAAACTGCAGGGAATGAATGGAGACAAAATTACCCAAACTAGAAGCTTGCCAATGCCACAGAACTAACAATCCTAGTCTTAAAACAAACACAGTAACTCCCAGAACCCTAAAATGGGCTCTTTTCTGATCCACTGCGAAAACTGCCATCTACTGAATCACAAATACTACTGCTGCAGCCTCTAATTTTACACTTTTAACCCTTTGCAATGCAACAGTGTCTTTTTCCAAAGGAAATCAAAGTACTTTATAAAAATCAGCGAAATCAGATTCATTGCCTACAAGACAGTACTGTACCCATGTTACAGAAAAGGAAACAGGCAGAGTCAACTTAAATGATCTGCCTACAGTCACATAGCCTGACAGTGGGGAAAGACAGTCCTGAGCTTAACGCTTAAATCACACTCCCACACTGGCCTTCATTTTCTGAAGGGTATCCCATCCATGCATCAGTCGGGCCTGACACTGCATACATGGCGAGATTTATTTCTAGAACAGTGTGGTACAGCTAACGGCTTTTCTTTCAGATTTCCTGTTGGTTTTGTTTAACTAAGATTTCTGTATGTGTTAAAAGTTCATGCATGAGGGACTACCAGCACCAGGTTAATCTAGGCATAGGTCGTCCAGGAAGTCACAAAGATTCTTGGAGATCTCACAGTGCATTTCAATTCTATCCCATTTCCCCTGTGATAGGCATACTCACACCTCTTCAAGCAAGATCTAGTGCAAGGATTCTGCAATATGGATAAATGTCCACTGGGAACTCAAGTAAACCAAATATACATTTTCTACTGGGAAAATACGTGGGAAATTTTAGTGCTTATGAAAGAAACACCAGCATCAGTAGCAAGAAAGATGGCAGGTCAGCTTTACCACCTAACCTTATCAGGGTGCACTGGTCCTGACATATCATCAAAAACTATTATTCCGTAACACTGTGTGGATGTCTTGCCTACCAATAACCAGATTCAGATCACACAATTTACGACCAGGTTTGAAACTAGCAAGTCAGCAGCCAATACCTCTACTCCACAAGACAGTGAATTTCTCTATTTTTTTGAAGAATTTCCTCCATTTGGGCTTTTGTTGTTGATTTTCCACTAACCTGCTTCAGGTGTCCTTTCTGTAACAGTGGAAGGAACAGGGAATATGTTAAGCCTCCTTCCTTGGACACGTCCACTCCTTAAACAAAGACAAATAATATTTGATATTTCACAACACTGCCAGTTTAAAATTAAGTTTCTAGAAAGAAAGTCAATAAGCAAATCATCCCCTGGAAACAAAAAATACCAACAATTGGTATTGACTATAGTACTAAATCTTTAGATTTGGTAATCACAGACAAATCATTGCATCTGAGTTAGTGTTCTATGGTTCAAATAATGAGGCCCAACATACTCCCCCGTGAGGTAATTTGCATAATTGCCATTATTTTACATTTGATCTGTCTCTATATGCATTTAGGTATCTTAATAAAGTCAAGTGCTATCAGTCCACACTACTTCAGTAACAGGAAGTGCATTTCTTGGTTTTTATGTTTTTACTTTATTACACAAAATATTTCACAATGGGGGGAGTGAGGAGAGACAACAGCTAAATCAAGCTAACCCTGATTTATGAAGTAAACAGCCTTTTTGGAAAAATTATGTATCCACCCATTGTTCTTTGCCACATGACTAATACTCAAACTGTTGTGATAAGCTATAGACTAAAGAGTCTTTCATTTGGGGGCTCTCTGCTGGATAATAAAATATAATTTGATCATGGAATTTTTTTTGCAAAGCATCAGCTTTATACTTAATAGGATTCTACATTCAAAAAAAGAAAGATATTCAAAGAGCAAACATCTCTTTAATGAGAGCAGACTAAAACTAATATTTGGATTATAAATGAAAATCCTCAAACAGCTGGTCTTTTCCCCTCAACCAGTCTAAGTGAACTTTCAGATAAATACAAAATAAAAGAAAATGCATTTACTGTAATTTAGAACAAATTATTCCTTTAATCATGTAACCTTTCCTGTTTGTGTACATTTCCAATGAAATTCTAGTGTTCTTAGTTTGCATAATTACATATTCATTGTTGCCTGAGCAACACTTGCCTTTCCTGCCCTTAAATTTCACCCCTCTGGCTTTCTGGCAGATTTCTGAAAGCCTTACCTACTATGGCAAACCTGCTGTTGTCATATTACTGATTTAATTACCCTAGATCTATTTCAAAAAGAGACTCGTCAATTACATAGTCTCAAAAGAATGTAGAAAATATAAACAGATTTAGGATTACATTTTCCTATCCATTCAGAACTTCTAATAATGGTAGTTGCAGATTCAGGCATTATTTGGAAGAAAAATACTTATGTCTAAAGTTATTAGTGTGCACTAGTCCTGACATATGATCAAAAACTATTATTCTGTAACAATGTGTGGATCGCTTGCCTACCAATAACCAGATTCAGAAGACAATTCAAATTACTATAAAGCAGCATCACCCATTGTGTTGAGATCTGCCAACTTAATTTAATCATTTTCTCCTAACCTTTCCTTAGTCAAATATACCCTGTAATTAGTGTCCTAATAAAGTTTTATAGCCATAGGGGAGAATTTGAACTCAGACTAATTTTTCATGATGCCGATTTCAATATTCTTCTAACTACACCAAGAGGTTTATACTACACAGAACTTTGTTGTCTAAGAGGGTCAGAGAATTCTCATATAACGAGTGACGGAAGGAATGTTCTGAAATGCATAAAAAAAACAGGTTTTCTTTTCCTGTTATTAAAATATTGTAAGGTATTTGGCCAATTCAATCTCAGCTGTTCTTATTGCCTATATTTGAAGTCCATTTTTAGTTTACATTTATAGCCCACATTACTTATTTACATGTTGCGACAGGTTTTGCCCAACAAAATCAAGGACTATTCCGAACCACTCAAGTACCGTCACTACATCATAATGCAATGACTTTCAGTTTCTACTAACTTTGGATAGACTAATCTCAGTCTAAAGGTAACAGGCTACTGAACCATTCAAAAATTCACAATGCCTTTAGTTACCCTGCTCCTTTACGGCTCTTCAAGAGCACTGAACACCTTGGGACAAAAGGTTCCATACAAGTCAGCCCTAGTCAATACTTGCTGCGCTTTTCAGCAGCTGTCGACGAGAGATACACAAGGTACATAAAATACCTTGTGTATCTCCTGATGACTTCCTAACTCCCCCTTGCACTAGGGGTCTCCAACACACAGCCTGCGGGCCAAGTCACCTCCTGCGGCCTGCGACGAGACCGGGAATTCAGGGGTTCCCAACCCCTGGCCGACTTTTCAAGTGGTCTGCGCCCCCTCCAGCTAGGAGCTAGCAGCCAGGCTGCGGCCGCCTGCCTCCCACCCAGGGTCCTGCCACCGACTGAGCTGAGCTTGGTGCCGTCAGCAGTGCTTCCGGGCCGCGCTGCACCTCCTGCCTCTCCCCCCACAGAGGGGCCTCAGCAGCTACTTCCGGGCAGCCGAAGAGGAGTCTACCATTGCCTGGGAGCCGCCGCACCGCTCACCAGACCAAGCAGAGCCGTGGCCTCCAGAAGCGCGGGAGCGCAGTGGGCCAGGCAACCAGAGCAGGCAGACCCAGCACCCAGAGCCAGGTCAGGGCTCAGGTGTGCTGGCAGGAGGAGGATCAAGGGGTGTGGGAGGGCTCCCATGGGGGCTCTGTGCTGGGGGAGGCTCCATGAGGTCCCTGGGAAAGGTTCTGCCCAGTCCCGGCCTGCAGCTGGGAGCCAAGCTATGGCTGCTTGCCTCCCCTCCGGCCTTGGGGTTGCATGCAGCCCTTTCTTTCTTGTTTGCTTCCTTCCTTCCCTCTCCTTTCCCTTCCTTCCTTCTCCCTTTCCCCCCCTCCTTCCTTCCCTCTTTTTCCCCTCCTTTCTCTTCCTTCCTTCCCTCTTTTTTCCCTTCCTTTCTCTTCCTTCCTTCCCTCTTTCTTTTTTCCCTCCTTTCTTGCCTACCTTCTCTCTTTAAAACAAAAAAACAAAAAAACCCCAAGTTTAATTTTAATTAAAAACCTTTCTAAAACTAAAATGACAAATAAAGTTCATTCAAATTCAATTAATTAAACCCAATAAATTAATTTTATTTACAATCCCTTTGAATTCAATTAAATAATTTTTAATTACATTTACAATTACACAAACTGGTGGCTCTATTGTATGAAAAGGTTTCAGTAATGTGGCCCTCAGGCCAATATCGTAGTCCTCATGTGGCCCTCGTGGTGATTTGAGTTTGAGACCCCTGCCTTACACACTGTGCTCAGCCAATCGGAAATGGCGTCCGGTCAGCGTAGCACTACTCCAGTTACAGGCCAGAGTTAAAGCTTTGGTTCCGTGTTAGATTGCGTGAGTCTTAACAGACCGCTTAATCGAACATGGAAGAGCTGACTCGATGGCCGTCAGTACAACATAGCCTCAGTGAGGCTTCATTCTCTTTTCTTGTTCCACTGCCTGTTTTCCAGTCTCAGCCTGAACTATCTCCTTTCCACCTCTTGTTGCATTTTGGGGTTTGGGAAGTGGAGTCACTATGTATTGTTCCCATTTATGCAGAACTCTCCCTTCATGACATGACACTTTTCTAACTCTCACATAAGACAATTGTCAATACCAGGGAGGAAAGAAAATCACATTACTTAGAAACATTTTGGCATCTATGGACCTGTTTTCTGATGATATAGCTGTGAATGTTGGTCCTTTGAGTTTTTATGGTATGACCTACATGACTTAAGAATTCATATGCTTTTGTGTGTTCCTCACTTAAAATCATAATTTTCTGATATATTGAAATAAATCTGTCTCAACCAAGAAATACAAGAATATTGTACATCTACTGACCCCAAAATGTTTATTTCTCAGTTATGCAAATCCTGACTTTGAATTTAAAGCATACATACAAATAAACATGGAACTCTCACATTCAAACCCACTAACTCCACTTAAAGTCCATTTTAAAAGGAATTAATTATATTGGGAATAGAAATATAGGGAGAAGATCCTTAGACAAATGCCTGTGAGGATGCCACACAGACAGTGTGTTTTAAGGACAGAATGCAAGAAGAGCTAATTACAGTATTACAAAGTAAGGATACTCTTAACTGAGTAAAAATACCCTGGGTTAATAAAAATGAATAGCAAAAGGCACTCTCATTGTTAGATAGAACTCTCAAGTCGCCATTTTCAATCATTAGTTCCATAGTACCCAGTCGTGACGCCCTGCGACAATAAACTAAAGTAAGGCTTTGCTCAGATGCAGAGTTCCTATTTTCCTTAGCAAGGAAAAAAAAAACCCCACACTCAATAGGTGAAATATTTCTACCCAGAACATTTTTCAAAGTTTTCCTTCAAATGACTAGAACTTTGATGCCTTTCTTTCATCCCCATAAGCTGACAGAGAATGAAATATAAAAATATTGTCCATAAGTGATACATTCATAAACAGTGTAATCAAAAATAGATTATATATTAGTCCCAAATATTTGCAACAATCATGTTTAATATTTTAAAAATTGCATTAACTTATCAGTTCATTAAAATTAACTGTGCTCATGCATAAATCTATTTCAGTATTATATTTGGCTAAAAACAACTACTTGAAAAGAGAGTGTTAGAAACACATTTTTCTTTTGTGAAGTGACAGCATTTTGGGGAAGATATAGCAAAACAAAGGAGAGTCCTGTGGCACTTTTAAAGACTAACAAATTTATTTATTGCATGGGTAAAATCCATGAACACCTATGTGATAAATAAATGTGTTAGTCTTTAAAAGTGCCACAGGACTCCTCCTCTGTTTTGCTGAACTAGATAATACACCTACCCATCTGGAATTTGGAAGATACAGAAACTCATGGAGAACTCTTCAACTTTGAAATTTTGGAGTATTTTTTTATTACTGTAATTTAAAAAAGTAATTAGCCGATATTTTATTGGGGGAAGGAGCATGAAGAAAAAAACAGCCAAGTAAAGAGTACCTTTTATAGTTATCCAAGTTAAGGTTTTTATACCAATCATCTTTCTTATCCTCTTCATATGAAATTTGACTGGAAAGCCTGGACGTACGTTGGGGGAGACTGGATTTCGTAATCTTCATGCCTTCAATAATGTTGCTAACATAAAAAAAGACAAGTAGAACAATCAAAATCCTACAGCATGAAAAGGCAGCAAGCATGGTTACATGTTTCAATAAGACAAATCATTCCCAATTTGTTTTATAAGCCTACGTTGTGCAAATCGAGAAGAAATAACGAGATATCTTCACAAAACATCTGGCAACATTCTGAAGTCATGGGAAATGCAAGTCTTGTTTTTGAGAGCAGCAGTTCTCAACCACTGTCTCGCGACAAAGGTGTGTCGCGGCACAGCGGTGAGAGTGCTGCAGCAGGAAAGCACCCCTGCTGCTCCAGCAGCTTTTAAAGGGCCAGCAGCAGAAAAGCAGCCCCCAGTGCCTTCAGCAGGGCGCTTTCATCAAAGCACTGCCACACAAAGCTCTCCAGGGCCACTTTTTTCCTGCTGGCCCTTTAAAGCTGGAAGCTTAAGGACCAACAGCAAAAAAGCAACCCCCTCCCTCCCAACGCTTTCGGCAGCAGTGCTTTGCCAAAAGCGCAGGGGAAGGGGGAACACTTTTTTCCTGATGGCCCTGCAGCTTTAAAGGGCCCCTCCCTCCCCCCAGTGCTTTCGGCAGCGCTTTGCAGGCAGTTTTCTTTCAGCGGCAGGAGCCACTTGAACCTACTGCTGAAAGTGGGGGGGAGCTATGGTGTGTCGCACACAGCAAGGAATCTTCCCAGCTGTATCACTACCCTCAAAAGCAGGGGCTGGCAATCCCCGTGCCAGCCCCGCCCACCGCACCTTCAGCAGGTGCTGGGGCGGGGCCAGCAGGTGGGGGGCTGGGCCAGGGACTCCTACTCCCTGCTGGCCCTGCCCCCACACGCAGGGCTCCTGCCCACACTCCCCAGCGAGGAAGGGGCGCAATCAGCAGGGGCCAGGAGCCCTGCGCGCCACAGCTTTTTGCCTGCTGGCCAAGCACAGCCAGCAGGGGTCAGGAGCCGCAGCATGCGCACCGCTCTTGTGGCCCCAGGCCCTGCTGGGGGTGGGGGGTGCAGGGCCACCAGGGGGAGCCTGAGCAGTGTGCGAAAGGCACGCGTGCCAAATTTGGCACACCTGCCGGGGGTTGCCAACCCCTGCTCTAGAGGTTGAGAACCCCTATTTTAGAGTAAAAGAAAAAAAAAATCCTACTTAGCAGTTATTCTCTATATTTACCAAAAACATAACTTTGACTTAGCAAACATATGTCAGTTACTGAACGTTCAAGAAAATTTCCAGTGAAACATTTTGGGGCAATAAAAGCAAGAATGATAAAAAAAATCCATTGTCAAACTACAGTGTTTGAGTTTTAAGAGAGAAAAGTCTCTTTTCAATGTAACAGGTGTGTTCCTAAAAGCAAAGAAACAAATAAAAAAGCAGCTTTGGATACTTGAATACTATATTATATTAAAATTGTATTAAAATTATATTCCCATACAGTCACTATACTTAAAGCCTGCCAGAAAGTATATATTTAAACTCTCTCTTTTGCAGGGTTTAAATCAGGAGAGTTTTTCAAAGTCTCTACTTTCAACAAAAAGATGCCCTAAAGTGTTCAGAATCTTGATTTTCTAAGGTTAATTTTAAATCTGACGTTAACAAAAGAAGTTCAGCTCTTCTGCATCTTTCTCAATTTACTAATTATTTTTTGTTAATGTTCTTGGTATTTATGAGCTAGAGTTGATCCAGAGAATTCCCAAGTTTTCTCAGTGTCTGGTGAGCATCATGCAGCCTGCCCCTTGCCAGAAGCCAAAGTGAGACTGCTCAGCCCAACTATTTTATTTGGCAACCATGCTAAAAGGATAAAATGTTGTTGTACGACAGGCAGATGACACTCCCTCTGAGCAGCTCTCATTGCTACAGAAGTGGATTTCTTTGAGGTTTTGCATGGTTGGCCAAACTTCCTTCTGAATATGCTGAACAGTGAACGCGCAGTTTTGGATGGAGAGGGTCCTACTGCTTCTGTGTCACTGGTGCATGAAAGGTGAGCAAATATGTTTTCATCATATTTTTTAAAACAAGTGATTTCAAAGTCTTATGCCAGGCATGTTCTTTTTCCTCCACACACAAATTATTTCTACCATGCTGAAGAAGAAACAGGCAATTAATCAAAACCAAAACAAAACAAGAAAGAAATTTATGGCCTGACTTCCATCCACAGCGAGGAATATCAGATTTCTAACGAACTACATCCTCATTCAACACACTGTTTATAAATATTGCAGATGTCTGAACAATAGTGATCTTGTGCATTATATGGGTTAAAAAACAAGAAAAGGAGAATTCAGGATGGACTTTAGCTTCAACTCAGAATTCCTTTCCTTCTGTTGATTTAATTCTAAGCTTTAATATTGCTGAATTTATTTTTGTATGGTAGTGGTGTAGTTTCCACTGAGCAGAACTTCTTTCCACACTAAAAAAATTCCTGTAACATTAATTTTTTTCCCCTTCCAGGGAACATGCTGTCCTCAATATGACTAAAAAACAAACTGATAGGAGAAGACTCCATACAACAGTGACATCCAGAGGACAGACTATGTGCGAAGTATAGTATAAATACAACTGTGCTATAATTTAATACCTCTTCATAAATCTGAATAAGGGGAGTCTGATTTTAAGCGACAGTGTTATATTTTAGCATTTTGATGTGTGCGTAGGTATCTCTAAATCCATCTGAGTGTGTTACATAACATATCTGCTACCTCAAACCAGAGGTGTATTTAGTTACATAATTTCTCTCTTACCCATGAACAATCTCTTAAAAATAAGCACTGCCTTATATTTTACAAAATTAAACAGTAATTTAACATTGTGCTCCCCACCATTTTGTTTATTTGTAATCATCCAAACTATGCCACAATCCTCTATTTTTCAGTGATGGAAATGGCATGTATCATTAGCAGCCAACATTAATTTGTTAGCCACTTCCTCTGCTACTCATAGGTATATTTACTGAATACAAATGGCCTTATTACTAATCCTTATAAAATCCCACAAGTAACTTTTCATCATTCTTATAAATCCACATTATCCATCACTTTACCAGTTATTAATGTACTACCTGAATTTGCCACATACCTATAAATTCATTTTCGTGTGACATATTAAAAATAAGTCCATAAGCCACTTTTACTTTGTTACTGTAAATAGCATAGTCAGAGGTTTTCAAATTCAGAGTTGCTGAAGATCAGTTTTCTGCTTTTTTATTAAACATTTTCTTTTGATCGTATGTTTTTTTTCTGAGCCACTGCATTGTAAGCAAGAAAAGTCAGCCACCTGTCGTTAGTCATCAACAAACAGAAGAGCAGTATGCACAATTCCTTCACCGCTTTCAAATAAGTATCACTTGCCTGGCTGAAAGCCACACAGAAAAAGGAACTCTGCCAAGGATGAGTTTATTGGGCTGTCTGGAAACTTCTGACGGATAGGGTAGAACTATAAATAGCGGCTGTTTTACCTTAGTGCAGTTTTCAAAAACAGTCATTACAATTTACCAGTCCACACATCTCTGTGATGATTGATGAAGATGACAAAAAATAATTCTAATGATGCTTTACTAGCAGTGGTTCTCAACCTGTGGTACATGTACTGCTGGTGAGACACCAGACACAGGTTGGTGGTACATATGGCCGCCACCGGCTTCCCTCAGTCCTACCACCCAGCTGGGAGGCAGGGGACAGCTGCAGGCTTTGGGGATACTTATTCAGGCACTTTGGGGTACTTATGAACATTTTCAGAAGTTAGGGAGGGACTTACTACTTAAAAGGTTGAGAAACACATTTTAAGCCCATCCAAAAAACAAACAAACAAACAAACAAACAAAAACTTTGGGAAACTAGGCAACTAAAAGGAATTTAGTACAAACAACCTCCCTCCACTTCAGCTACTAGCTTTTTAAAGAAGAATAACATGTTCAACCATGTCTTTTAGGACCGTTTTTCTGATCTAAAACCCTCAATCACCTTAAATTTGACAGTGTAATATTAGAGTCGAGCATTGTTGGGAAAATATTCAGTCTACAGACCTTATGTTAGCAGTTTCGCCTCTTTTCTGCGCATCTGTGACTTCTTCATGCTTCCTTAGATAATCAAGTAAATCTGATACTGTCTGTTTCTTGTCAAAAGGTAAGGAAGAGGCAACAGCAGAGACAGCTTCCACCAGTTTTGGATTTAGATGCTTGGTTCTGTAAAAGACAACAGATGTGAAAAATATAAAAATTAAGATCTTATGCTTCATTATTTCACATGCCATTTTTATTTTTACTGTTACTTTATGTCTTAATGACTTAAAGGTAGTAGTTATATGGTATTAAAGGGGCCCAAGTTTGCCTCTAGCAGCACAAATCACCAGACTCTGGGTGGCACTGCAGAGTTGGCATTCTTAAATCATAGTGAGAATAGCCTAATATCACTGAACAATCAAACATTCAAAAAAGCTTTTTTAAGTGCTTCACTCAGCCCTTCCTAAACAGAGTACAATTATTATGCCAATACCTAAACACAGCATCAACTATAAATGGAAAAACAAAGCAGTCATTAAGGGTATAACTGAGTGGTAGCTGAGCCTTATTTCCAAGGGGAAAAGAAGACTGGTATGGAGAAGGGTTTTTGTCAAAGACTAAAAATCACTTTCTTCCCCACAGCTGATTCATACATAGGTATGAATTTAACTATGATTATTTGTCCATTAATACTTTGACATGATTTTAACCACTGAGTTTAGGCATGAAGATTTTCCTTTGTTAAGCATTATCTCAAAAGATAGTGACAACATTTTTCTGCAGGCGAGACCTTATTTTTCCTCAGAGTTTAGCTGCATATTTACATTTTTAATATATTTGTTGTACATTATCAATTATGTTCTAAACACAGGCAATAAAAACACACTTTTCCTGAATTTTATTCTTTCTTATCGGAGCAATGGCATTTCAAAAGGAAAATTTCCTCACTCTCCCTTAAACTGCTTTTCTGTGCACAGCTAGTAATATTTTATTTTAAGGCTTCAATTCCAGGAATATAAATAGAGAGTAAATATACATGCTTTGTGCAACCATTCCATTTGATAATGCTTTTTGCAGGGTACAGTTGTACCATTTGAGAAAGGACTGTTCCCATAGAGGATTCTTTTCTATACAAAGACAACATTTTATGCTACAATCTGTACTGGGGATTAATTGAGTCCACTTCAAGGAAGACATACTTGATCTGAACATATTGCATTTTACCTCTTATCTTTGCGGTCTATTGTAGTTTCCAAAAACATGCCATGCGTACTCTCCAGATGTTCTGGCTGGCCTCTGGTTTGATTCTGGGTTCTCCGTGCTTTTCGTTTCCCGAACTTCTTTGTCACACTGGCATCTACTTTCATTTCACGAATAATATTTAACAAGTTTTTCTTTGCATTTGTTTGTGTTGCTTTCTCTTCATTTTCTGAAGTCTTCTCAGCATTACTTTCTGTAGAAGTGGCAGAGTCATCTTCCTTGTTGTAGAACCCGGTGCTAGTGCTAAAGCACTCATGTGTTTTACTAGACAAGATGGAGGGAAAAGTACAAAGAATCGCTTTGTTAGTCATAACTGACTGGGCCTAACTGTGCTCAAACTGAAGTGGGTAACTTAAATGTCCAATTTTTACTCTGAAGATGGGTCTAAAGCCATTTATTCTTTATGTTTTCTGCATTCTATCGTAAACAGGTTTCTTTTCTCCATGAATTAACAATCAAAAGGCAACAAAAACAAGGAGTCCTACAGGACTCCTTGTATGTTTCACTGAACTAGACTAACACAGCTCCCCTTTGGAACTTATCAAAAGGAAACAAGTAACTCTCTGCACTAAACAGTCTATTGAGCTGTTCTAATCCCCAAACTTTCACCACAAAAAGTTTATAATTACACCAAACCATGGGCTTCCTTTTGGGCTAAGGTGTACACTGTGACCTTATGCCTTTAACCCTATTGGAAAACCAGATAACCTCAGGACTTTACCAAAAACCCAACCATTAAGGAGTGCTAGATAAATACATTAGAACGCTAGGAAAACACACAATTACCAAACCATACTTATTTCCAGCAGAATATTTTTCACACTCACTCAACACATTTCAGTCTGAGCATTTTGATATGTTAGGCAAAGTAACCATTGCAACTTCCCCTAGGGGGGAGGGGGGAGGAGAAATAGACTTCTAGGACAGAGGTGGGCACAACTGATTAAGGGAGCTTTAAAACTAGGAATTTGAGGAAGATGCTCAAGTAATCTCCACACGTGATTTCAACATTGAGAGGGAGGAAAATGAAGTAAGAAAAGGATACAGTAATGGGGTAGGAGAATGGACATGAAGAGAAAGACTATTCTAGATACCAGTTTAATAGGCAATACTGGCAGTAGAATGACTGCGAGAAATCAAGTAAGGAATGCATGTGAAGCCAAACAAAAAATTAAGAAGTTTGTAGACCAATGTGAGGCACCTGGTTAACAAAATGGAGGAAATAGAGCTACTGGTGTGGGAAGTAAATCTAGATATTACAAGAATAAGGGAAACATGGTGGAATAATACTCAGTACAAATATTGAAGGGTATATGCCGTTTAGGAAAGATGGAAGTAAAGGCAAAGATGGTGGGAGAGCATTGCCTATCAGTGAGGTAGTCTGTAAAGAAATTAGATGTGATGGAATGGATAAGACAGAGTTTATCTGGAAGGGGAAAAATCAGACCACGCTGCCAACTTTGCCCTCATATCTACACTGAAGACACCATCACAGGACCAAATCAAGCCATCTACACCATCACAGACTCATTCACCTGCTCATCCACCAATGTGATTTACACCATCATGTGCCAGAAATGCCCCTCTGCCTTATATACTGGACAAACAGGAGTCTCTGCACCAAAGAATAAATGCACACAAATGTGACATCAGAAATTGCAACACTAAGGCTATGTACACACGATCAGATTAAAGCGCAACAAGGCAATCGCGCTACAAAACTCACGTGACCTTTATTGCGGGACAACGCGTACACACGTTGCTCCCTGCAACGCAACAAAATTACACACATTATCGCGGTTGAGCGCAATGACTTCTGGGCACCTATCCCATCGTTCCATTTTCCCTGAATCGGCGCTATGAATCATGGGATGAAGGAAAGGAACGCAAAGCGCCATGGGTAAACTCTCAGTTTCCCATGGTGCTTTGTGTTCCCCTAGCGTCTTCCTCGTTGCCAATAGCAACTCGCGCCTATTTTCAACATTGCAGTGACGCAACGCACCACTTGCAATCAATCGCTACAGCGACAGCATGGATCCTGCTATGATCTCCATTGTCGCCTTCAACATACTGAATACATCTCGGCTTGTTGCTCAGTACGCAATGAGCTCCGAGTCAGATGAGGACACCGAGGAGCAGGGGCTGATCGATGCCATGCAGAGCAACAGCACCGCGTTGCTCAGCTCCTTCACCGATCATCTGCACACGGTGCAACGCCGTTTCTGGTCGCGAGAGACGAGCACCGAGTGGTGGGATCGCATTGTTATGCAGCTGTGGGATGACGAGCAGTGGGTACAGAACTTTCGAATGCGGAAAGCAACCTTTCTGGAACTGTGCTCAGAGTTGGCCCCTGCCCTGCGACGGAAAGACACCAACATGAGGTCAGCCCTAACTGTGGAGAAGCGCGTTGCGATTGCTGTATGGAAGATGGCGACTCCCGACTGCTATCGGTCCGTTGCAAACCAGTTTGGAGTCGGGAGGACCACCGTCGGATTAGCCCTCTCACAAGTGTGCCAAGCCATCAATCGCATCCTGCTGCGGAGGACAGTGACATTGGGCAATGTTCGAGAGATTGTGGACGGCTTTGCTGCCATGGGATTCCCTAACTGCGGGGGAGCCATAGACGGCACACACATCCCTATTTTGGCTCCAGACCATCTCGCGACGGAGTACATAAACAGGAAGGGCTACTTCTCCATGGTGCTGCAAGCACTCGTGGATCACAAGGGTCGTTTCACGGACATCAATGCTGGGTGGTCGGGAAAGGTGCATGATGCCCGCATTTTCAGGAACACTGGTCTGTACCGGAAGCTGCAAGGGGGCACCTTTTTCCCTGATCAAAAAATAACAGTGGGGGAGGTGGAGATGCCCATAGTCATCCTCGGAGACCCAGCATACCCACTGATGCCATGGCTCATGAAACCCTACACCGGGAACCTTGATCGCAGCAAGGAGCGGTTCAATTACCGATTGAGCCGCTGCAGAATGACTGTGGAGTGTGCCTTCGGCCGTTTAAAAGGGCGCTGGCGCTGTTTGTATGGGAGGCTGGACTTGGCGGAGGACCAGATCCCTGCCGTGATTGCGTCATGTTGTGTCCTCCATAACATTTGTGAAAGTAGGGGAGAAAAGTTTTCCCCTACGTGGGCTACGGAGGCACAGCGCCTCGAGGAAGCATTCGAGCAGCCAGCCACTAGGAGTATTAGGGTGGCACAAGGAGAAGCTGCTCGCATAAGGGAGGCACTCAGGGAGCATTTCAATGATGCCCTTCCCTAGTTAAGTTCCATGACGCATGAGGTGCACCTTAGGATCATTTCAATAATGTGTATAAATAAATGCATTCTTCAAAGTATTTGTTACTGTTTTTATTGAAACCTGAAAGATGGGGGTGGGGTTACAGGTTGGTGTAGCTCCGGGTCTCGTAAAAGTAGCTTGGGGGGGGGGGGGCTGGATGTTGTCCTGTACCGGGGTGGGGGGTGGCCTTCAAAGAAATGCTTTGAGGGACTGCGGTGTGTGGGAGGCATACACGGCTGAACTGTCTGGAGTGGAGCCCGGACATTTATCGCCTGGGACTGCAAAGCTATCATGTTCTTTAGCAGTTCTGTTTGCTCCTTCATGACGCTTATCAGTTCGTCCCTGTGTTTCTGCCTCCTCTGCTGGGATTCCTCTCTCCAGGCTCTATTCTCCCTTGCGGATTCTTGTGTTGCTTTCAGCAGGTCGTTAAACATATCCTCCCTGTTTCTTCGAGAACGCCGCCTAATGTTTCTCATTCGGTCAGCTGGGGTAGACACCGGCCTTGTGAAGCTCAATTCTAATACAAAAATAACAATATAGACATTGTTAACACATAGCATAGATAGCCAATGTAACCTTCCAGTAGCACATTCCACTGGAAGGTACAGGGCGGTCAACACACTACGCTGCGCTGAAGCAGACAAGGTACATTCTAATAGACGGCTTACCGGGGGCTAAGAATCGGAAGAGGGCACACAGATGGAACCCAATATCCCTCTCCTCAGAGTGCCCCTTCCATCTAGAATACATCTCCTACATGCCGCCGGTAGCAGGCCGGGACCGTATGCTGCTGCACTGTGTGCTGCCATGGTTCCCAGGGCTGTGCTTTGCAGCTGGAGAGGCAGAGTGTCCGTCTTTGGGAGCGCAGACACAAACGCTCTCCCATCTAACCTGAGTATTAGGCTCTGGAGGTACATCGAGGAAACCTTTTCTGACCTAAATGCAGATGATTATTTTACAATCACTGCTTGTATTGATGCCCTGCTAATGAATGCAGAGTAAATAGCGTGCACAGCGGGGACCCGCAAGCACCCCCACCCCAGACAATGATATTTTAGCAGGAGCAGAGCTGAATGAAGGAGAAACTTACCTGAACCCCCCTCTGCCGCCTCAGAGAACAAGCTGCAGTTCAAGCCTTGGGTGGACGTCTCAGCGGGGCTGCTGAAGAGCTCCTGGCTACACGCGGTTGCGCTTTCCTCCGTGTCATCCTCCATCTCCTCCTCCTCCTCCTCCTCAACAACGTCCTCATCCTGCTCGGCTCTGGCAATCACCGGACGAGGAGGGGCTGAAGTGTCCACGGGACTTTTGGCAGTGGTTGTGGGGTCCCCGCTGAGGATGGCTTCTATTTCCTTATAGTACCTGCATGTTGCAGGCGCTGATCCGGAACGGCGGTTTCCCTCCTTCGCTCGGTGATAGGTAATTCTGAGCTCCTTCACCTTTGATCTGCACTGCACTGTGTCTCTATCATGCCCTCTCTCTGACATGGCCCGAGAAATTATGCCAAATGTGTCATAATTCCTCCTGCTGCCGCGTAGCTGCGCCTGCACGGCGGACTCTCCCCAGATGCTGATCAGGTCCAGCACCTCTGCCGTGCTCCAAAGGGGTGCGCGTCTTCCACGGCGGGCCGCCATTGCTACTGATGATCGGAGCACAAACACACTCCACGAGGAAGAGAGCAGGAAGTGAAAGAGACTTGAAATTTGAAAATCCCGGGAATAAGTTCGGGGCAGGGCGGGGACAGTTTCGTCACGGCCACAGAGCGGGTGGGGGGAAGACCAGAGAGGACGACTTGGGAATGCTGGGACAGTTCCGGACTCCAGTCAATGCGCGGTAAGCGTACACACGAGCTCAAACGCGCAATATATGATCCGCAACAGCTGTTACCACTCTCGTCGGAGTGGTTGTTGGATTGCGCGACAACAAGGCACTTAACGCGCAAGAGCCCTGTTGCACGTGTGTACGCCGTTGTTGCTATCGCGCGGTAATGAGCTTTAATGCGCGATAATCTGATCGTGTGTACAAGGCCTAAAAAACCAAAAGTGGAACACTTCAATCTCTCTGCTCACTCCATTGACGACTTGCTAATAGCTGTGTCGAAACAGATGAATAACAAATCACAGCTTCAAAGAGAAACTGCAGAACTCCAACTTATATGCAAATTTAACTCAGTTGTCTTGGAGTTAAACAGGGACTACTGATTTTTCTCTCATTACAACAGGTGATTTGACCTCACCTTCCTCTATGTGCTGTTCCCCAGTGTTTGAATCCTAACACCTATTTTGATTTGCTGTTACAGCCTGACCTGATCCTATGTCTTACACTCCCCTGCATTTAATTTCCTCCCACTCTGTAACTTTCCTATCTTCAAAGCGTCTGACGAAGTGGGATTTTCTCCCAAGAAAGCTCATGCGATAAATAAATCTGTTAGTCTTTAAAAGTGCCACAGGGCTCTGTTGTTTTACTGGGAAAAGAAGCTACTAGAACTTCCCCTGGAACAGTGCTTGAGGTATGCTACAGAACACCAGGATCCAATTTGAATATGGATAGAGACTTTAATTTTTTTAATTAAATAAAGACTACTGGGAATTGTATGATTATGGGAGACTAACTTCCCAGATATAGACTGGAGGACAAGTGCTCAATGATAATAATAGGGCTCAGATCTTCTGGATGCAGTACCTGATGGATTCCTTCACCAAATAGGTACTAAACCAACAAGAAGGGATGCCATTTTAGATTTTATATTGGTGAGTAGTAAGGACCCCACAGAAGAGCTGGTTGTGGGGACAACCTTGGTTTGAGCAATTATGAGCTAATTCAGTTCAAACTAAATAGAAGGATAGACAAGAAACAGATCTGTGATTGGGGTCTTTGTCAAAAGGGCTAACTATAAAAAAATTAAGGAAATTAGTTAGGGAAGTGGACTGAAGAACTCATGGTTCTAAAGGAGGAGGCTTGGAATTACTTCAAGTCAAAGATGCAGACGCCTGCATCCCAAGACAGGGGAAAAAAATCAAAGGGGGTTGTAGTCCAAGCTGGATGAGCAGGCATCTCAGACAGGTGTTTAAGTGAAGCAGAAAGCCTACAAGGGGTGGAAGAGGGAAGGGATCAGCAATGAAAGCTACCTGTTGACGGTCAGAACATGTAGGGATAAAGTGAGAAAGGACAAAAGCCAAAACAAGAGTCCTGTGGCACCTTAAAGGCAAACAAATATCTTCAGCCGTAAGCTTTTGTGAGCTGCAAACTACTTTGGCAGATGCATTTGACAAAGGGACTGCAGCTCACAAAAGCTTATGCCTGAAGAAATTTGTTAGTCTTTAAGGTGTGAGAGAATTCTCGTTATTTTAGCTGTATACAGACTAACAGTTACCCCTCTGGAACTTGACAGAAGCCAAGAAGAGTTGAACCTTGCAAAGAGAATTAAAACCAATAGTAAAAAGTTTCTATATGGCCATATAAATGAGAAGAACACAAAGAAAGAAAGAAGTGGAGGGACTACTAAGCATGAGGTGGAGGTTAAGGCTAATTTAGACATGACCCATATCTAAACAAATACTTTGCCTGTTTTTAATTAGGCTAATGAAGAACTTCGGGATATTGGCAGGATGGCTAATAGAAAAAAGAACATGGGGGTAGGCATTACTGCATCCGAGGTAGAAGCCAAACTCAAATAGTTTAATGGGACTATACTGGGGGGCCAGGATAATCTCCAAACAAAATATTAAAAGGAACCAGCACATTAAATGAAAAGCCCATTAGAAAGGATTTTTATTGACTCTGTAAATTCAGGGGTTGTACCGTATAACTGGAGAATTGTTAACAGTTCCTACTTTTAAGAAAGGGAAGAAAAGTGATCCAGGCAATTACAGGCCTGTTAGTTAGGCCTTGTACACACTACAAAGTTATTACGCGATAACACTCGTTATTGAGTGATAACAGGCACAGCGTCCACACAAATCCAAGTTGTTGCGCGGTAACAGCCGTCTTACCACGCAACATGTAAACCACCAAAACGAGGGTGGTAGCGGCTACCGCGGAACAGCTGTTCCGCAATAGTTCCTGTGTGTACGGTTGCCGCGCAATATGAAACCTCCGGAAATGTCCCAGAATTCCAATTCCATCCCTTCTGCACTTCCTTCTGCGCTCTGTGGCTGTGACATAACTGTACCTGCCCTCCCGTCATTCCCGGGAATTTTTGAATTCTTCACTCTTCCTGTTTGCTTGCTGTGGAGTGCAGCTCCAGCTGTGTACTCCAAGAGCAATGGCGGCTCAGCGCAGCAAACGTGCTCCAGTGTGGACCACAGCCGAGGTGCTTGATCTCATAGGCATCTGGGGAGAGTCTGCTCTGCAGGCACAGTTACGTGGCAGCCGGCGGAATTTCAATATTTTTGGCCAGATTTCTCGGGCCATGGCAGAGAAGGGGTACGAGAGAGACACTCTTCAGTGCAGGTCGAAGGTGAAGGAGTTGTGGATTACGTGCCAGAGAGGCAAACCAGCGCTTCGGCTCAGCGCCGGCTACATGCCGATTTTACAAGGAGCTCGAAGCAATCCTGAGCGGGGATCCCACAACCACCCCAAAAGCTCCTGTGGACACGTCAGCACCCCACCATGGAAAGGATACCGGAGCAGACGGTGACGAACAATTCGTTGACGAGGACGTGCAGGTGGAAGATGACCTGGAGGGTGAAAGCGGTGCAGCCGACCTAGGGAGCCAGGAGCTGTTCTCCACGCCACCCGACACATGCTGCCCAGATTCCTTCTCCATACTGTCTTCGGAGGCAATAGAGGGGAGCTCTGGTAAGTTTCATCAGAAGTGGCTTCTATGCTAGCTGGATAAGCTTTGCGGGCAAATGAAGAGCGGGCAGGAAATAGGCGTTTTGAGTTTCATCCTTTCTTTTCTTTTTTGGATGGGGGGGGGGGGTCTACCCCACATTACATGCGCAGTGCATCAATGCATGTTGTAATTGCCAACGAATCCTCTCCATTGAGATCACTGAAGGTGTCCTCGATGTACTTCCACAGCCTCCTAGTTAAACTGGATGGGAGAGCAACTGTTTCCCTCCCCCATAGAGGGATACCCTCCCTCGCCAGTTGCAAAGCACAGCAGCGGGAGCCATGGCTGCACACAAGCCTGCTGCATACGGTCCTGGCTGAAAACCAGTGACATGCAGGATATGCATTCTGGCTTGCAGAGGCACTCTAAGCAGCGAGATATTGGCTTCCATGGTGGTGCCCTATGTGAACTAATCGCCCAAAGCACTGCAAATAGTTCACGAGCTGTGGGTCTTGTCTCGGCAACCCGAACCTCCCTTTGCAAAAGCCCTTTCAGTCCCCAGCAATGACCTGTCCCGTGGGCACAGCGGAATGTGGCGGGAGAGCATATTACCAGCTCCTTAACCAAAGTGAGAACAATAGCACTACTTATGATGTTTCATTTTTCCTTAGAAACGACCTTCGCCGGTCGGTGGTCTGCCCCAGCTGACCGGCTGAGACAGATAAGGAGGAGGCCTCGCAGGAGCAAGGAGGATATCTTCCAGAAGCTGATGCAGTCCAACGAGGCATCAGCAAGGGAGACTGGACAATGGAGGCAGGAGTGCCGGCAGGAGCGCAAAGAAAACAATGTGAAGATGCCAAAGCAGAAGGATGCCCTCATAAGCATCCTACAGGAGCAGACCCAACTGCTGAAGACCATGGTTGGTCTGCAGACCCAGCTGCTCCAGGCTCCCCCCCTCCCGCAGCCACAGCAACACTTTCTGTCCCCCATGCCCCATTCTCCCTCAAAGCAGTTCTTTGAAGGCCAGAGACCCTCCTGGTACAATGTTACATCCATTCCTGCACCAAGCTATGGCACTGAGACACGCACCTACACGCATCTATAGCCCCTTTTGCAGGCACTGCTTACTGTAAATATTTAATGTTTTATAATAATAAAATTGAATCACTTGAACTTTGCACAGTGTCTTTATTGATACACAATAAGATTAGTTGTTGCATGTTTAGTATTCACTCATTCGAGCATAGTACACTACACGCCCATCGGCACCATCCCTCCACCCCCCAATCAGCACCCAATAGGGCTTGCGAACACTACTGCACAGTGATGCAATGCATCCTATGAGTCCCCATCACTAAAATGCACGCATAAGGGAGACACTTAGGGGACAGCTCTCAGCTGTGCCCCCGATACTCCTAGTGGCTGGCTGCTGGAAGGCAAACTCTAGCCGCTCAGCCTCCATGTCCCATGAAGGGGGAAATTTCTCTCCCCTATTTTCACAGAGGCTATGCAGGACACAGCACGCCACAATGACGGCAGGAATGTTGTCCTCATTTAAGTCTAGCCTCCCGTACAAACAGCGCCAGTGGCCTTTTAAGTGCCCAAAGGCGCACTACGGTCCTTCGGCACCAGCTTAACCGGTAATTGAAGCGCTTCTTGCTGGGATCCAAATTTCCAGTATAGGGCTTCATGAGCCAAGGCATCAGTGGGTAGGCGGGGTCTCCTATGATGACTATGGGCATCTCCACATCCCCAACAGTAATTTTATCATCGGGGAAGAAGGTCCATGCCTGAAACTTCCGGTACAGGCCCGTATTCCAGAAAATGCGAGCATCATGCACCTTACCCAACAACCCCGCATTTATGTCTGTGAAACGCCCCCTGTGATCCACGAGTGCCTGAAGCACCATGGAGAAGTAGCCCTTCCTATTAATATACTCAGTCGCAAGATGCTCTGGAGCGAGAATAGGGATGTGCGTGCCATCTATTGCCCCTCCACAGTTCGGGAATCCCATGGTCGCAAATCCATCGACAATCTCCCGCACGTTGCCCAACGTCACTGTCCTCCGGAGCAGAACACGATTAATGGCTCTGCACACTTGTGAAAGTGCTAACCCGACGGTCGACCTGCCGACTCCAAACTGATTCGCGACCGAGCGGTAGCAGTCTGGAGTCGCCATTTTCCACAGCGCGATTGCGACACGCTTCTCCACGGTGAGGGCGGCTCTCATTTTGGTGTCCTTGCATCGCAGGGCAGGGGCTAGCTCCTCACACAGTTCCATGAATGTGGCTTTCCGCATTCGAAAGTTCTGTAGCCACTGGTCATCATCCCACACCTGAAAAACGATGCGGTCCCACCACTCGGTGCTTGTCTCTCGTGACCAGAACCGGCGGTGCACCGTGTGCAGATGCTCTGTGAAGGAGCTCAGCAATGTGGTGCTGTTGTTCTGCATGGCAGTCACCAACCCAGGGTCATCCGAATCCTGGTCGGATTCAGAGCTGAACGCATACTGTGCCACCAGCCGAGATGTATTCATTATGCTGAAGGCGACAGTCGAGATCAGACCTGGATCCATGTTGCTGCCAAAGGACTTCCGGGAAGCAATGTGCTACTGTTGAAAATGGGCGCGAGTTGCTAGTAGCAACTCTCGTGATGCAAGGGGAACAGAATGCACCATGGAAAACCAAGACTTTACCCATGGTGCTCAGTGCTACTCTCCTTCTACCCAGGATTCTTAGCGCCAAATCAGGATGGATGGAACTGTGGGATAGGTTCCCACAATTCAATTGGGTTTCTTGTGAAATCGCGAATTGCAGGGGGGGGCTCTGTTCTGTCACAAGTGGCAGAGTGTGTACACGATCCTGCGCTACAAAAACCACGTGATTTTTAAAGCGCAACAGGCTTGTTGCGCGATTATTCCTGTAGTGTGTACATGGCCTTTGACTGTAGTAGCATACAAAGTCATGGAAAAGATTCTGAAAGAGAACATAGTTAAGGACATCGATATTAAAGGTAACTGGAACAAAATACAATAGGGTTTTACAAAAGATAGATCATGCCAGACCAACCTGTTCTCCTTCTTTGAGAAGATAACAGATTTGTTTTTAGACAAAGGGAATGCAGTGGACCTAATTTACCTAAATTTCAGTAAAGCATTTGATACGATTCCACTTGGGAAATTATTACTTAAATTTGAAAAGATGGGAATTAATATGAAAATTCAAAGGTAGATAAGGAACTAGCTAAAGCAGAGACTACAAAGGGTCATACTGAAAGGTGAACTGTCAGGCTGGAGAGAGGTTACAGGTGGAGTTCCTCAGGGATCAATCTTATTTAACTTTTTTATTACTAACCTTGGCACAAAAAGTGAGAGTGTGCCAATAAAGTTTGCAGATAACACAAAGTTGGCAGGTACTGCCAAAACAGAGAAGGATCAGGATATCATACAAAAGATCTAGATGACCTTGTAAACTAGATTAATAGAAATTTAATAGGGGAAAGTTCAAGGTCATGCATTTAGGGATTAATGAGAATTTATGCTATAAGCTGGGGACCTTTAGTTGGAAGTGACAGAAGAGGAGAAGGACCTAGGCATGTTCATTGATCACAGGATGACTATGAGCCACCAGTGTGATGTGGCCATGAAAAAAACTAATGTGGTCTTGGGATGTATCAGGTGAGGTATTTCCAGTAGAGATATGGAGGTATTAGTACAATTATACAAGGCACTGGTGAGACTTCATCTGGAATACTGTGTGCATTTCTGGTCCCCCATGTTTAAGAAAGATGAATTCAAACTGGAACAGGCACAGAGAAGGGCTACTAAGATGATCCGAGGAATGGAAAACCTGCTTTATGAGAGAAGACTCAAAGAGCTTGGCGTGTTTAGCTCAACCAAAGAAGGCTATGGGGAGAGGATTGCTCTTTATATATACACATATCAGAGGGAAAAATACCAGGGAGGAAGAGGAATTTATTTAAGTTCAGCACAAGACACAAGAACAAATGTCTATAAACTGGCCATCAGGAAGTTTAGATTTGAAATTACATTAAGGCTTATAACTATGAGAGGAGTGAAATTCTGCAACAGTCTTCCAAAGGGAACAGTGGGGGCAAAAAACCTACCCAGCTTCAAGATTGAGTTTGATAAGTTTATGGAGGGGATAATATGATGGGACAGCCTAATTTGGTTTTTCACATTCCTCTGGAGCATGGGGCAGAGGTCACTTGTTGGTGGATTCTCTGTACCTTGAGGTCTTAAAACCATGACTTGAGCACTTTAAAACTCAGTCATAGATTAAGGGTCTATTACAGAAGTGGGTGGATGAGGTTTTGTGATTTGCATTGTGCAGAAGATCAATCTAGAATGATTATAATGGTCTCTTCTGACCTTAATGGCTATGAGCCTAATAGTACAAAGCAAGTATTCATAGACTGCTTACAAGCACCTACCTATATTCCATACATTAGTATACTACAGTACAAAGAAAATTAAGCAGGTATAAACCAACACCTTCAGTGAAAAGGCATATTGTGAACAGAAAAAAATTAAGCAATACTTCACAACCCCATTATTAAGGAGGCTATGGAAACCCTTCTGGCTTACACCCAAGCCAATTTTGCTATTATCCACTACAATTCAGTCTCTCCACAACTTTCCCTTAAAAAGCATCTTTTTCATCTGAGTTACTTACTAGAAGAAATGATTTGGTCCCTGCATGAAGCATGAAATCAACCTGAGAAATCTGTAGCCACTTACAATAACTACTATATTGTATACTTTGCATTAGCAGTTCAAAATACTCTCCAAACATTCAAAACTGTACAAACGGATTTCCTTATATTATTAAGCTACTCTGTTTATGTAATTCATCCAAGACAGTAAAACAGGCAGCTCTGAAGTAACAAAATATACAATATAATTCTTACTGGAAATGATTACGTTTTTCCAGTGCTCTGTAAAATATACTTTTCCAAACTATGCTAAAATGCTTTCAGTATACATCTATGACAAAACAGAATTGCTTTATTTCTCCCACAAATACACTAAGTTCTGACTAGACCACAAATACATGTAGCAATTTAATGTTACAAAGTAGAAGAAAAGATGTTGTAGTATTTTACTTTTGCATATGATAACTTAACAACTGACACCAACAGTAGATTAATGTTGTTGTGCAGCCCCATTCTCTGGCAACACAACCAGATCACTGACTTTCTGCTGCTCTGGATGAAAAGACCTATCACAAATGACACTGACTGATGAAGAAGAAAATGACATGTACTAGCCAAGCTGCTCTTCAAAACACATCATGACACCCGTAGTATCATAAGCCCAGTAGAGCTGGTACTTAAGTACTATTTTAAACCCTAAACTGCTTCCAAAGCAGTATGAGCTAAACCAAAGAGAAGCACTAGGAACAGCCATGAAGGGATTTCTACTGGTATAGCTATTGGGGGTATAAATTCACACCTTGTCTTATACAGCTATAACTCCTTGTTTAGAAAAAGCCTTTGGTCTCTGTATCTCAGTTCACCATCTGTAAAAATGGGCATACTAGTCCTTTTCACACCTTGCAGTGGTGTTTTGATAATAAATAACGTCAAGATTTGGGGCTATAGCTGAAAAGCAACTGCACATGAGCGCCAATTGTGATGCTGCGGCAAAAGAGCCAAAGCATTCCTCATATGTAGAAACAGGGAAATAACAAGTAGAAGTAGAGAGCAGATTGTACTCTATACATGAGGTACTCACACTGGAATAGTGTGAACAGTTCTGGTATTCACATTTTAAAAACCAATACTGAAAAATTATGGAGAGTGAAGAGCCACATAAGTGCTCCAAGGAAGACAGACAACAATCTGTTTAGCTCAGGAGTGTCAAACTCATTTGCTATGGCGGGCCAGATTTGACTTAAATGTACTTCAAGTGGGCCATACATACCATATAAATCAAAATATTACAGCACTCTCATGACAACACAGAGTGCTGTGTATGCAAAACTGCGCTCCACAGTACCTTTCTCTTTTTGTCTCTCTCTCTCTCTCTCTCTGTGTGTTAAAGAAACAGTATGATATTGTGGAGCACAGTCTTGTCTACCCAGCACTCCATGATGTCGGCACTGTGAAGCACTGGGTATATGAGACATCTCTCTCTCTCCCTCTGGGAAAGAGTGTGGTCCCAACCAGTGCAGTCACAGGCCAGATGGAAGAGGTTCATGGGCTGCATTTGGCCTGCAGGCCATCTGTTTGACACCCTGGTTTAGTTCATTACCAAGAAGATAGAGAATTGACTTGATTACAGTGTTTAAGCACTGTCACAGGAAGAAAAATACTGAGTTCAAAAGAACTCTTTAGTGAAAAAAGGCATGTCAGGAGCCAATGGCAGGCAGCTGAAATCAGGCATACTTGAATTAGAAATAAAGCACAATTTTTTAAAAGTGAGGATGAGTAACCATCATAACTAACTACCAAGGAAAGTCAACAGAGTCCTGTGGCACTTTTAAAGACTAACAGATTTATTTATCGCATGAGCTTTCGTGGGAGAAAATCCCAACCAAATTAGATGCCTTGCTAGCAGAGATCCATTAGCAAAACACAAGTTGCGCTTCAACAATACAGAAGCTATTGAGCTCAATTCAGTGCTAATTAGGTGAAATTTAAGATCTTGTGAAACCAGCTAATCAGAGTGGGTGCATCTACACTTAGAAATTAAGTCAATTTAAGATTGCTTAAATCAACTTAATTTAATCTGTGTCTACACTACACTTTCCTTAAGTCGATTTAAGCAAGCTGCTTAAGTCGACTTAAGGAAAATAAAGTCGACTTACAGAAAATGCAGTCGACTTAAGGAAAATTCAGTCGACTTAATTAAACCTCCTTTTAATTTGACTTTAGGCTTAAGTCGACTTCCTAAAGTCAACTTAAGGCAGTGTAGACCTGGAGTAGCCCTAAGTCGACTTAAAGTCGACTTAGGGCTCTCCAGGACTCCCCCACTGCCCTCCCTGCCAGAGGGGATAGGGGGGCACAGGGAGAGCCTGGCATGCCCCACCAAAGGGCAGGGCAGAGCCCTGCTCACCCTGCCCCTATGCCCTGCCAGGATCCCTGTCCCCCTTTGCCCCATTGTACCTAGGTACAATGAGGCAAAGGCTGAGCCCCCTGGCACTGGGCAAGGGGTGCCCCCCACCACCACCGTGGACCTGCCCATGGTCCCCCTAGCCCCTAGAAGTTGACCTAGGCGTCCAGTGTGGACGCTCTAGGTTGACTTTATAAGTTCCCCCCTAAGTCAACTTTAAATTTAAGAGTGGACATGCTAAGTCAACTTAACTAAAGTTAAGTCGACTTAAATTACCAAGTGTGGACATAGCCAGTGTGATTAACAGATAATCCAATTGTCCCTTCTTGACTTTTTCTGAGTTAGATTTCAAAGTAATAGATAATGAGTCAAAAGTAGTTTCAGAAAATACACCTTCCCCAGAGTCCCTCCCACCTCCATGTTGTTGTTTTTACAATCAAATCTCATGTTTTCCTCTTTCTTTCACCCTTCTTGTCGCTCCATGAAGGAGCCCTAGAAGGACCCTGCTCTCCAATCAGCTCCTCCCACTGACGCCGATGGTGCCTCCATAACCAGCACGGATCTAACTGCCGGAGTCGGCCCAAGAGAGCACGCTGCTGACCCACGAGGAAATAGCGACCCCACAGCGCAGCGAGGCAGGACAAGATCATCCCCCAGGGCCTGGCTCTCAGCCAGCGCGGGGCTCTCTCCACTGCCGGCCAGGCCCCGCCAATTCCTTCACCTCCCAAAGGCGCAGCCCGGCCCGACGGGCCCCGCCCAGCCCGGATCCGGGGCCAATTTTCGGGCCTCCGCGAGCCTCGGAAAGGCGGGAGCAGACAACCGGGGAGCCTGGCCGGAAGCGGCCTGTCTCGGGGAGCTCTATGAGGGGAGGCGCCGCCTTGCGTCTCACCTGCCAGACCCCAGTCCCGGCGGCCGCGCCGCCCGCTCCTGGGCGCCTCCGGGGTCGGGGAGGAGCCGAGAGCGGAGGCGGCAGCACGCGGCAGCGCGTGCCCGGTGCCCTAAGGCAGAGATGCGACTCCACATCCTGGGCGCTGCAACGTGCGGCGGCGGCAGCAGCCCCGTCCGCCACAGTAACCGCCCCCCCACCTTCTGGCACCGGTCCGTTCTTCACTCTTCCGTCGGGAAACAATAGTCGAGAACATTGGTTCCTTCCGCAATAGGCCCTCGTTACATAAGCGAGAACCAGCTAGTGCCAACAAACTTAGCTCGTGGCGGGGAGGGACTGGCTGCGTCTCAAATAACAGCGCGGGAGCTCCCTGGGGGAGGCTTGAAGAAGTTTCTCCGGTATTAACAAGAGCAGCAAGCAGGTGGATGAGCCTGTAGCCAGAGGCTTGGGCCTTAGGCGATATGAGTTCAATTCCTGGCACTATCGCAGGCTTCTTGTTTGACCATGGGCAAGTCACTTTCTTTGTAGCAAGCTGGGCCAGACAGCAAGGACACAAATGCCAGCAATGTGCAGATGACACACAGCTCTCCTCAGCAGTGCCAACCTGAAGAGATCAAAAACTGTGAAGCTTTTCGTTGGGGAGGGTTTAGAGATTAAATGTTGTGGACTGTCTTTTGATTAACTCCTCCTGCCCACAGCATATCTCACCCACAGTGTGTGTCTGAGGGAGACAGAATTTCTGTTGCTCTCTCCCCCAAATTTATTGGATAACTGTGATTTTGGCTCCCATCTCCTACCCAGCAATTATCTCTGCTTCCCACCCCAGCCAATCCTATCCCATGGTCCCTGCATCAATTCTTCTTGCATCCCAACCCCTGCATCTGCCCCATCAGGTCAGCCACAGTTCAGGCTCTTTAGCTGTTCTCCTGGATTCCTGACTGATGATAATCACAGAGCTGTATCCATGAGCAGTGCTTTCTACTATCTCCAGTTGCCTAGGAGATTCCATCCCACCCTGTCAAGGTCCAAAGGGGTAGCTGTGTTAGTCTGTTGCAGAAAAGCAACAGAGTCCTGCCAAGGCGGCTTTTGGGGTAGGCAAAGCAGGCACACGCCTAGGGCCCCAAGCTGTAAGGGGCCCCCTTGCCTGTCCCAAAAGCCGTGTCTGCCTCGGTTGGCAGCAGGCAGAGGAGCTGGCCCCTGTGTCCGGGGTTGGTGGGGGGGAGCTGGGGCCGGCAGTGAACTGGGACTGCAGGAGGGGCAGGGCCGGGAATGGTGGTGGGGAGCTGGGGCTGGCAACAGGGGGCCCCCGTGGGCCTATACGGGGCCCCACAGGCCTACAGGAGGCCCCGCAATGTGCCTTCGCCTAGGGCCCCCAATAGCCAAAGGCCGCCTCTGGAGTCCTGAAGCACTTTTAAAGATTACGTGCCACAGGACTCTGTTGCTTTTCATCCCACCCTAGTGGATGATGACCTGACCTCAGTTATTCACACTTTTGTTGTGTCTTGGCTGGACGGCAGCAGTACAATACACTAGGGATCCAGGACCGTCTGCCCTTAGGAAATGCCAGCTCACCACAAGCATATCAAATCTGTCCTTCACTACCTACATTGGCTTTCCATATGTAAGCAAGGTTAAGAATCTATGTACCTCTCTTGGGGTGCATCTACACTTGTAAATTAAGTCGACTTAAGCTTGCTTAAGTCGACTTAATTTACTCTGCATCTACACTACACTTTCCTTAAGTTGACTTAAGCAAGCTGCTTAAGTCGACTTAAGGAAAATAAAGTCGACTTAATGAAAATTAAGTCGACTTTATTAAACCTTTTAATTCAACTTTAGGCTTAAGTCAACTTTCTAAAGTCGATTTAAGCCAGTGTAGACCTGGAGTAGCCCTAAATCGACTTAGAGTCAACTTAGGGTTCTTCAGGACTCCCCCACTGCCCTCCCTGCCAGGGGGGAAGAGGCACAGGGGGAGCCTGGCATGCCCCCCCACAGGGCAGGGCAGAGCCCTGCCCACCCTGCCCCA
>ML685874.1:221852-284479 GCA_007922175.1 Pelusios castaneus | reverse complement strand
CAAGGTTTCAGTCCTTATATAAAGGTGCTCAGTGGCCTGAGCCCAAGATTGTGTAAAACATTGCTCTTCTGACACAATGGACTTCCCTGCAATAAGGGTAAAGCTCATCTGTGAAGTTAGTCATGTCACTTAATGCACTACTGGAAGGTGCTCTTACACCATGGAGATGAGTGTTGTTTAAGAACCTATATAGAATAGAATAGAATAGAATAGAATAGAATAGAATAGAATAGAAATGTGGAGTACAGCACAGGATCAGGGCTTTAAACTCCCCATGCCTCAGTTCCTCATCCATAAAATGACAATAATCCTATTTCCCTATGTCACAGAAGTGTAATAAGCAGTAAGGAGTAACTATGAAATACTCAGCTATTATGGTAAGGAGGCCATATAAATACCTACCGTGATAGTGCATCTGCCCTACACTGGCACTGATGGGGTTAAAAGCAGCCTAGGGAGATGGTGCAAGGAACAAGCAATCACAGCCCCACAGGCCCATATAAAAAGAGTTACAGAGCAAAGGTGGTCATTAGACTTATTGAAGGATAGAGGAGTTCAAGGGAGGGGATTGTATTTCTAGAAGGCTGCAGGAGGTCAATACCTTAGATGGGTTAGTTGCTAATTGGAACCAGGGGAGGTAGTGAAAGGAGAGCTTCTAGCTGGCTCTTAGGACTTACAGGCTTGAAACCCTGAGAAAAGAGTGAAGAAGATGCTGGGGACATGGGGAAGAGGCCCCAGAAATGTAAAGAAGCACTGGTGAGAAATTAAGGAGTGGTAGGTAGTGAGGCTGCTAGCTGTGGGGTTCCTGGGCTGGGATCTGGAGCAGTGGGTGGATCTTGGTCCCCTCCACTCATAATTGAGGCAGTAGATAGAGTCTTGAAGTGAGAACAAAGTGAGAACCTCCCAGAACATAGTATAAAGGACTCAACTATTTGGAAGAGACATGAAGGAGAGCTGCTATTCCTCCGGATTGATAAGGATGGCCCCTGGTAGGTGTTCTTTGGAACTATACTAGGCACATCCCACTGGGAGGAGGCCCTGAGGATGACCCAGGACACACTGGAAGGATTATATCTCCCGGCTGGCCTAGGAATCTACCAGGAGGAGCTGGAACCTGCTGCAGAGGAAAGGGAGATCCGGTTCTCCTGAGTCACCATGCTACTGTCACAACCTTCATTAGGAAAAACAGCACAAAGAAGTTTGTTCTCTAGTATTCTTCAAAACCAGGATCTTCTCTATATTGGGCATTAGCATGGTGGCATCCTTGCTGGGATGAAGCAAATAAGACAGGTGTCTACTATACAGTGGACTGACCCTGGGCCACATTTGGTGCCACTAGTTGTGGGAAGAACTTCCTTCTATCTCTTCCCCTTTATTTCCCTTGTCTTACTCCTTCCACTGTATATGCCTGGGTGTCAGAGCAGGAATTAGTGGGAAAGTGAAAAAAGTAAGGCATGATGAAAAGAGATAGTGGAAATACTTAATGTGAGCTATGGAATGGATGAGGAAAGAGTGAGCTAATGAAAAGGGAGGTGGGAGAGAAAGAGTAATTGATTGAAGGAACAGCTACTTACTGTTTCTGTCATTCTCCTTCTTCCCTGATACTCAGAATCTAAAGCTTTAATTACCAATATCTTAAACATTAAAAAAAAAGTCAACAAAAAACTGTAAGAGAACAAAAAACAAAAAAAAAGCCACCAGGGCTAAACAAGAGTAAAAGAGACTATGTCAACACTAGAAAAAGTTAGGTCAACTTTGTTAAGTCAACTTAATAAGGTCGACTTTAAGTCAACCTAAAGTCGACCTTATTAAGTCGACTTAACAAAGTGGTTACCCTGAACGGGGACTTAGTAAGTCAACCTAACTGCCCTTAAGTCGACTTAATAAAGTTGATTTAAGGGTTAATCCATGTTCACACTGTGCTTAAGACGACCTAAGGAGTCGACTTAAGTGTTAGGTCGACCTAACCGGCAGTTCTTACTAAGTTGACCTAAGCTTTCATTAAGTCAAACTTAAGGAATTTCTTAAATCGACTTAATGAAAGTCCAGTGTGGATGGGGACTAATTTAGGTTGACTTAAGGCTACTTAAGTCGACCTCAATTGCCAGTGTAGACAGACCCATAAACACTGACAAATCAAGTAGGGTGTAAGCAGGCTGACCAAAAAAGAATTTAAGTTAGACAAGGCTGGTCATAGAAGATTAGAGTTGGAAGGGACATCAGGAGGTCATCTAATCTAATCCCCTGCTTAAGAAGGACCCAACCCTAACTAAATCATCCCAGCCAGGGCTTTAACAACCACTAAGGATGGAGATTCCACCACCTTCCTAGTGAAAAAACTTTCCATAATATGTAATCTAGACCTCCTCCACTGCAATTTGAGACCATTGCTCCTAGTTCTGCCATATACTACTGAAAACTGCCTAGTTCAATCCCCCGTGGACCTCACATTTCAGTTAGTTGAAGGCTGCTATCAAATACCCTTCTCACTCTTCTCTTCTGTAGGCTAAACAAGCCTAGTTCCCTTAGCCTCTTCTCAAAAGTCATGTGGAAAATCAAAATGATGAAGTCTGATGGGGAGAAGCTAATTGAATTCTTTGCATTCATCTTTGCAGTAGGGGAAATTTCCACACCATTCTTTTTAGATGATAAATCTGAGGAGTTGTCCCAGGCTGAGATGTCAGTAGAGGAGGTTTTGGGACAAATTGATAAATTAAAGAGTAATAATTCACCAGGAGCAGATGGTATTCACTCAAGAATTCTGAAGGAACTCAGAAAATTGCACAATTATGGACTATGGTATGTCACCTATTGCTTAAATCAGTTTCTGTACTAGATGGTAACTAATGTAACACCAATTGTTTTAAAAGTCTCCAAAGACAATCCTAGCCATTACAGGTTGGAAAATCGAACTTTAGTACTAGGCAAATTGGTTGTTATTAGAGTAATGAATAGCACTATCAGATACTAGGAGAACATGACTTGTTGGGGAAGAGTAGACAAGACATTTATAAAGGAAAATCATGCTTAACCAGTCTACTGGAATTCTTTGAGAGTATCAACAAATGTGGACAAAGTGATCCAGTTTATAGAGTGAACTTGGGGTTTCAGAAAGCTTTTGCCAAGGTTCCTCACTAAACGCTCTTATGCAAAGTAACCAGTCATGGGATAAGATCAGTAACTAGTTAAAAGACAGGAAACAAAGGACAGGCAGGAATAAATGGTCAGTTTTCATAATAGAAAGTGGTAAATATAAGGATCCCCCAAAGATCTGTATTGGGACCTGAAAATATTCCTGAAATAGGATAAACAGTGAGGTGGCAAAATTTGCAGACAATACAAAATTACTCAAGTTAATTAAGTCCAAAGCTGACTGCAAAGAGTTATAAAGGGATCTCACAAAGCTGGATGACTGGATAACAAAAGGGCAGATGAAATATAATGTTTAAATGCAAAGTAATGCACATTGAAAAAATAATACCAACTATACAAATAAAATGATAGGGTCTAAATCAGCTGCTACCACTCCAGAAAGAGATCTTGACATCATCATGGATAGTTCTCTGAACATATCTGCTCAGTGTTCAGTGGCAGTCAAAAAAGCTAACAAAATGTCAGGAACCATTACAAAAAGGAGAGATAAGACTAAAACTATCATAATACCACTATCTAAATCCATGGGATAACCACACTTTGAATACTGGTTGCAGACCTGTTTGCCCCATCTCAAAAAATATGTATTAGAGCTCGCAAAGATGCTGAGTAGGCAACAAAAATGATTAGTGATGGAAAACTTCCATATGAGGAGAGATTAAAAAGATTAGATCTGTAAGGAGGGATATGTTAGAGGTTTATAAAATCATGAATGGTATGAAAGAAGTCAATAAGGAAGTGTAATTTACCCCGTCACATAACACAAGAACCAAGGATTACCTAATGAAATTAATAGGCCACAAGTTTAAAACCAACTTAAGAAGTATTTCTTCAGCCAATGTATAGTCAACCTGTGCAATTTATAAATGGATGTTATGAAGGCCAAAAGTATGACTGGGTTCAAAAGAAAGGATAGGTCCAGCAATGACCACTAAACAGTTCATGGAGGATAGGTCCATCAATGACCTTTAGTCAAGATGGTGAGGGATGCAACTCCCTAGCCTGTACTGCCCCATCATATCCCTAAATTTCTGACTGCCAGACACTGGGACTGGATGACAGAGGGTAGATCACTTGATAATTTCCCTGTTCTGTTCAATCTCCCTGAAGCATTTGGCACTGGCCACTGTCAGAAGACAGGATATGGGGCTAGATGGATTATTGGTCTGACCCATTAATTGGGTACAGCCATTCTTATGTTCTTTTGCAAGTATATGGACTGAGCAAAGCATTATGCACAATAGTGTAGCATTTTTTTCTGATCTTTGGTCTAAATCATGTCTCAATCATAAAAATGAACATTACGTGTAAAGAAGCCTTTACTTTCTGAATTTTCATGTGGTTTCATCATGCTGGCTGGAATTAGTGACACATGGATCCAATCCCATAATCTGCAGATTGGCTCCTGTGAGGTATTTAAGGGCACTCAACTCCCAAATCTTTAATGGAAATCGAGGGTTCTCAACACTCTGGAGGATAAGATCCTTTTCTGGTTAGAGACATGACATCAATCCCTTAAGAATTTTTTTTAAATGTGTTAATTAAACTCATGTGTCCAGCCAGTTGTTTCTCATTATTTCCGTCATCCAATCACACCGTTAAAATGAGTCAGTTTTAAAGACATTTCCTGTCACAGAAAGGAGAACACACCAGGCTAATTTGGTAATAGTTAAATGTACATTAGCAGGCAGCTGTGCCATATTGACATTTTTGTCAATTTGAATGTCCAAAACACTATTTTTGTAGCTACGGGGGTAAAGTGAAAAACTATACACATCTGGGATTATAACACTGTATACTTTAAAAACCAACTGCCACATTCTGGCATATACCAAATTTTTGAAGGAACAATGCAGAGAATAAAGAATATGAAAACAGATGATTGTGAGAAGTCAAAGAATGATTATCATTTTACACAAAACCCATTAAAGTAGAAACTAATCTGGGTTAAGTAATTTATTCTCATTCTCATCCTTATTTTAGCTAGGCACTTGAAAAGCAGGACACTGCACAATCCAGAGTTTCATTGTACTGTAATTAAAATAGCAAGCACTTTTTTAGTTGGAGCAAACACTGTTATTTCTCCAGTAAAACAAAACAAACAAACAAACAAACAAAAAAAGATATCTGAAAAATTTGAAAGGGATATAAGCATAAACCAATCTAACAGAGTTAAAAGAAACTTCTCTTATGGACTGTTTTTTCCATAATTGCCAACTTTGGGTTTCTTGCACCTTCCTCCAGAGTACATGGTACTGACTACTATAGGGGACAGGATACTGAGTTAGATGGGCCACTGATCTGATATAATACTGCACTTTCTACGGGGTGTAGAATTCCTGTAAAATCTACCTGCAGTCACACACTATGGATACACTAATTCTTCAGAAGCATAAATCTTGCATCCAATCTTAAATGTTATTGGGATGAGATTCTATGCTGTACCTCCTACAGATGCAACTCAGAAGGTGCAGGCCAGAGTAGAGAGCAAAAAGGGGGCCTCAAGCCACCATTGCGCCCCCATAAATTAGAGCAGTCCATAGTGTAGGGGATTTATGTTTTATATTATCTGAGTAGCTAGCCACTGGAAATTATTATTAGCAATCAAACCTGTTTTTTCAGGTTGATAGACTAAGGCCATGTACACACTACAGACTTGTCCCGCAATAACTTTTATTGAGGGACAAGCAAGCGTTATAATTATAACGCTTTACTGTGTCCACACTGCACTCCTTCTAGTGAAAGGAGCGTTCACACGCTCCTTTCAATTTTAGCTAGAAGGAGCAGTACATGGTGGGTACCTATCGCACCATGCACTGCCCTGCCAGCCAAAAGGCTGGCAGTGGTGCTGCCGTGAGCCCCAGTCCTGCTGGGGCTCAGATGCGCTGGGGCTCAGCTTCTGCCGGCCAGCTGAGCAGCAGCTGAGCCGCGGCTCAGCCAAGCCCGGCTTCGCAGCTGAGCCGGGCTGCAGGGGCTCCAGCTCCCCTGGTGAGGCTCCAGCCTCCAGGCAGCTGAGCCCCGCCGGGGAGCTTAAGACCCCTGCCGCAGCCGAGCCCCACAGCCGACCCCACAGTTGCTTAAGTCAACTTAAGGAAAATAAAGTCAACTTAATGAAAACTTTATTAAACCTACTTTTACTTCAACTTAAGCCTAAACTTTGTAAGTTCCCCCCAAAGTCGACTTTAAATATAGGTGTAGACATGCTAAGTTGACTTAGCTAAAGTCGACCTAAATTTACAAGTGTAGACATAGCCATACTGTATAAATGGAAACTCATGGGCTCAACAGAAACTCCGTGGATTCGATTTAATCCCTCTGGTGTATTAGAACAGAATTTTTCCCTTTCAGAAAACATCCGGGGAGAGAGTTGAAGAATTTGCAATGCATACATTATTGTGCAGAGCTGATCCAGAGAAAAGTATCTTTAAATCACCATAAAGAAGGCATGAAAAGTTCGAGTTGTATGTTTTGTGTTCCAAAAAAAGATTGCTTCTTCCTCCCCCTCTCCCATTTACACTAGAAGTTCAAGATTTAAGTCCTGCGTGAAAGAGTATATGGGGGAAAGAATGCTGCTATCCTGTTGTAAAAAAAAAAAGATTAAGAAAAGAAAATGCAATTTTGGGTTGTATTAACAGGGATAGTATGCATGTCATGGGAGGTAATTGTACTGTTCTACTCGGCAGTGGTTAGGCCTCAATTGGATTATGATGTCTAATTTCTGCTGTATAGAAAGGATGTTAAGAAACTGGAAAGGATCCAGAGACAAGCAACAAAAATGATCAAAGGGATGGAATGCAAGATACATGAGCAAAGGCTGAAGGAACTAGGTATGTGTAGTGTGGAAGAGAAGAGATTAAAGAGGGATGTGATAGCTGTCTCAAATAATTGAAATGCTGCCAGGAGAAAGATGGAGAAAGATGTTCTCTCTTGCCACAGAGGACAAGACTGGAGGCAGTGGGTTCTATGACTCGAAAATATTACCTTTTAAGGGTCAAGCTGGTGTCTAAACCTGCAGCCTGAGGATGTTCAAGGGGGGGGGTCTGTCCCACAGCCTGGGCCATACATAAGAACAGAAAATGGAGCAGATAAAAAGAACTTTTTAAAGGATGGAGACTGATTTAAAAGAGATGGTATTTTTGTTAGTATGTGTTAGCTTCTCCTTGCCGAAGGACAGTTAAACTGAAATCTATTGTTGTTCCACTTGGGAAAATTATGATGGGGCACAGCTTCACTGCCACAAGGGGGGCATGCTGAGATTATCCAGGCCTTCAAAGTCTGTCTACCCTGTTTTTACTGAAAGACTCTGGACAACTAAAGACTTACTAGGTTTACATCACGGATACCAGAAAAGTGAAACCCAATTAATTGTGAGGGGAAGTACATTTGTATTCAAAATATGTTTGAGTTCAATAGGTGCTAAGAAAAACTAAAAATATAAAACACCTAACAAATAGTGGGGGGAAAAAGCTAACGCGATTAAAGACTGAACATTTTCAATTAAGAGCTAAAGCTTCCATTCACTTTTCTGGGTCCTTCCAATGAAGACAGAGTTGATATTTTTGAAGTTATTAAAAAAAAAATACAATCCACACCTTTTTAATTTTCTAAACCTTTCAGGTTTCCTACATTATAAAAAAGCAAAAAATGGCATAAGCTCTACATTTTTTAAAGTTTCCAAGTCATATTTAACATGCATTGTAATTTGCATCTCAGAAAGTAGAATGCAAATAACGTCAATAACTACACAGTGGCAATGCTGACGTTACAGTATTGCACTATACAAATATATTAACTAATAGCAAACAATTTACTACTCTGTTTCAAGGACAGTATATTTTATTTCTAAATCTTCTGTACATGGTCCAAGTAGCCAAAGAGCACACCTTATGGGCTACACAAAGAATGTGACCTCTGTGCAGTATCATATGATGTATATACCACAGTAATCAAGGCATGGTGTTAACGTTTAACACGAGACCTGTGCTGACTGCAGAAAACCTGTAGTTTAATTCTAAATCACAAGCTTTATTTGCCTCAGAAGTTATATAATTTTCAATCTATTTTTCCAGCAGCACCACATCCTACAGCAACTCAGGGGGAAGCCATCCAAAATAGTTTCTGACTGGAGTAACTCTTGTTTTGGAAAAATAATTAGCTCACTGGAACTAAACTTTACCTCAACAAAATATTCTCAGTTTAAGGACTAAAATTATTTAATAGTTAACTGTTTAGTGGAATATTCATAATCTATTCTGTTTTTTATTAACAGTTTTGATATTTAGAAGAATCCCCACATTATTTTAAAGGAATATTAAGGTAATAATCATATTTAAAATCATTCATAACTATTTCCAAAGGTATAGCCATGTTAGTATAGTTCAGTAAAATAAACAAGGACTCTTGTGGCACTTTTAAAGACTAACAAAATTATTTTTTGCATGAGCTTTCATGGGTGAAGTCCCACTTCATCAGATGCCCATGAAAGCTCATGCGAAAAATAAATTTCTTAGTTTTTAAGAGTGCCACAGTGTTTGTTTTATTCATAACTATGTTATCAAAGTCTAAAATAGAATAACACTGAAGGATAAATAAATGTCTATTTTTCTTTCTGGCATTTTTTCTTATTTTTGTTACACTTCACTCAGTTTGGGCAATGAAATTAACATTGGTCAGTTTTACTTTTTGGACAAGACTGTGGCCGTAAACCATCACACACACAAGTATGCATGTGCACATATGAATACATGTGCATACATGGGCAGGTTAGTAAGGGCTGCAGTCATGTGGCATTTCCCAGAAACATTGACCTGTTCAGGCACAATGCCTCAAGAGATACTGTGGAATTGCAGGCCTGTGAAGTTGCTGCTCTCCCACCTTTCTACCAGATATAGAGTGCCAATTTGAAGTGTTCACTCTGAAGCCTATTGTGCCAGTATAAACATCAATCTTGTTCATTATTTCATTTCTAATTAAAAGAAAGATAATCTCATTATGAATTTTTGTACAATCTACTGAGAGTGACATCTGAGTTTGATATTTCATTGTAATGTCAAGAGTGGGTGTAGTATAGATTATACATAGAACTGGAGTTGGGGGCAGAGCTTGGGAAACTAATACCTCTTATTTTTTTCCTAATCTGACACATGGTTATTCTTTATGCACGATATAGATACAAAAATAGATACAAAGCCCTTTTTCCTCTCTATGTTGCATTGAGTGTCACAGAGGGGCAATGAGTTAAATATCATTAGCCCTTAAAAAGATGAGTGTGGTTTTAAACTCCAGCATGCAACTGCATCTGTACAGCTGGCTTTCTGCACAGAGCCCCACTGACTTCAATGAGTCTTCTTATAAGTATAAAGCAGGATCAAGCCATTAAAGTTCTGTTTTGATCCATCTGTAAATCCATATTGTAGTTTATTATCATAGGTTACTTAATTGTCTGACTGAATGCCTGTCTGATGTAAAACTACATCTCATTGATCTTTGGGTTCCACACAGGGCTGGATTAAGTGACCCCAGGCCACACACCACCGTGGGGGGCCCCCTGACCTTGCCCCCCCCCCAAGCATGGGGCCCTAGCCTCCTACTGGGGCAGCCTACGGGTAGGCCAGTGCTGGGGCGGCCGCAAGGCCAGAGGCCGCTCTCTGCTGGCCCTGGTCTGGCTGATCTGCCCTGCGGCACAGGGCCAGCTGGAATGCAGAGGGGTCTCCTATACAGCCCTCCAAGCCACAGGCCTGGGGCTTCAGCCCCTATAGCCCCTGAATTGATCCAGCCCTGATTCCAGTTTATAAATTTAGTTTAATTCTGCTCGGTGACCTTAAAGGTAATTTACAAATTATTGTTTGAACAAATAAATTTACTGTGAGTTTATATGGTAATTATCCTAAATAGCAACTGATTCATTTTCTCTGTCTGCTTTGCTATTGGGGATATTCAGTATATAAGTCACCTGTTACTTCGCTTATCAGAAAAGATGTGCAGGTTGTCTTTAAAACGTTCTGATTTCTGCACTGGCACACACAAAAAAGCTTCTTTTTCATATTTTAATGCAAATGTTTTAAATGGAGAGTGGATATGGCAGTGGTTCCCAACCTGGTGGGCACGACCCCGTTGGGGGGTGCCAAAGATTCCGGGGGGGGGGGGCATGAAGCTCCAGTAATATCAAAGTTATTTAGCCCCAAGATAAGCACCAGGCCCAGCAACCTTGAGCCTTGCACTGGCCAGAGCAGAGAAGCAGCAGCCCCAAGCTCCAGTCCAGCAGGTGCCTGGCTGGAGAGGAGCAGGACCATGCCAGTGGGGGCCTGGAACAGTCCCACCTAACCTGCCAGAGCCCACCTTCCTTACCCTCAGTCCCAGGAGGGATGGAAAGGGGTGGGACCACACACGGTGTGCAGTGGGGTTGTGTCAGGATAGGTTTTGTTTCTTACTCAGGTAAGAGTAATGTATTATTATTATTATGTAATTTAGTATTGTTACTATTGTCATTATATGTGTTTATAGAGGTTATATGTGTTTATGGCTGGTGAGAGGGTGGGACAGGAGGGTTGAGGGGAAGGAGCATGTGTTTTACACTAAAGGGGCTTTCACTCAAAAGGGTTAAGAACCACTAGGATATTGGTTCTTGGTTTTGGACAAACATCCCTGAATTTTAGGAAAATTCAAATCCTAAACGAAGCTGTGTGTTTTAACCTGTGCTTTCAACCTGGCTCAAACACTAACTAAAGATTCCCTGGTAAGAAAGTGAATTCTGTGCAGGGAATGCTTTCCAGTTCTGATAAAACAGGTCTAGGCTTCTTGCCAGGGAGATCTTGGCTGTCGCAGTATTCACAAGTCTCCCTGTGTCACAAGTCATTGCTCTGAGGAAAAGGCCATTACCCTAGTCCCCCAGCTGGATCAATGCAGCCAGACTCTTGCATTTACACAGAGCTCCACTGACTTTTGGCTCTGGGTATCTAGCCTATTTTGTACACCTTTGAGGGTTGTCTCCCATTATTTCCATGACACTTTAATGCTCCTAAAAGCGAGATGGTCATATGAAGGCCAATGCCCTTTTAGCAGGGAAAAAAGCAACGCCCCGTCCCACTCTTATTCCTCCCACATCCCTCACCCCCCCCCAGATCCCCGATGTTCTCTCCAAAGGCTGACAACCCTCATGCATCCATGCCACTTCCCACACCTACACCCTGCTCCTACTGCCCAGATCCGCCACCACAGCAATCCCCTAGCCATCCATCCATCGCCCAGCAGCCCCTGCTCCCTCCACCGCGCCCCCACCCACTCACACCCCTGCCGAAAACCCGCCACTCTCCCCCGCTCGCCCCATTGCCGGCTGACTGCCCTCCCCCCAATCCCCCGAAGCTCCCTCCGCTATCGCTCGCAGCAGGCGTCCTCCTAGCGAGGCGGGCTCTGACTTGTTCCACTTCCCAGGTCGGGAGGCGGGGCCGCTCCTCCCCCCCCCCCCCCATACCCGGCTATATAGCTGTGGAGGGGGCGGGCTGGGGCTGTGCGCAGGGTGAGTGTCTGGAACTGGGGAGGCTGCCGCGGCTCCTCCTGCGCACGCACTTTGCACACACGTGTCAGCCGGACTGTACCGGGGACTCAGAGTTCGTGGGGCCGGCCCCGGCAGGACTCAGGCGGGAGAGGCGCCCTGCCGGCTCGGCTCAGGCTGCTGCCCTGCGGCTGGAGCGGGGGGTGTGATCCGCACGTGGCAGCAGGAGTCGGGAGCGCCTCGGGAGAGCGGTGAGCGGAGTCCGGAGTAGCGCGTGGCTCGGTCTGGAGCGCGGCGCCCGGGGCCAGGGACGATGTCACCTTCCCCGCGCTGAGCGCTGGCGGACGTTTAGCGGGGCTGGTCTGTGTGGGGCTTGTCCGCCAAACGGCTCGTTTCTCCTGCAAGCTGGGCCGGTGCGTCTCGGAGCTGTTTCAAGGAGCGGCCTGAGGGGCTCTAAATCTTAGTGTTGTGCGTCCCACGTGGCTGCTGGTGATCACACATTCCTATTTGCTTTCCTTCCCCAGGTGCTCCGCCTGCAAAACGTAATTAGGCAATCCCTGTCGAGGGGCTTACAATATTCCCGGGAAGCAGAGCTGTTCACATAACCAATACAGGCTTGGTTCAAAGATTGGACACGTTTTGGGGAAACTTTGTAGCATTAGCCCCCTGTTCCACCCTCAGCCATTTGGCCTGAACTCTTTTTCTCCCTAGAAAATGAAATGTAAACGTGGCTGTTTCTGAGGGCTGGTTTACACTAGAAAATTAGACTGAGCCAGCTGTGTCACTCAGGGGTGTGAAAAATCCACATCACTGAGCAAAGCTATGGAGAGGACCTCCATCCCCAAATGGACAGTGATAGGTTGACTTAAGAAGTCTTCTGATGACCTAGTTCCCATCTCTTGGGGAGATGGATGAACTAAGGTGTCAGGAGAACCTCTCCTGTTATCATAATAAGTGTGCCCCTTGAAATTGTCGCAGTGGCATGGCTGCAGTCAGTAGCATTTTAAATGTAGACCTAGCTTAATGTTCTACCACGAGTTCTGAAGGTCATTTCCTCCCTCTCTTTTTTATTTATATAATGGACATGTGTTGAATTTTTAAACTGACAGGTAGTGCAGGAAAGTTAATCAGTCTCTGTAAGTGAACTTCTACTGCAGTTGAAACAGTAAGATGGCCTCATGCTTCTGCTTTTATTCTTCTCAAAGCTTGTATTCTGGCAATAGGAAAAAAACAAACAAACCCAAGTTCTTATTGGGGTAAAGGGTAAGAGCCACAGTTGAGTCATTAGTTCCAGAGGGGTAGCCGTGTTAGTCTGTATACAGCAAAAAACGAGAGTCTTGTGGCACCTTAAAGACTAACAAATTTCTATGGGCATAAGCTTTCGTGGGCTCCAACCCACTTCGTCAGTTGCGTCATTACATCTTTATGGCTCTTGGATTCAAAATCTGTTTTGATCATTAACTGGCTGTGATCTTCACCTAGTCAAAAGTCATGTCCCTTTTTTTCTAGTCCCTGAAGTGGGACATTAGTTCTTATTTTGAAAGTGTGTGTTAAGGCTTAATCATTCAGTATTTAGAGAGTCCTTTGAGCTCTTTGGATAGAAGATGCTAAGTTCAAGGTTACAGTTGTAAAATGTAACTTCCTGAAGATCTGTTACTTGGCTTGTAGATTGCTTTGGATTTGCAGTACGAATGATTGTTGTTTTAACAATCTTCAGGTGACTTTTATGGCACCAATCACTTACTTATTAGTGCAGATTGAGAGAGAAGGTACATGGTATCAATAAATGGTGGCTTAGGTTTAATTAGATAATTTAAAATCTGTTGCTGTGGCTTTGGACTTGCATTGATCAGGGTCTTTGGGCTTGTCTGCACTAGCACTTATGCTGGCAAAAATTGTCACTCAGGAGTGTGAAAAAACCACACCCCTCTGAGGAATATACATTTTGCTGGCATAAACACTTGTGTAGATATGTCCGTTGGAAAAACTCTTCATTGTTTTGCCCTCACTTCCCAGTTTGCAATGAACCTCATCATCAACAGGGAAGAATGGAAATGGGTATATATTCAATTTGTGACTTGGTATGATTTCCTAAACATTTAGTGTAATATAATGCCTGTGGAACTTCCTCTGCAGTGAAAGACTGATTCATAGTGATCCCCTACATTCAGAGACTCTTTTGAGTTTCCGTTTGCTCTTCTGCTAGATCAAAAGGGCTAACTTACAAAGTGCCATGTGGACAGTAATGACATTAATTGCAAGCTAATTAAGTGTAGCAATCTTGGAGCCTCTTTATCTTGAAATAGTGGTGTTTAAAAGCTGTTGGGAATAATGTCTTTCAAATCTTTAAACACAATTCAGAAATACAGTATGTTCTATTAATGGCTGATTTTGTTTTTATCCCACTTTATTTAGCCTAATACAAGCCAAACCTTTCTAAAATGAAAAGAATCTGCACTTTCATAAAAGTAAATAACCATTTGGCACACTGCTTGTCAGCTGTCAAAATAAACCAGAATCTAGGAACAGATTTTTCAAAAAGGCTCTTATAAACTGCCTGTCCATCACAGGGCTTTAGAAAGGAGGCTGTACAGCTTGCAACTCTTGTGTCGGAATGCACCACACTTCTTCCCCCCCATACAGTCTAAGTTGTTTTCCCCATCATTTCTTTATCAGCTATCCCCCCAAAACACTTTGGATGAAATATCTGTACGGTACGTATTAGGAGTATTAATTCTGTAACTCTCCCTTTTACCTGAAAAATTTTAAAAATTAATGTGAGGAAGAAAGTACTTTTGCTAGTACAAACTGCTCACTCTCATTTTTAAAACGTACCATCCTGAAAATCTGGCTGGCAGTATTGCTACCCCTCGATTTAGATCTTTTAATTTCTAACTAGTTTAAGTCCTTAATATTTAGTTTTCTAATTTGGTTCTGTTGCTCAAAAAAGAATCCCTTTTAGCCTCATGAAATAGCCTTTGCAGTAATCTGCAGATTTGTTTTAATGAGTGGTGTGAAAACTTTGCCACTGTTGGGTATTTATTATGCCAACCACTTTCTTGAGAGACCAAAGCAAATGAAATCCAGATCTAATTTACAGGATGGTGCTGAATGTGGGACCTCCATTAAAAAGACTTGTATTGGGAACACAAGACAACTGAATATCTTTTTAGTTATTTCTTGGATATTGTGATTTGATATTGATATTTTTCTTAGGTATTTACCTGGTCTCCACTCCAGTACTTCAGCTCCTCACAGTCCTAAGTGCAGTTATTCTAATATCCCCTCTGAAATAGGAAGGTGCTATTCTTTCCATTTGTAAAATAGGAAACTGAGGCATTGAAGGACTAGGTAACTTGCTCACGGTCACAGAGAAAATCTGTGGCAGAGCAGGAAATTGAACCTGGAATTCAAAGTACCCAGTATTAGTGTGGTTGGAACCACTGGGCCCTCTTTTCTCTGTCAGAGAGCTCTTTATTTAAGAGAAGATTAAATAAAATATGTGCATAATGTGTAGTCTGCAGAAACTAGTTTAGCTGAAATATGCTGGTTAACAGTAGTTTTAATGCACCTTTTCCTTTTCTCTTCTACTTTAGGCATACTTATTGCAACACTAGTGTCCTTGGAGATTTCTTATTCCATAGCAGCCAGGAAGCAAGTGTGAAACATGAGGGCAAATCCTGCCATTCAGGCTGCTATTGACCTCACAGCAGGTGCTGCAGGTAATACTGGAGGGAAACACTGTTTTCAAAGTTTCTGAGAATCTTATATTTTAAGAGCACCAGCATATTTCTAAGTCTCCTCACATGTATAGAGACAGCAATCTGACTTCTACAATGATTGCTTCTTGCTAAATTATGGTGCTATTCCTCTTATTGGTACTCATGATAGAAGGCATATCCCCATAGCTGAAGAAAGATGTTGAGATGGAGGGGATGAATTGACCTAGCCCCGTGTTATGAACATCTGATTGGTTAATGTCTCTCCACTGAAAGCAGTGCCAGCTAGTAAATATGTAACCTCTTTCAGACTAATAATTTTCTAAGACTAGGTTTGAGTACATCTATTGTGTATCTTCATGCTCACATGAGTTTCAAAATGTCAGTCACAAGCACAGTTTTGCAATAAAGGCAAACAACGTACGCAAGCAAAGCGGTCGAGATAATGCTTCGGTCCTAGAAATTCTCTAATTGAAAGGGGCAGAAAGCTATCTAAAGGGTTATCTCTTTAACCAACATTCAGAAAGTCTCTTTGGAAGCTGAAGATACTTGATTGAATTGTGAATAATGTAACATGAGGTCAACAGTTCACTTAAGTTATTCCTCCGCTTCGCCACAAATGAAAATATTAATTTCTCATAACACCTAACATATGGTTGGTGAGGACGACACGTAGGGAGAAATAAATTTCAGTTGTATTATACAAAGAGGATGGAAAACACATGCCTGTGCACAGTGCCTAACGCTGTGTTCAATTTGTTATCAGTAGAGCAACATTAACCATCTAATCACATCTCTTCCATATTATAATGCAGCTAAGTCAGAGTACGTCTACACAACAAAGGCAAACTCTCAGCTGGCCTGTGCCAGCTGACTCAGGCTCATGGGGCTTGGGCTATGGGACTGTTTCAATTGCTGTGTGGACTTGCAGATTGAGCCTGGAGCCCAGGCTCCAGTGCCCTGTGATGTGGAAGAGTCCCTGAGTGAGGAAGTCCATGCAGCAGTGGAACAGCCCAAGTCAGCTGGAATGGGCCAGCCACGGGTGTCTAGTTGCTGTGTGGCTGTACCGACAGTCAAGTCTTCTAGGAACGTTCCCCATCTGAGCCATGGATCCAGCTCTATTAGCCAGGGCTCAAATGATACAAGACATCTTTAGCTCAAGATATAAAACCAGAGGTCAATATGAAAGATGTAAGCAGGGGGAGATAGCTGGGTTGCAGCTACCATTAATCAGGGGTAACACCTCTCTAAGAAGGTTGCTGGAGATTCTACCAGGCTGCTCTCCCTTGTCTCTGGCCAGGGATATTTGTAATGGCTTGTGGTCTGTTTTGGCCTATTTCTGATAGTGCCCTTCCTCCTTGCCTTTGGATCCTTCTTGCTGCTGAATCAAACAGTATCCGCTGCTGTCCAAACAGTAGTACAGCGAAATCACTGTGATTTTTGTCTGCTTCACTGTTGGTCACAGGGTCAAAATAGCAGCAGCAAAAACTATGGTCAGTGTGAAAGGCACTGGAGCAGACTTGGGAAGATAATGTTATGAATGCAAGCCAATATAGTGTCGTCAGAGCTACTATGGGGCCTAGGAAACGTAGCTTTCATTTCAAGAAATGTGCCAAAGCTGGTGGTATTTAACCCCCCTCCCCAATTCAGGGAAGTCTGCCTATTAATAAACTGATGAGGTGATTTATAGTTATTTGCTCAATTTCCTCTTGTCGTTGCAACACAAATATTCAGACAGGATGAAGAAGCAAAAGTATTCAAACTTCTCCATAACTTTGATATTTGAAATCATCATTTATAGAGAGATTGTTGTTCTTTTCCTTGCTCTATTAGCTTTGATCCTCCTTTATTCTAATTGGATGTTCATCTTTTTAGCCTTGCTCATCTTCCAGTAATTTTTAAAGGTCTCCTTTATTTTCTTCCCTCTCTCTTACTGCAAGCTCACCGTGTACGCCTACCTCTTGTTTTATGTTGGTTTTTACTACTGTCCTGCAGCTGCAGAAGAGTTGCTACACCACCACCAACTCTGGACTCTGGCCCTGGGACCCTGTACCTTCCAGCATCCATCCACCATCAACTCATAGTTCTCCCTGCTTCATATTCCCAGTGCTATATCCTATTTTCATTTCTGTCCTTGGAAGCGTTCTCTCTGGCCTCTTCCAGACAGTTTCTGGCTCCTTCTCAGTGAGGAGTCACCATCAGTTTCTCTCCAGACTCTTGGCGGCTCTCTTTCCCCAGTCTCACCCTAAACTGCTTCTGGGGGCTTCAACAGAGCCCATCACAGGCACTTGCATCAGCTCTCCCAACAGGCTGTCCTTAGTTAACCTCTCCTCAGTGGGTGCGGCAAATGTCATATCTTGCTTCCCAGTCTGATACGCTATATACCCTGCAATTGGCTGATCTGAGAGGCAAGCTAAGCAGCATCAGAGCTGGGACTTGAGTTACTCTTAAACACTCAGCTCAGTTTGTGACACCAGCAGCAGTAAGATACAAACTGTCTCTTCTCAGAGTGTGGGTACTAATGAGATTCACCCCTTCGAAACAATGTATTTTCTCCTTGTCTCCAAAACAGCTAAATGTGCTGGATTCACACATTCAGCTTCTTTAGTTTCTTGCACAATCTCTTCCTATCATTCAGATCTGCTCATCCTTCATCTGATTAGATGAGTGTCTAATGCACAGAATTGTAATACCACTGGTGATTCATATTTCACCATCTATTGAATATTCAAATAGATTTCTTTGTTATGAATGAGTGCCTAAATCAGGAGAAGTCAGGTGGTTGATCCATGGGCCAGATCCAAACTGCCACGTGCTTTTGAATGGACCTTGAAATCTTTTTATGTACTTATTGTTGTGACCTTGAGAAAAAATAATTGATTACCCATGTTCTAAATCAAGCCTTGACCTTTTTTTCTTTTGGTACTTCTGTAACTTAAAAGGGGAGGGGGGCATTGCAAGGGCCAAAATCATCCTGGGTGTCACTAAAGTTGGATGGCTTGGGCCTAATTATGCCAGTCGTGAATTTGTCCCTCTCTGCATATTGCATGTTTTTGTTTTTCCCACCAACAGGTTTGCTTCATTATGTTGAGCATTCACTCATGTGATCCTTAAGGGGCTGTTGAATGTTGACACTCTGTTTTCTCAGGTGGAACTGCATGTGTGTTGACCGGCCAGCCCTTTGACACAACTAAGGTGAAGATGCAGACATTCCCCAGCATGTATAGAGGACTCATTGACTGTATTGTGAAGACATATAAACAAGTTGGACTGCGAGGCTTCTATAAGGGGACCACCCCAGCACTTGTAGCCAACATAGCAGAAAACTCAGTTCTGTTCATGTGCTATGGGTTTTGCCAGCAGATTGTGAGGGGAGTTGTTGGATTAGACAGGAAAGCAAAACTGAGGTTAGTAACAGACATTGTAATTTCCAGAATATTGTATAACTAGCAGTCAAGAGTAAATACTGATGTGCCGCATTTTCAAATGAAGTGCAGTCTCTCTGCCATTATACGGTGTACCATATTGTTGCTGTCTGGGTGCTAACTTTGTAACGCAACGCCTCGTTTTGTGGTATATTTCATGAGACGCGATTACTAGTCTGTACAGGACAGTGCCTGTTGCCACTGGTGAATGCTTTGGTTCTTTCAAACTGTGGGATTTCTTTTGGAAGGGAGAAGAGAATTCTTAAGCATCTTTTTCTTAAATCCCAGGGTGCAATAATTGTGAAGGGGCTGAAATTACTGGAGCATGAATAGAACTTGCAGCAGCTAGTGGCTGCATCTTCATTGTCCGTGTACGAACATCAGTGATGGCCACGGTGGCTTGTGAGGTTGGTTTAGAGCCATCCCAACTGTCCTTCCCTCCAGAGCAATGATGAGCATTCAGTTAGTTGTCATAACTCAGCGGTCTGACTTCACTAACTAGCTATTTTTTATTTTGGGGTGGGGGAGAAACTCTTGGCTGCGATTCTGTATACTAGGCCTCCTCTATATATACTTAGTGGAAGCTATTGAAATGTGAAAAATCACTGTTGTGTGGGTAAACGGTGCTACCTTTCATTCCTGTCAGGTTTTAGGAAATGAACCCAGACACTTGTGGATCAAACCTTGGTTTAAGGAGATGAGAATGGGTTTAGCTTCAGGCAGTTAAAAATGATGTTTACCTGCATCCCACCTACATCTATCCGAATAACAAGGTGGAGGAAATATACTCCTTTTTAGCCCCTAGCGATGTAGTGTGTCTTAAAGGCAAACAGAATGTGCAAATATTCTAGTCTTACCCCATATTTCCTCCTTTCCATCAGTTCAGCACTACTTTACACTTCTAAGATGCCACCATTATTATTATCGGTTGCATTTACAGCACAATCATAATACAGCATCAAAGACTACGTTAACTAATGTAATCCAAATACACACCTGTGTCCTCCCAAACAACCTACATTAGACACCGTCTTAGAGAAAGCCTGGTTAAAAAAGAGGCCCCGCATCATGCTCTGCAGACCAGCAAGCTTTCTGTTGGACCAGTTTGAGGGGATTGAATTCCAGAAGTGAGGGCCATCCATTGAGTTTGCTCTGCCCCCAGACATAAAATTTAAGATGCTGTCTGCTTCAGTGTCCCAGCTGTCAAAACTATTATGTTCTCTTGGAGTGAAGAGGGAAATGTGAAAAGTAATGAACTGACGTTAACGTCACACAGCAAACTGAAAGTTTGAGACACCATGGGTAGGGTCTCAATTTCATCTCTTTGCTACCCTAACCTAAACTTTTAGAAAACATACTGTCTTCCTCCAAATGTGCTTTGTTTGCATGTGTATGTAAATAAAATGCTTTCAGTTCCTGAGTTTTCCTAATATGCTGTCTACAATTGGCATATATGAGGACATAAATAGGTCTATTGCTTCTGATTCCTATGTGAGGAGCTAGTGTAATATACTAAAGGGGACTTGTCTGCATTAAGTGAGTTTGCCTCATGTGTACATCTGGGCTAGCCTTCATTACTGATGCGTTGTACCAGTGCAGCTTTTCTTGGTTTCAGATTTGTAGACTCTCTTGAAGATCTCAGCTCACTTGCCAAACGTTACTGCATTAAGCTTAGTAACAGCTGTGTAGACATTCTCTGTTCCCCAGCTAACAAACCCAAGTTGAAGTTACTAGCCCCTTGTCCCAGGAAGTCTATTCTTGGCTCTGCCATAGAAAGCTCTCTTGACTATCACTCTTCTGCTACCACTATTACATCACTTTTCCACTGCAGGAGACTTGAAAAAATATTTGGTGTTTGCTTGTCTGTTTTTTTTATTTTGTTTTTAAAGAGTGAAGTTGCACAAGATTCAGAAAATTGAGTTATGGCTCAGAGTAAAAGCAACACTGTGTATTTAAAGACTAGGTCAAGCACTCAAAAATTAGGTAATGCTATAATTAGATTGCCCATGCAGACTTAATTTGGTTCTCTTGTATGTCTGTGTTATGGGTCAGTCTTTAATTATGTAATTACATACTATTTTTTTCTACAAGGCCCCAGCCTCATTCAGTGCACAGGAAGCATGGTGCTCACAGAATGAGCAATGATTCAGAGTTTTGTTTTATCCTCATCATGCAACATGTGGTTCATTCCCTATTTTTACTGCATGCTATTCAAATACTGTTCTAAAGACAGAAGGCTCTCATGGATTCTTCTATTGTCCTCTCCTCTGTTGTCTTCTATTGTGTTTTTAAAGCAGTCGGCTACCTTCTAAATAATCTTCAGAGCCTGCTTGTGGGGCGAAAGGACAGTAGTATCCTCATTTTGCAAATGGGGAGCTGAGGCACAGAGCCAAGTAAAAAATATCTGCTAGTTTTGGATGCCCAATTTGAGACACCCAAACTGATTTTTTTTTTTTCGAAGTACAGTACTTAGCATTATAATATTCAAAGCTCGGCTGCCATTGATCTCTGTTGCAGCTGTGAGTGCATGGCACTTCTGGAAAACTGATCTCAGTGTTTCAGGTTTATAGCTAGAAAGTGAGGAACACGCAGCTCGTGGCCATTTGTTAAGTGACTTGTCCAGCATCACATATGAATTCTGTAACAAAACCAGGGATATAATCCAGTTCTCTAGAATTGCATTGAACTGCTGCCTTAAGCGTGAGATCATCTGTTCTGTTCCTTCCTCCTTAACTACACACCTTCCTACTTTTGCAACAAAGAAAATAGGGATCCTTCATCCCAGAGCCTCATTCACTTGCCAGCCCTGATTCAATGCATAGATCAACCTGTTCTGGGGATGAGTGAGGCAGGAGGAGACCTCTGGGGAAAATTTCATGTAAGTAGACTTTTTACTAATACAGAGGTACAAACAACACTACATATGCATGAGGGAAGCTAAAACTTTGAAATTCCCTGATAAAATTGGCAAAACTTCTGCAGGGAATTTGCTACCTTAAATAATTCTCAACTCAACCGTATATTCCTTAACAGATTAACAATAAATTAAATGATCAATGCTACTAAATACAGCTAAAGAAATTAAAGACATTTTTGTTGAAGGTTAAAAATGCTCAGTATTAGGCCATATCTACAGTGAAATTGCTGCGTTGATCTCCATGGATCGACGGAGCAGGATTGATTGAGCAGCCAGTTGAGATCTGGTCAATCAATCCCGGAAGTACTCTCCCTTTGATGTAGTAACTCTACCCCTCCAAACAGAGTAACGCTGCATCTAAGGGATGGGAAATGCTCTCGACGCAGCCAAGTGAAGATGCCGGGGTAAGGGAAAGTAAGTGACTCAAAAGGAGATACACATTTACATACAGTAGAATGTGTATCTCCCGTTGACTTAGCGTGGCAGTGTAGACTAGGCCTTAGTCCTAATGGAAGCATTTTTCACAGTCTAGTTTCGTAAACAGATGCCAAAATTAAGTGGAAATAAGACTCCTCAGTATACTGAATTTTTCTCATGGTTCTTTTAATCTCCAGACAAGGCATATCTGCTCTTTTCTAAATATGCATTTATGCAGTTTCTTCTGGATCTATGAAAAGAAGAGTTCTGGTTAACACTCTGACACTTACACATTACATAATTTAAGATAGTGGCTCTAATCTTTCCAGACTACTATACTCCTGTCGGGTATTTAATTTCTCTTGCATACCCCAAGTTTTATCTCACTTAAAAACTATTTGCTTACAAAATAAGACATAAAAAGACAAAACAGCACACTATTACTGAAAAATTGCTTGCTTTCATTTTTATCATATAATGAAATACTTATTTCAGTAAACAGTATATAGAGCAGTAGAAACAAATCATTATCTGTATGAAATTTTAATTAGTACTGATTTTGCTAGTGTGTTTTATGTCGCCTGTTGTAAAACTAGGCAAATGTCTAGATCAGTTGATGTACCTCCTGGGAGACCTCCGCATCTGCCTAGGGATATGTATGATTGTAGAGGCACTAGATGAGAGCAATTGTAATGTAATATAGTCAAATAGTAGTATCACTCCCACTTTCCTAGGGTCAATTTTTTTTTTTTTCTCCCCTCTTCCTGGTTAGGGTGCAGAGTAACCAGCACTCAGGAGTGTTCTGTCAGCAGGCTGGTGGAGTGGCAGAAGCCATAAGTGAACTAAATTATGAGGATGTTGGTTTTCACAATGAACAAAGGTTCCAGCCTCTTAAATGGCTTCAAAATTGCAATTTGTTGTCATTTGACACATGGATTAGGTGACGGAGAAAATGTGGAACTTTCAGATTTCTAAAGAATGTGTGAGGATTTTGCTATTTTTAACGATCAAAATAAAATCCTTGCAGTAACTAAGAGCAAACAAGGTGGTGATCTGGTTATTTTACCCCAACCCTAGCACTTTCACGCCAGGTGAAAGGACCAGAGTGGCATAAAGGGACACCCGAACCAACAGTTGTAACAGGAAGACTTCTCTCAGTTCAGGCATGGTGAAGACAGTAGTAAGATTGCCTTCCGAGGACCCCATTGCAAGCCTGGTATTGGGGCATGTTGAGCCTGTGGAGGCTGCTGGGACTATAAATTACCCCAGAAGATTCTTATGCTCTGGGAGTAGCTCAAGATTAGGTAGACGCAAAGGTGGCTTTAAAGCCACCACACATCCACCCCTAAGCCCACACCCTGTTTGTAAGTCCTGTACTGCCTCCCAGTAGAGGCTTGGCACAGCATCTCGGCCATGGTCTTACCTAATGTCTCTCCCATGTCACTGATCCAGGCTCTGGAAGGAGGGAAGAGTATTTTAGAGCATCCTGCTCATTTTCTTCCGGCATGGAACTCCAATTTGAAGACACCATAGTCTGAGGCTCTATAGTGACACAGTTTTAAACCCGTTACTAACCTTGCCATGACCGTTGTTCTTGGAAGTGCATTGCATCTTGCCATTCCACTGCACGTGCTGCCGCTCGGCTAGCAGAATCTGTTCTCTGAGCACAAGATCCTTTGTTGATCACGGGATCATGGTGATGTGGTGCCAGTTCTCTTTACAGAGGCACTGGTAAAGAAGCTGTGGTCTTGTGGTACCAGGGATAATGCAGTCCCTAATGTGAAACTATCAACATTAATTTCAAGTCTTTTTTGAGGTGGTGCTTTTTTTCATTGAGAGGTATGGGAAAGATATTTACAGTATGTAGCTGTTGAAGGGTAAGAGCCTGTTTGAGCTGCATATGAAGAGAGGTGGAGCTAGCTCTTAAGTTGGTCACCTGATTGCTCTTCCTTTTTTCCCTTCTGTTCAGTTTGTAGTTGACAAAGCTTTCAGGAAATAGAGGGGTGCTGTTGCAGTAGGCTACCATGGGACGGAAGAGCAGTGCCCCTGGATCATCTGTAGTTTCTGTGTTGCAGTGATCTACAGAATGCAGCTTCCGGCTCTGTTGCTTCTGCGTTTGCTGCCCTGGTCTTATGTCCCACCGAGCTGGTGAAGTGTCGGCTGCAGACCATGCACGAAATGCAATTATCTGGGAAGATAACACAAGGACACAAGTAAGTATGTAACTTGCTCGATACCACTGAAATCTGTTGGTTATCTTTATTTTAAAACTTGCAGTCTAGCTTGTACCCTGCTATTTAACTGTACAAAGGGTGTGCTTCTGATTGTAAACATACATTCCTGGCGAGTACTAACTTAGGGGATGTCTTCACATCAGCGTTAACTCAGGCTGTTACTCAAGTGTTTCTCTAACTTTTCTTCCTCCATCCCTTCCCCAGTCCACACAAACAGGCCTCTGACCTAAGTTTAGTGGTTCTTTCAACCTGGGTTAGCTGACTTATCTGGGGCAGTAGGCTTAAAACCTGAGGCTTTCATTCAGGCTGATAATCTGCTCTCCTTGCAGTGAGGATGTGTACTAAGTCCTTCATTCCATCCCCACAATTCCTCCTGTGGTGCTCAGAAGGGCAGACAAGTTCTCCCACAATTCACTGGGAAAGAATTGGAGCAGCTATGCTTACTGCAGCACAAAGAATGATGGGGTACGCCCCCAGTGTAGGGCTGCAATGTGGCTGCTCACACCTTGATGCCAATCACCTGGGTTAATCCTGTAGTGAAGACACCCTTATAGCTCTCCCTGTTCCTGTCTGAAGTCTGTGGCAAAACCAAATGATTGGAGCCAGGAATTCCCCAGGTCTAATTCTTGCCTTGCAATTGATTGATTTTGGCCTCTGTTTCCCCATCTGTAAAATGGGGGCAATGTTTAAGGTACTTGCTCATAGGATGTTGCAGATCAATATGCATAAAGTGCTAAGTATCATTAATTATTTCAACCCCTCTATCAGCACAGTTTGGTCAGTAGTGAAAAGTGTTGTTCAAAAGGATGGCCCACTCGGGTTCTACCATGGTCTATCAAGCACTTTACTTCGGGAAGTCCCAGGTTATTTCTTCTTCTTTGGAGGCTATGAACTGAGTCGGACATTTTTTGCAGCGGAGAGACCAAAAGATCAACTAGGTATGTGCCAGCTTGTGGTTATGTGGAAAAGGTAATCTCTTGCTACGTAAAGTAGCACACTGCTATTCTCTCATTTCTCCTGCTTATGGTAAGGTTCTCTTGTATAACGGGGAAAGAACTGCTCAATCCAAATCATTTTCACATTTGCCATGACTCATTTCATCTTTATACTCTTATTACTCCTGGCGGAATTCGGTGCCAAAAAAATCAAATTCTGCATAATAATTTTAAAATTCTGCATCTTTTTGTCAACATAACACAATATAATCACACCCATTTCAATTATTTTGGCAATTTAGTACAAACTACTTGTCAGCAAATACATCTGAAACAATATAGACAACAAAAAATGACTCCCCCAGGAATGTAGAGTTAAAGAACCCTTATGACAACCCAATTCCTCGTTCCCTGGTATGCTTTTGTGGGGCGCCTCAGTCAGGGTGTCTCATACGTGCTACCTGGGCACATCTTGGGGGGGGAATTCTGCCCTTCTAGCCTGACACCAACATATCTTAGCACCCAGATCCCAGCTGTGAGGCAGGCCCCTGCTCCTCCTGCCCAGCTCAATGCCCTTGAGCCCAGCCACATGAACTTCTTTTCCTCCTTCTCCTCTCCTCCACCCCTCCGAGTCCAGCCATAGGACCACTCCCACCCTGAGATTCAAGAGAAACAGTGTGATGCTAAATTCAGGGCTTGTATGGGAGTTTCCTTTTATGCCCCTTCCTTCCTTCAGAACTTGTGGGAATAGCCGCTGACAGGAACCACCTACCTCCCCCTCTTCTTCTCTTCCACTCTTATCTCCCTGCAGCAGTGTCTTACACGCTGAAGGCCCAAGCTCTGTTGCATTCAGCACCACCAAGTCTGCAGGAAAGATGAAAATCTGTGCAGAACATAAATTCTGTATTGCACAATGGCACAGAATGCCCCCGGGGTAACTTGTTTATGTGAGAGTTGCCTGGTCAGGAGAGGATAATTATGCAAAAACTGGTGAATGTTCAACACTACATGGTGCATCACCAAACTGTTTACTGCAACAAAGTTGTTCATTAGTTGTGGATCTTCTAAGGCAGGACACAGTACTGTGTCGCCACACAGCAAGAAGTTCTATGAGCCTGTATACTGTTTGGCATCACCCCTCGGGGGTGTTATTCATCGAGGGGACCAGGCAGACGCCGGGTTCTTTTTCTACCGGGATTATAGCCCGGCCTTGATCTGATGGAAGGGAGGTGCTGACAGATACATCAGTAGTCAGGGGAACTAGAACTGAATAATAAAGGATTAAATCGAGCCAGCCGATAACCCAGGTAATTACCAAAGGAATTAAGTGCTGTTTCCATAGGGGAAACAGAAAAAGGGGGAGGGGAGTGTCAGGAATTACAGTACCATGGCAAATAACAATAGAATAGAATCAAGAGAATTATAAGTACAAAGTGTTTATTACAGATCATCTTGGGTACAAGAAGACTTATATGTTTGCTTATCTCTTTTGTTCGTGCACTCTTTTTTAACTTACACACTTGCAAGGTTTATCTTTGCTGTTATACTATGATATTCTTGTGCTGCAGCATGCTTCAGAATTACTTGTTATTTAATAACTAAAACTATTCTTATTACTCTGCACTTGCCCCTAGCAACAAAGGGGTGCCCCTAACTTCAAAGGGGACAGCAGGCTATCTACCTGTACTCCCAGGCTGGGGTGCTAAACTACTTGATTCCTAACCTTAGCCCAATACCTTTTACAACCTAGGTTTGGGGAACTAAAACTAATTTCTAGTTTATCCAGTTGTTAAAAGAACAACCTTCCTGCTGCAATCCCTTTAAGGGGACTGAGCCCTACACATCCCTATCCTTATACCTATCTCCCCATACTCTCGGGGGTGAGGGTTCTAACCTACTTCTGTCCTTACACCAGGACTCGGGGACTAAGCTTCAATTTCTATTTTAGTTACTCATATACCTGTTACTTATATACCTGTAGCTACCAGTGTTCACCGAGGCCTCTTGTGGTTTCTAAATACTCACCGAACTCCTTACCAACGTGTCAGTTTCGCCACCATCGGGGATCAGGTGCTGACCTTTCTTTGATGAGCTCGGGCCAATGTGCCAGTCCAGTCAGCTTCATGACTAGGACCTGACCTTTCTCTTTCTTCTCTGGACTGACCCCACTTGCTATAGTGACCGGAGCCACTGGGCGTCTTGAGTCAGTCCAAACCTGTCCGAAGGGGGTATCTGTGGGGCTGATATTTATAGAGCTTTAGCCCCCTGTGCCCCTCCTGTTTTTACAGAGGTTCCCACAGTCTTTGCCACATTGCCATCGATCATTTTAGTTAGCTGTAAGCTTATCAGGGAGCTATCAGGGAGTTCTCTTCTCGTTAGGGTGCTTGTTAGGGCTGCAGCTGCTCATTAGGTGATGTCTGAGTTCTTGGCATAGGTTCATGTGAGCGGTTATGCTAAGGCCTTTGAAAACTGGTTCAGGCTTGGGCCTATACTTGCTAACTACTACTCTTAAAACTAGTTTCCCCTAATAATATAAATTCCCATTAACCTAATCCACTTTATACAGAAGTGTGTCGTGGAGAGCTGAGAAGATGGCTGGATTCATCCTTGGGGAAGTGGGCTGGTGTGTCCTGTAGGGTCACATCCCACCACCAGGTGTGTCATGACCCGAAAAGGTTGAGAACCACTGTTCTAAGGGATTTGAAACTTTCACGCTACAGTGTCTTGTACTGTGTTCTGAGTGGCAGGGGGGTGCCACACATGTTTTGCGCATGCATATGCACACAAAAACTGCATTAAAAGAACATTTAATGTTGTAAAGTCAAGCACTCAGAATTTACAAAATGGTAAAAATTGTCTGTGCAGCCTTAAATTGGGTTTCCAAAAAAATATTCTGCTTGAGGCATAGTGAATACTTAAAACTTCAGCCCAAACAGTTTGGCAGATTATAAGCAGCTGAAAACAGGGCCTTATAATGGGAAATGTTGGGTAACCTCAATAGTAGGTAGTTCTGCCCATCCTATCAATGGTGTATATAAGGGCTATCTAGTTGTTTAGGATTCAGATGTTAGTATTGTAGAATGTGAAAAGTAACTTTTTGTGTCATTCCAGTATGAATACAAATTCTTGGAACTCTTTCATCCCTTATTCTGATCAAACACTCTTTCCTAACATCATACCTACTTTCAAAGAGTGATATGTAAGAAAGGAAAACATTAGGTCTGTCTGGCTATTAAAATGGAAGATGCCAGCCTTTGAAAGGACGTGTCAGTAGTTTTTTACTGGCTAAAGTTCCTGCTTTCTGGCCATTGTTAGAGAATTTTTGTAAAATCTGATCAAAAGAAAGCAAAATGTGGCTGTATTTTGAAAGTGACTGGGTTTGTAACCCTGAGCTCTCACTCACGCTCCTTTGTGTATATTCAGAGTCATAACGGCTGGCTTTACTCGTGCTAGTGCTGTAGAGCCAATCCAGCAATGGCAGCAAGGGTTAGGTTAATTTTGTTTTGAGTATTAATTAAATGCTGACATCTTTTTTCTTGTCACGGCCTGAAACAGCAGGAACCCATCTTGACTTTTCACATTCCTGGTTCAGCTTCCAGGCTTGGCAGGCAAGTTGCACTTCTGAATTAAGAATATTTAGATTTGGAAGAAATTGAGTGAGTATTATGGGATCTCTTTCCCTGTGTTGCTAAATCTGGTTTAAAACAAAAATGAAAAACCCCAAAACAAACCTGCTTTCCTAAACCAGACTGTGTTGAAGGTTTGTCTCTGTTAAAGTTTCTCAATGACTGGTCTGTGGACTGGCATGGGTCCCTGAAATCTTCCTGACACAATACAGGAAGCCTGAGATTTCTCTGACACAGAATAGGAAGCCAGTCCTTGGTATTAAAAAGGTTGAGTAACACTGGTCTATATAGTAAAAGCTTTAAATTCTTGCTCTAAATGTGCATTTGTCATTTGTTTAACTTTATGCCTATGAGACCGTGCAAGCTTATCACACAGAAAGATGACCACTTCCTCAAACTCTGTGCATTTCTTGTTTTCACATTACTCTAAAATAGACGGATAACCATCAGATTTGGTGGATAGTTTGCACAATATATAAAAATTATTTCATGTTTTTAGGGCCTATTCCTTTGATGGTGAGCGGTGGTTTTGGAGGCATCTGCTTGTGGCTTGCTGTGTATCCTGTGGACTGTGTCAAATCTAGAATTCAGGTTCTTTCCATGTCTGGGAAACAGGCAGGCTTCATGGGAACATTTGCAAATATTTTGCGAAAAGAAGGTAAGCTCATCAATATGCACTATGAACCTGCAGAATCATATGTCAAAACTTCTCATTCCAGCATGAAAAATCTATTCTGAAACCCAGTCTGTTAAAGTGGAATTCATTATGCTAATTCCTTTTCTATCTACCATAAATTGCTATTCTTGTGAAATTCTCCCCTCACCACTTTTTAGAGACCTGGAAAAGTGAGATTACTAAAAAAATCTTGATGGTAGTAATAACATAGAAATTGGTCTCGGATTCAGGCTTAATACATCAATTCACTCAGTTGTACGTCGGGGGCAATCACTTAGTACTTACTGTAGTATCTTACCTGTTAAAGACTGTCCCGACTGTCCCATAAGTATCATAAGCATCAGTAGGAGTATTGCCAGCAGATCGAGGGATGTGATAATTCCCCTCTATTTGACACTGGTCAGGCCGCATCTGGAATACTGTGTCCAGTTTTGGGCTCCCCACTACAGAAAGGATGTGGACAAATTAGAAAGAGTCCAGCGGAGGGCAACAAAAATGATTAGGGGGCTGGGGCACATGACTTATGAGGAGAGACTGAAGGAACTAGGCTTATTTAGTCTACAGAAGAGAAGACTGAGGGGAGATTTGATAGTAACCTTCAACTACTTGAAGGGGTGCTCCAAACAGGAGGGAGGTAGGCTGTTCTCGAGGGTAACAGAGGACAGACCAAGGAGCAATGGTTTCAAATTACAGCTGGGGAGGTCAAGGTTGGATATTAGGAAAAACTTTCTCACTAGGAGGGTGGTGAAGCATTGGAATGGGCTATCTAGGGAGGTGGTAGAATCTCCGTCTTTGGAGATTTTTAAGGCTCGGTTAGACAAAACCCTGGCTGGGGTGATTTAGTGGGAGTGGTCCTGCTTTTTAGCAGGGGGTTGGAGTAGATGACCTTGTGAGGTCCCTTCCAACCCTATTATTCTATGATTCTATGATAATGGCTAGCTTGTCATTTAAACATTGAAACTCCAAGCAGGTACTAGAAATAGATCAAATTTGTGATAAATCTATTTATTTCTGAAGAAATAATAACTTTTACATTTATAAAAGATGCACAGTGATGAGAAGTAGGACTTGCCCAACTAGGTCAGATCTAAGGTCTGTCAAATCCAAAATCATGTGTCTGATGGTGACCAACACCAGATGCTTCAGAGGAAACCTGTAACCCCCGCCCCCTTAGGTCTTTTTCTGATTATTTAATTTAAAAAAAAAAAAAAAAAGTCAAATTGCCTGAAACATGGTGTTTAATATCCTTTCCAAATTTTTATTAAGACAACTCTGGGTATTTATCCAACCTTTTTTTGAATCTTGAGTTCTTAACCTCAAAAGCTTTCTCTCAATGAGTTGTTCTCTCTATTTTGCATCATCATTTTAAGTTACTTTGCATGACTGCTGGAAAGGAGAGCACCAGAACTATTGCTGGTTAGTCTCTTAAAAGTGTAATATGCAAATTCCTTATCAGTTCACATTTCGTTTTGCAGGAGTATTTGCCTTGTATTCTGGACTGAAGCCTACTTTGATTCGTGCATTTCCAGCCAACGGTGCACTGTTCCTTGCCTATGAGTACAGCCGCAAGATGATGATGGAACAGGTTGATGCCTACTGAAATCTTCCAGCAGGTTTAGGTTAGCCTTTTTTAAAAGAACTGTAGCTTATCTCCGGGTTTGAATGGGGACAAAGCAAACAGCGGGACGTTGCTTTGAGAAACTCACATCAATTTAGGACTTTTAAAACCTTTTTAAAGGTAAATCACTTTTGTAGACATTGTATGTTTAAAGTCACTTTTTTAGAAGATGGAGGCATGTTTTAAAGTTCTTCCTACCTAGTTTGCTGCTCAGAAGATTGAATTATGATACCCTTAGGCTGCGATACTCAGCGTAGAGGACAGAGCTCTTTAGTTAAGGGTTTGGCCGTGTCTACACTAGAAAGTTTGGTCGACTAGTTCTGCTGGCATACAGTCACTATGCTCCTTGTGTCAGGGGAGCACAGTCACACTATCTCACTGTGCAACTGCACACAGGGTGCTTTGGGAAGGGTTTGCAATGCCTCAGTAGTTGTCAGTCACATGATGGTTTCTGAATCCCATCATTCTATGGACATCTTAGGAGTTTGACAATTGCTTTTCAGTTGCCCTGTCCACCAAACATTGCTGGACACACACACTAGAACCTCAGAGGTGTGTGTTGAGGACAAGGAGTGTAGCCACATGTTCAGACTGCAGTGCTTGGAAGCAACCAATCCTGAGTCAGAAGCTGGTGTCACCTGCTCTCCCCACCCTAAGCTCAGTGGAGATAGTATACCAGTGAGGGGAGGAAGATGCCCTTGTATCAGCCCCCATCTTCCTCCTTGGCTCTGCACAGCACACCTGCAGTCTCTCCCCCTCACTCCACAGCAGGAGTCTGCCTGGAGCTGGCATGTTTAGCTGTTTACATAATTTCAAAATGTCCTGGGCCTTTGGAAGGGGAGGACAGATGGCTGTAGATCAGTGGAGCTCAAACTTCTGACCAGAGTGGTCATGATGGACATTGTGGGACATGGCTGGAGCCCATTGATGTAACCAAGGGCAGTGTCTACACTGATAAAGCTTAACTGCAAAAAACTCTACCTCATCATGGTGGTTTTGGGGGGTTTTTTGGGTTAAAAGGAAAAAAGGTAAGCGGTTGGGGGGGAATACAGGAGGGTGATTTCAGTGTACACAGCAGGGTTTTTGTTTTTTTTTTGGTGCCAAAAACTGATTTTAGTTGACAATTCTCTAGTGTAGAGCAGGCCTTGAGCTTGCTTTTAAAAAGTCTAATTCTGTAACAGCCCTGGTTCAAGAAATCAGAATTTCCCTTTTTCAGGGTTTGTGCAAATCCCTGACTCCAGGGCCCTGGTGAAATATTGCTGCTCTTTTTGCTGTCAATTTTAGGACTTGTTTCCAGCAGGAGTTACTTTTAAACTTTCCTCTGTGGATGCTCTTAGTCTGAACTGAATCTTATTTCAAGTTATCTTATTCCACTTTTAGACATCCTATCAAAATGCTTTAAATCCACACCCTCTGGTATTCTGGATCATTGTGTAGACAAGCCCTGAATGAGTGGACAATAGGAACAGCAAACAGCTTGCCTCTTACAGGTGTTTAAATTCCTTGTAAGAGATGGGAGTACCCCAAGAAACACTAGTTTAATACACTAAAAAAGGGAGAGTACTTTCCTGATGTACTTAATTTAAGAATGCATGGCTAATATTTAAACTGTCTTAGTGATAAATTGTACAAATTCAATAATGAAAAACAATTGATGGCAGAGTTTGTGAAAACATTAATGTAAGTGGAGCAGTTCTTAGTAAAGAGCTTACTCATTGTATCTAGGCCTAACAGTTGCAAAAGAGTGCTGTTAGTCCTGCTCCTCTGAAACAAGGGAGGGTCCAGAGAATCCAAATACCTACAAGAGTACCAATTACCCCTTTCATGCATCCACAGAGCCAGGGTTGTTTCCTGTCAGCACCCTACCAATTGTTGCTACAACTCATTGTTTGAACCAGTAGCTCTCAACCATTGTGTTGGGACATACTAGTGTGTTGCCAAATAGTGGGAAGTGTGTCATGGAGAGCTGGCTGGATTTTGCCTGTTGGGGTGGGGTGGTGGCATATCACAGCCCTCCAGGACACACCAAGTGTAGTGCAACCTGCAAAAGGTTGAGAACCACTGGCTTGAACTACTCCCAGGGGGGGGGGGGGAGGAAAAAATCTATTGTGCAGAGTCCAAGGACAATCTCTGCTAATCATTGATCAAGCAGTCACTAAGTAGTGGCCTGTTTCATCATGGTCTTGCCTAATGCAGGCTAAACTGCCTTCAGTGGTTGAAAGGACAGGATTCCAGAAAAGACAGCTCATTTTAATTGCTAGATGGGGTATTAAAAAAAAAAGTCCTTGTCCCCCAGGCTGCAGCAATTAATAAGACTACCAGAACTGAAGGGGGATATAGTTTGAGCTTAAGACCCCACCCAGCTAAAGTACTCACCTTTTCTTCCAGCTCAGTGCAGAAAGGTCAGCCAGGGGGTCACTTGCCTAGCCCCACAGCCTCTGCAGGCTAAAACTTTCAGAGCATGTTGGCTTAGGATTTCTTGTTAACACATTTACCAGGATGTTAGTACCTGGTTTGTTCCATGCAAACCACACAAGTGTGGATTCAAGTGCTCCAATACTTTAATTCTTCAAGTAGGAAATGTTTAATATGATTTGAAGAATTAGTCTGTCCTTATCAAAAATCCATCATACTGGAATTTCTAATGAGCAAAGAGTTATGCACCCCTAAGGGTGACTGATTGTAAAGTTGCAGGATTCCATGGTAGCTGGCTGGGCTCTCATTGCTCAGTTTCAAGCCTCTGGGAGGACAGAGACCAGCTCTCACGGGTTCCGTACTCTGCTCAAACCCCTGGCTGGAGGAATAGTGAGACTTCAGCCATCACAATCCAGAAGAAACAAGATATGTGGCTAGAGAGGAGGAATAGGTATGTGTCACCATTGTGGAAGTAAAATGTTTTGAGGCTATAGTTTTAAAACAGCTGCCACTCAACTTCCCCAGTTACCAAAGGAATTCTTTAGCCACCATACTTTTTTAAAAAGCTCAAACACTCATTTTAGCTAGCGAAGGTAACTGGAAGCCTCTAGGATTTGATCCTGGCACTAGTAAGTGCTGCTGCTGCAGAGGGAAGTGGAAAGTTCACCAGAGTAAGGAAGTCTTCTGCTGTTCTGATCCTAGGCATAATGAAGGCAAAACTTCCTCCCTCCCTGAGGAAAGAACACCCTGGGATGTAAACTGACTTCACTTTATTTAAAAAATGCTGCTGTAACAAAATGTTATGATTATGGTTAATCTGTGACATAGTACCCCTAGAAATAAATTAAAGGCACAGTTTAAGAAAGTAAAAGTTTACTTTATTTGAAAATAGTACAAGTCAAGTGCTAAAAACTGAGTTGGTAGAGTCTAGGTGAATTGTAGAGCAAATGGAAGAATAAAAACAGGATTTAATTCATTGTGGTTTATATTTGTTTTATGATATTTTTGCAATATGTAGTAGAAACATGACTTTGAAAACTTACAGAAAAGTTATTGAAGTTTAAACTAATCCATTTCAAAGCATCTTTTGTTAGACTAATACAAAATTAGTATGAATTGTGTACCACCACTTGTTCTGTAGTATGAAAACTTATTTCAGCTTTATATTTATTGATAATTCCGATGGTCTTCATCTCCCTGAATATTTTCAGAGCAGTACTGTCAATTACTCATGGAAACAAAATGTTTGACTTAATTTACAAATGCTTATGCTGGAGACCTGATGAAGTTACTTATGCACTCAATGAAATTAATATACAAAAAGCCCCCATCTAATCCCAACAAATTAAAAACTTAAATTATTCAGTATGCTTCATGTTTCTAGCATAAATTAGAGGCAGAGATGAGTAAGCTTGCCCAGCTTTTCAAGTACATTAGATTAAGGCAAAAACTTTAGTACAAGTCTTTATTTAGGACTGTGCTGATGCTTTAGTTTGGGTGCACAGGAGGAAGAATGTGGACCCTGCCTGGTAAGGAAAGAGTTGTTCCTGGATGTTAGTTGTCCCTTTTTTATAAGCAGTCTTAGTACCACTGGCATTGGGGGCACTGTTTTCACTGTAGAAGTTTAACACCCACAAAGCCATCCTTAAAGTAGGTTTTACAAGATTTAGTAACATTTTCAGCAGCTAGTCATGTAATGAAAGGGGGTAGCCAGACCTGATTTTCTGACAGGGCCCATGAGTCACTTAGGTGGGCCCATGTTCTTTTCCCGCTTCTGGTCATATGGACTAGAAGCAGGAAGTTCAGAAGCAACTAGACTATCTGTAGCTAGGTACCAAGAGGAGCCAGAGCAGCAGTAGCAGCTGTGCTTTTGCTAGTTTTTTCCAACCAGTTGATCTGCCAGCTGGCAAACAAGCAAGAGCTGGGGCTCCAGAGACTGTCTGCTCTCACTTTTTTTTTGGATGGGGAAAAACTTGATTGGGTCCTCCCCTGCAAAAAAAAAAAAAAAAAAGCCCCATGAAAACTTGATCATGTCAGCCAACTTTTTTCCCCACCAGTCCCTTCCTGAATGTGACTTCTGATCACCTGGTGGGAAGTAGGATGTTCAGGGAAGCAGCCAGACAAAAGCTGCCTGAGATGCTCCAGTTCCTAGGGTACGTGGAGCAACTGCAAGCAACTGAGTGGGTGGGCTTGCTTCCAAAGTGGGCCCTGGCCCACCCATAGCTATCCCACTTAAAGGTAGCTTTACTTTCAAAGTGGCCAGTCAGTGCTTTAATTCTATTTAATAGAGTTTTCAGGAGGCAAACTAGTTACAAATGCACAATTTGTCACCTCTAGACAGGAAGGGTTCTGAATCAGTTGGACAGTGAGGTATTTTAGCAGTGAGTGAAGCCAGATTCTGAAGTTAAATGAAAGACTCAGTATTGCAAACAAAGTAAACTGTTGCCCTTCCTTTCCCCCCCCCACTTTTTAAAAATGTCCAACATTGAAATAGCATCAGAGTACCTTGTGCATCTGACTGCCAGGTCAGAGTTCACCTTATCTGTGAAGATAGCCTATTTAAAAATGATCAGCATGGTAAAGTTAACTGAGCTTGGCGATCAGGTAGCCTTCTGGCTAATGCACCCCAATGAGGTTAGTTTTATCATTTGCCCCTTTGAACCTTCAGTGGGGTTCTACTATCAACATTTAACATAGAAAGTATTGATATCACATTGCCCACAAGGTCCAGCTAGGAAAGGAGTTGTGGGGTTACAGATCTGTATAAAGCTTTAAGTTAATTACACTGTGGTTGGTTATTGCTAAAGAGTAGGGGAAAGCAGGAGAAATACTCTTGATTCCTCTGCTGCATCAAGGAAGAGGAATCTTGCAGGTACTGATGTAGTAGTTTTGTTACACTGAAAGTCAGAATGGAAGAGACTCCATCTTCCTTTCTAGCAAGTTTCACATAGCCTATTAGCACTCTACCATGTTAGATGTAGAGTGGTGATGAAAAGAGAATGTATACCCTACTCTGCTGTAATGTCTAGGGCTCTTGCACAGAAGGCCCTTGCCTTGATGTAGAAGGCATTCAGCTGCCATAGCCCTTCCTTACACCCTGGCTTGGCATATTTTGCTGCCAGCAAAATACATCAGTTAATGGGAGATGTGCCAGCTACTCAGTGTAGCTTGTACATCTCCCATCAACTTCTTAACTTCTACTTGCTATGGTGTCCCCACTGTGAGCAGATGTTTCTTTTTGCAGGGTGGCTGAATGGTGTTGATTCCTGGATTGATTGAGCAGGTCTCCACTGCTGCTCACTCGAGTGAGATTGCAGTGCTGCCATTAAATACAGACATACCCATCTTGCAACCCCTCCCATACAGATCACATCTCATCTTCCCCTGAACACTTCGGTGGTGAAGGTTGAGAACAGGTGCCTCGGTCTACCATGCTGGATTTTACACTCAGCTTTCCAAAAGCTGGGCAGTTGCATCCTGCCTAAACTCATGAGATCCAGTATCAAAAAGGATCAACCCAGATACTAGGTTACCATTATAACCTGCACTTCTATACCAGACCAAGATTTAAAAGGCACATTAACTGAAGTTAAGGAAATAGGAAGCCTCCATGGCCTTACAGCCACTCCTTAGACAAATGCAAGACAGGAGCATGTTGAGGTTGACCCCATATAGCAGTTTCCTCACACAATAGTTTGGGTCATTTCACTGAAAGATTGTCCATAAATTCCAGTAGCTCCTATATTTCCCTTCTAAATGTCACTCCTTAAAGCCCCACCAAGCAAACAGGACTAGGTTCTAATCCTGACGTGAATTGTTAGCCTTGAGCCACTCACTGTCTTGGCTTCAGTTTTCTAGTCAGAGTATTTCCATCAGAAGGTTAGTGGCTTAGGCAGTTTGAATCTCAGAACACAAGCTAAGGATGCTGCCAAATTTTTTTTTTTTTTTTTTTTATTTAATTAAAGCCTTCATTTGTGAGGCCCATATCACTCAAACACTACCCCAGCCTTCTGACCAGAAACTGGATTTCCATGAGCTCACAGAACAAAAAACAGAAGTGAGGCCTGATCCAGCAAGATTTGTAGATGGTGCACTTGCACAGGGGCATGATAATGTGTTTAAAGAATTAGCTAAACTGCAAGCCAGGGAGAGTCTCAAACTTTAAGAGGGCAAAGGGGAGGCAGGAACCTTACTCTTCAGTCACCACAATCTGATACCCACAGCAACAGACAGCAACTTACAGGGCTATACCTCCCTCAGAGAAGGGAAGTGGGTGGTGTTTGGATGAGTTTGGTTTCAAGATAGTCCCATTTAATCCAACACAGCCACAACTGACTTTTTCCTTGTCACATCTAACCTGTCTTTGCCCTACCAGCTCCACAATCCTGTGCCAGAAAGACCAGCTTGTTACAGGGAAAATTCAGATCTGGTTTCTCTAGCACCCCGCAGTGTGGTAGTTGCTAGGTTGTTTGGTGGGAGTGATTACATATGAGAGCCACTGTCCCCCACTCCCCTGAAGTTAGGAGGGTCCTTTTGTCACATGTTACAATTCAAATCCTGCCCAGAGATTAGTTGAACATCTTTGGTTTTAACTGTATTAAGGCTGCTGTTCAGCCAGTCTCATTTTTTGCAGGGTTCCTTAGCTGTTCCCTCTCACATGTGTACATGCAGGTATGGTTTGATTAGTGTGCTCAGATCAAGAAGTTCAGTTTTTGTATTATGTACAATACAACTTATTACATTCTTCAGAGACTGTCACTAAAAAAAACTATGCATGACAGTATGCAGAAGAGGTATTTTTCCTTGTTTCAACGTTTAATTATGTGCTGCATCTCCATACAAATATACCAAGAAATACAAGAGGAAAGACTCTCGGAATGCCACTGTATTGAAGACAAAACATGATTCTTCAAGGGAAAGAACATTAAACACCTTAACAAGTGCTGATGACGTCTCATTATGGGTCTACAAAGTTCAACTCCACAGCAAACTTCTCCCTGTAGATTTTCCACATTTTTGATTTATGAGGGTTATCCAACTCATTTCTAGGAAGATAAAGCCTGGAAAATAGAATTAATATATTTATTCTATAGTTCTAACTTGCTGCCCTCTTATGCATAGTATGAAAGCAGGCTTGAAGAAAAAGGAAATGAAACATGGGCTAAGTAGAGTTTGTTTCACTATTTTAGTATTTTTGGTTTTATTTCCAAGACTAAAGAGTTGGTTAACCAAGTGCATTATGCCATTTTGACAAAGATTCAATGGTTAAAAAGACAAAATCAGATTTAAAAAAAACACACCAAGTTCAGCCATAAATAACCTTATCAGAAGGGTGACTAGCTGTTCGTCACGATACAACCGCCAACCACCACTTGGCAATGGAGGGCTACCAGTTTCAAGTTCAGAACCCAACTACTTTGCTCAGGTATCATTTTACTTTTTGGTGATGAATTTTATTGTGTCCACTAAAAAACTTAATCCTCCACTGTCACCGGGAAACTCCCATCATCAGCTTCAGATGCATGATTTATTCCAAATCTGGAATATTTCTATGGGACAGTGCTTTTGGGATATTTGAGATGTTGAACCCCCTATGAAAGAGCATGCAGTGTTAAACCAGTTTTCACCCGTTTCCACTGTCATTGGTAACAATTTTTTAGCTTTTGATTTAATCAGAGATGAATCAGAACAATTTTAAATCCTTTTAATCATGATCACATATCCTTAGGCTATCAACTCTTTGTGGCTCGCTCTCTCACCTTCAAGGAAGTATCTTAAGCTTCCTGCACACAGCTGTGTTGGGTCCATTTTACTAGAGTGCCAAACAAGCATTTGTTTAGCTGGACAGTCTACATGGCACTAAGTCCCATATCTCTACTGCCAGAAATCCCCGATTTGTGACAGCACTGGAATGCTCCACACCCACCCAGCCACCCACAGGAACATACCATCTTTTCAGTGGGTGTGAGTCTTTAGAGACAACACAAAGTGCAGATTTTAGGGCTATTTTTCTAGGGAATATTTTGTTTGTGTAACAATAAAGAAAGGACAGTTCACCTTTTTAATTCTTCACAAAAGAAACAGGAAAGATGAAGGAGTGTTGTTACTAAAGATGTATAAATCCATTAACAGTAACTGAAGACTCATTACTTTATACCAGGCCCAGAAGACCACCTACTTCCACATGCAGGGAATGGGGTCAAGACAGGCTTTGCCAATGCCTGGACTCAGCTTTGTGAAGTATGGTGTCATTTTGTAAGTTGACCGTAAGTCTTCGCTAGTGTTCACTAGAGACCTTGCCTACTTTAGAAACATTTGCCAAGATCATGCTAAGGCTCCTGTATTTGTACAGCACCAATATTATCTCCTTTATAGAGAAGCATGAAGACACGGTCCCCATTCCCTACATACACATGGTAATGAAGGAAAGCCACAACAAAATGAGTTATAGAATTAAAAAACAAATTGTATTTAGCAACCAAACATTCAGCTTCACTATTTAAGTCATATGGAATGCTATGAAGATCCATTTCCTGCATTTGTGAGAGTCTTACACTAAGCTATTTAGGGTAAGGATCTCTTCAGATCTAGAGCATCTTGCATTACACAAACAAACAGATGTTGAGAGTTCATTCAAGCCATGGTTTAAAGTAAAAAACTAAGTTTCCAAATTCCTGCATCATCACCACCATCAAAATTTTTAACTTTAAGGTTTTGAAGTAGCCAATACTTCAGTTTTCCAAATGTTTGTCTCCTTACATCTATTAAGATTTGCTCATGCACTGATAATTGTAGCATTATGAATCTGACACTGGTGCTCCTCTGTTATATTACATCTTACCTGTGATTTTCTATAAAAGAGGTGTTGAACCAGAAGAAGAATGGGCAGTCATCATAGCCTCTTGGAAGATCCTTAAAATAAGCAAAATTACAGTTAGGGTGTTTATCTAGTTGCCTTTAAAGAGTTTAATACAGCCCAGATCATTCCTGCCTGTTCTGCCAAGGAGCAAGCACAGTCTGAGGCAAATCACTCAACCTTGAGGACAGCCTGGCAAGCAGCTGCTGCTCACCTACATTAGAGCAATCTCACAATTGACTTTAGCTGAAGCTTTCAGAATGATCAGTGAAAGAATGCAGGCCAGGTTTGTGTCTCTCATAATGCTACTGTGAAAAAGAAAGCAGCAAACAAGAGCCAAAGCAAGTTACAGCAAGGCAAGAATTACCCGTGAGTCCTCTGGCCTTGAAAGCATTTAAAAAAAAAAAAAAAAAAGTTAGGAGCTACAATGCACAATCTGAAGTTACTTTATTAGATACGTCACAGCACAAGGTCAGAGAGGGGAAGAAAGAAGCAGTCACGTAAATGCTGAACAATTGTATACAAACATTTACTATGAAGAGTTCAGTTTCACAAGAGGAAATCACGTAGTCTAGTGTGTTTCAGGAAATACTTGTGAAACAGGCTAGATTTGTCCCATGCAGTAGATTTTCACATTATGCCAATGATACATAATACCACCTAGACTAACACAGCTACCCCTTTGGAACAGATACATAGATATCCTAGATCTCAAAGCTGAAAAAAAAGTAGGTAGTCTATTCCTCTATACTTACAGTTCGTGATTCAAATCTGACTTTCACGTCACCACTTATAACAGGGCAGCCTTCCAAGCCAATTACTACCAAATCATTTTCAGCATCAAAAAATAACTGAAGAAAAAGAAAAACCATTTGAAATAAACCATTTTCAAACAATTGAAAATAAAGCACACAATCTAGCAGTGCCAATTAATAGTGGCTTATACGACAGTGCCCAATTACTTATGGTGAATGGCTCTGCAGTGACAATTAAGACAATAGTCAATTATTTTCCTTGTGTTGCCAAGGAACTCAGTTTTACTAACTGATCATCAAGAATTTGATCTTTAATGTCTTGGGAAACCCACATTTCTTTTGTCCTGGGAAACTTGTGAGCTGTGTCACATTAAGAATGAAGTGTTCTATTCATAGCAATGGCAGATTCCCTTACCAAGGTGAGAAGAATATATCTGTCCAATATATGAAGATTTGATAAAATGTGCTAAAGTTCAGTATTATGACAACTTTAGTCACACACTCCCTTTAGATACAGCGCGAGTTCTTACCCTGCAGTTTTCCTGAGTTGCACACACACAGTGGAATACAAATTTTTTTTTCACAATTATCTGTACTCTAAGATCACTTCCGTTGCCTTTTCCAACTCCTAGAAGCAATCAAAGCACAATATGTTAGGTAGGACTATCTTAAGACTGGAGCTGGAACAACAAGTAGTTAAATGGGACAGGATACTTCAATCCCATGCACTGTGCTAGAATGATAATAAATTCACTTTCTTCAGTGTTAAAGTAGTTTTTATGTGGCACTTTCTAGAGCAGTGGTTTTCAAACCATGGGTCAGGACCCAGTACTGGGTTGCAGCAGCCCCTGCTGTTGCCACTGGAAGACTGGAATGCATTGCTCAAAGATGTAATTGTTGGGTCACGGGCATAAATGATTTTTTTTCAGCTGGGTCCTAAGGAAAAGAGTTTGAAAACCAAAAACCACTGTTCTAGTGGACAGTGGGGGGGGGGGGGGGGAAGAGAGGCATGCCTGCTAAAGACGACTCCTTTTCAGTTAAGAGACCCATGCTTTGAAAAACAGCTATATGAGTTTTTTACTGAAGCATCTCTGGGGAGGAAAAAAACAAAAAACCGCTGGGAGATCAATTTCTCTGGCCACAAAAAAGACGAAGCAACAGAACATCAGCCTTTATGCCCACAACTGTGCATTGAACATTGGTCATCAAGAAGCATGCTTGAAAGCACTTGATCCACACCAGATACATCACTGTCACTTATCCACTGAAGAATTCTAGTCCCTGAACTTATGTTGCTCACTGTGCCCCTCCCCATTGTAATGCCACTTGGAGAGAATAAGCCACTGCTACAAGAAAACAGGTAGAAAGAACCATTTAAACAGGACAGCAACAGAAGTAGTTTTCATTTCACCTACAAAAACTTGAGTTTATAGTTACATAGAATCTGGAAAAAAAAAAAAAAAATCCAGAACTGGAAAAAAGACCAAAGAGTCCACTCTAAGAAAAAATTCTTACCATTAATAGAGTAGATTTTGATGTTCTTTATTTTGACTTGTCTCTCTGGTGGGAGCGTCAAGTTATACTTGTTCTTCAGGATCTCATAATACCCGACATATCTACTCTGCAATGTAAAATATAGCTGCCAGTGTTAAATGTGTTCTTCACCATGTTTGGCACAAAGACTCTGTTTTCAGTAAGTAATGATAAGTGACAAACTGAGGAATTTATACAATATAAATCCTATTTTTACCATGATTTTGCTAATCATGGCCTTGGGGAAGTAACCTAATCTGCATCTCATTTCTCCTTCCTCCTCCACCCTTCCCATCCATAGACCAGCACTAACTCATCTGACAGGACCCTTGTACTGTCAGGTAGTTGGCTTAGTAGTCTTCTGATGGAAAAACGCCCTCTTTGCAGAAACCCACATTGGAAATGATAGCTTACTGTCTGCTCTTCTGGAAGACCTGTGTCAATTTCATTCACTTTTTGCCCCACTTAAAATGAATGAAGTTGACACAGGCTTTCCTTCCAGGTGGGCAACTGGGAAGCCAAAAATATCCATTTTTGTTCTTCCAAAATGGTATTTTTCTTGAAACCGCTGCCCACTTTTTTTGGTGGGTGCAGTTTTGACTGTCTTGTTGAGGACAAAAACAAAAGTTACGTTAAAAATCCATTTTGGGGGCTGGGGAGCACAGGAAGTGATCTGTTTTCCAGTCAGTTCTAGCTCTGAGCATCATTTATTCAAACACTTGGTTAAAATTAAGCTGCTAGGGCATTGACCTTTTTAAAAGGCTTTTTTTTCCTCTACTTATCCTCCTATCCTTTTTACTTCCATAAGCTGTTGGAGCTGCAGGAGAGAGGAAGCTTCCTCACAGAGAAGGGTCAACCTAGTCAGGGGGAAGGTATCAAGTTCCTAAATGGCATATTACCCAGACATATGGCACAGAAGTTTGGAAGTTCTCAGCTAAACTGTGAAAAATACTTCCATTCTGGTTCTTCCATCCCATTCTACATTTAAATAGTCACAGCAGATTTTGAAGTCTTTCTTTAGTTAACACATCCTCCACAAGTTTCTCACTTTGTTTAAACTCTTACCTGGGATGGTGTTTCAACTCCTTGAAATTTGGAACTTGTACTTTTATCTGTTCTCCTCTCCCCAAAGTAGTCCAAGCTCTCCTACATATGAGAAAGTCATGGCTTCAAACAACACAACAGGACAATTTTCCAGCTGCATCACAGTGATGTTTGTATTACTATGCAGTTGTGACAGAAGACTAAAACCTCGTACCATCAGATGTGAATTGCAGTAATAGGATTTGAAAGCATTCAAACCAATGCTGGAGAAAGCAGCTTTGGAAGCTAGAGTAAGATGGTATAAGCACCATGAGAACTAGCCAATCCTGATTGTGCCACTAGAGAACATTTCAAGATGGACAGGCATTTGCTAATCAAAGCAACAGGGTTTTGTTTTGTTTTTTAAAAGAAAATCCCACCTTATTAGAAAAACTCTTCTTTTTACTTCCAGCCTCTATCACCCTCAAATAAGAACTCAATCCAGAAGACCCCACAGGTGTGGTTCCAGGGACCAGTATTGGTCACAGTTTTTGAAAAAAGTCAAGTCTTTATATTTAAAAGCTTCAGATCTCACCAATACTCATGCTAATATTGGAGAGATGTCTAAACTGCCTTGTAGACGAATAGTTAACTCAGAACACCAATCTTATCCTCATATAGATGCAACTGATCCATACACATAGCTTTTGGGGCGGGGAGGCACTACCTAGGCATTCAGGCCACAAAACCATCTGTGCTGCATTACAGCAGCAGGTGGTTTGCTTTTAAATTATAGAAGACTTTACACTCCCTCTTTCCATCTACACCAATGGCTCCTGCTTTTGGCTTTGAAGAATGATGTGCAAGTGATAAAGGGAGGCATGTTTCCACCTTCCATCCAGTGGGGAGTTGAGACCACAGGCCAAGGTCTCAAGATATTGCTGCATGTGTATCCAGAACAAGAAGCAGTCTGGCAGGTGCAGGTTAGCAGGTTAATAAGGATATATGCAGTAGGGGAAGGTTGGGACATTTTAAAATTAGATACTAAACTTTGAGGGGGCTTTGCTTTAGAGTAAGATATTAAGATTAAATTCAGTTATAATAATTTTAAAATGGGAGGGGTTTTTTTTTTAAGTCATTATTTTGAAGGCACAATCAATGCTTTCATGGTTGGTATCATCCCAGCATGATTCAGTCTCTTCCAGTTCTTCCTGACGGCTATTTTCCATCCCCTCAAAACTACAAAAACATTAACTGTATGAACACACATTTAGCAAAACCTTTAAAAAGTGGCTTATGCACTCCATGGAGAACACATGCAGTCTACTCGGAAGATGTCTCATCTTTCTGGAGCTCAACATGCTTTAAAACAATTTTTTAAACAAAGAAAAGAAAATGGCTAATACTGATTTTTCTTTGTACCTTTGCGCTCTCAAACTGGTCACTGTCAATGAGCCAAGTACAAACCATTGTTCCAGTTCTGCCTGAATAAGAAAAAAACCAAGACTACAGGAAAAGTACAGGTAAATCACAGTATTTTGAAACAAGATTACATACTATGTGGCCTCAGTTTATAGTTTCCATCATCAGAGCACAAACTAGGGGACAATCTTAGACAGGATTCAACACTGCTGATCTTAAAGTAAAATGGGCTTTTGCATTTTCCTAGGTCCTTTAACTTATTTCTTTGAGGAGAATGTTTCAAGATAATTCTTCTCTGCAGCTTTACTATGAACTATAGCAACACCCCCTTACCCCACTTACCCCACCCCAAAAACCCCAGGATTACACTCTTGCCTCAAGAGCTGAATCTCCAGTGATTCTATAGTGTCACTTAGCCTCAGGATTGCCCTGGCTAGGGGAGAACAACTGCCAAAATGAAGCAGGCACACAGGTCAAATCATTGAAGTCAACATTTTCAAAAGCAGAGGTCTGATTTTCAGAGTCCCAAGCACCCAGCAGCTTACTGATTTTGATAAGAGCTGTTCAGTACACTCAGTATTTTGACATATTTAGCTTCTTAGGTGCCTAAAATTAGGCATCTGCTATTGAACAATTTTGCCCTAAAGTTGTACTTCAAGAACTAGATACCAATGGTTAGCAACCTTCAATATGCAAACTGAGTGGAGCAAGCAATTGGACATAGGAAGCAAGTGGTTAGCACTGGACTGGGAACTAGTACCAAGCGAAGGCCTGGTGACTATTCCTAGCAACTCTAAACTGCAGCAAGCCTCTACTCCAGTCTTCCCTTCTGTGGGGAAAAAGAAATGGTGATCATCTACTTCAGAATGTTGTAGCCTTAGGGTAAAGTTTTCAAAAGTGCCTTAAGTCACTTTTGAAAATAAGACATCTGCCTAAATATGCCTTTGCTCCCAATACTTGACAGAAGCCTGGTGGGGATTTTAAGAATCTGCTCCCATAACATTTAACAGCACAAGCATAAGCAGAACTGTGTATGTTTAAATATCCTGGAATAATCATGTTTATGTGACCAACAAAAGAAAGTAATGAGAAAGCTAGAAAAAATTGGTTTGAACTAACAAATCTGTACTGACTGGGGAGGGGGAGAGAATATGGAAATAAGAGACTGATACATATATCTAGAATAACCAGTTTTAAATAAACTGGTGGTACAAAGGCAGGTTCAAGCTGTATTGTTTGGTGCTGGAGGCAACAACTGATGAGATTGTCTTAATGAGCATCCCACTTCTAAGTAATCAAATCACTTGCTGAGTGTTTTGCCTCAATAAATATTTGCTAGACACCATTGATCAAAAGCAAATCTCAGTCCAGTGTTAGAGTAAAACTTTCAAAAATGCTTAAGTCTTTGTAAAAGGTTTTGGGAGCCTCTGATGAAAGGCATATAAAGTGCTAAGTAATTATTAACATGCATGTTTGACTGGATAGAAGTCAGATATCCCAATGATCAAGTTATACTTATATCAGAATCTGTAATTTAATCATTTAGGAAATGACTAAGGGTCATACCATTTTAACTAGAATACTCCTAGGTTTTCCAATCCCTTCTTTGCTATAGTATTTGTTCTTACCCTTGCCGCCTTTACAGTGAATTGCTATGATGTTCTTTTCATCCTGTTTCATCCACTCACGCACATTGGCGGTAAATTTTAGCATATCCCTAGGTGAAAGCAGCATATGAATTACAGTGTAGTCAAAGCGTCTGACGAAGTGGGATTTTCTCCCACGAAAGCTCATGCGATTAATAAATCTGTTAGTCTTTAAAAGTGCCACAGGACTCTGTTGTCAGTGTAGTCAGAGTTGGTTTTATGCCTCATATTGGCTATGTCTACACTTATTCAAGTAAGTCAACTTAGCAGGTCTACACTAAATTTAGGTCGACAAAGTTGACCCTGCCAAATCAACTTAGAGCATCCACACTGGATGCCTAAGTTGACTTTTAGGGGCTAGGTGGACCTGGGCGTGGTGCATGGTGGGAAGGGGGGGGCACCCAAGAGGTGCCCACCTTCCCTGGGCACCCCTTTAAAAGTGCCAGGGAGCTCAGCATTTTCTCCATTATACCAAAGAACATGGGGGCTGAGCAGGACAGGGACAGGGTATAGGAGTGGGGCGGGGAGGGCTGTGTCCTGCCCTGTGGGGGGGGCACACCAGGCTCTGGCTGTGCCAGGCACCCTGGCAGGGAGGTCAGGGGGGGAACCCTGGGGACCCTTAAAATCAACTTACAGCTAACCCCATCTACACTGGCTTAAGTCGACTTAAAGTCAACAAGCAGTAAGTCGACTTAACATTTCCTTAAGTTGACTTAAGGAAACTGTAGTGTAGACGCAGAGTAAATTAAGTTGACTTAAGCCAATTTAAGTCGACTTAATTTACTAGTGTAGACGCACCCCTTGTTATTGCACTGCAGAAATCCTAGCATAGGACTTACTCTAGGCTGGGGACATTGTGGTCATCAATAAAGACTCTTTCCACCCTGTAATGGAAGTACACTGGGTCATAACCTTTTTCACCTACAAACAAGAAAAAAAAAAACAGCCAATATTTCAGATAAAACTAGTTTAGAATTTTGGTAAATCTCTATTGTCAGTATTTTGTTTATTTTTTCTGCCTATGTTTTGAAGATGTTGCAATAGCAGCTCAGACTTATCTACTGGAGCCTTTTCTTTGACCCAGAATTCATGATTTGATTTAAGCAGATCTCAATCAGGCCTGACTTTGAAAGCCAGCTTCCTACTGTGCTTCTTCAATTTTGCACCCCCAGTTCATTGTGGACCCAAAAGATCCTCACCAACTGCCATCATTTGCAACAGTGATATATGGGGAGTGAAAACTAGCCTCTGACTTTTAGCTTCTCTTCCCAGCTAGACTGCTGAACCAACATTGACTCTGATGATCTGACTTTATATACCCCCACCCGCTTAGCCAAGTGGCTAGCCAATCTTTAGCATCTTGAGGGTTCTTTCTAGTAGGGTTTGCCAAGAATGTATAGATTCCTGCTTCCCTGAACACAGGAGGATTAAACAATGGGAGGGAGTTACTTCCTCAAAATTCTAAGCCTGCCCCTCTAGTCAGCACAGCACTCTGCCCAAAATGCTCTCAGCCATCCTACCAGAGCTTTTCTTACTGTCTCAACTCACTCGTGCTTTTTGGCTGTTTCCGACTCAGCTAGTCTAGACTACAACATTTATGTCAACATAAATAAGTCATTCAGAGTGGAAAAATCCTCCCCACTGGCAGGTATAACTACATTGCTCAAACTCCTCATGTACACAGAGCTATGTTGACGGAAGGGCTTCTCTTGTTCACACAGCAAGTGGAGACACTCCAGTCAGCATAGGTAATGTCTTCCCTAAACACTAGAGCAGTAGTTAAGTGTAGGCAAACCCTCAGACACACAACTCCACCAGCCAATCCCCAGCCCCCATCTTCATCCCCTTGAACAAAGTTTTCTATTTCTTTGGATGTCACTAAACAGAGGGCCAGTTTAATTGTTCCCACATTTAGCCTGAATGAAAGGAGGCTATTGTGCTAATTAGCTTCAGTGACATCTGACACTTTTGGGGAATCATCCAATTTCCAGCATAGCAGCAGCCATACATACTTACTGCAAAGGTTATAGATTTTATAATGGTCTTTGTGTTTTGTGTCCAAGAATCTTGCGACTTCCTTAAGGAAATAGGAAACATGATTAATTCAATGAACTTTAAGTGATCATTTTGTCTTGTTCTGTATTTAAGAGACAACAGCCTCATCTAGTACTCAGTCTTTAACACAGCATAGAGAAAAGTGACCTTCTCAGGGAGGCTTGAGTGGAGAGTGAAAGTGACGGTAACAAACGTATGCAGATAGCTAGGAGGACAGAATGGACAGACTGCACTCTTCATTTTTATGCTCATGTGATCTGGACACAAGACCAGTCAGCACTGGTTTCAGACTGCTAGTTTGTCTCCTGGAGACCAGAGACTACTTTAGTCATTCCCAATCTGATCCATATGCAGCCTAGTGAAAAGGACTGGAAGCAGAATACAGAAATTTAGTGCCATTGTGTTCTGAAGTCACATTCAGGAGGGATTTTGGATGATACTTTACCTCTATAGGATTCCTATAGAAAGACTGCTTCCCAGATGATGGAAATGACATTGCAATAATACGATCTATAGAAGAAAAACTGATGTTAAGTCCATAGGAATGGGAAGTAGGTAGTGGAGAATGACTCTTAAAGAACTCCGGTACATTTTTAAAAAGACAAACCTATTAAGAGCTACACAGTATTAATGATGCTTCCACTCAAAGCCATGAGCCATTAATTACAGGCCATGCTGCAAAAAGTCAATGTGAGTACCAACAACAGTATTTAAAACTTGACTTTTTCATTACATTTTCTGCCAGTGTACTGTCTGAACTCTATTGTAAGATTTTTTTCAAGTTAACAGCCCTATAATAATGGATAGTCCACCTAGAGGAAATCCCAATCATCAATCAGCAGTCTCCCCACAGCGGGGGCTGCCTAGACAAAACTAACCTATTGTACCTTTTTTCAGAAAGCTCACAATTATAGGATGTCTGCAAATAAGTGTGAGTGATTTAATTTTTTATTTCAGACAGTTCAAAATTTATTATACATGTTCAAATCACCCAAGTGAGGACATCTCAGGAGGGGGAAATAAAAAAAAAAATTTGGGGAAAATGTTTGAGCTGAAACAAAAGTGGTTTGGGCATTTTTAAACAAAACCAAAAGAAACTGAGGGCTGGAGTCACAAGAACTGAGGGGTGGGTGGGGCGTGGTGGTGACTGTCCTGTGGTCAGGGTACTCCCCTGGCATGTGGGTGACCCAGGTTCAAGCCCTCACTCCAGAGCTGGGTCTCCCACGTCCCATGAAGTGCCCTAACTATGGAGATAGCAGGTGTAAACGAAGGCACCACAGCCACTTCCTCCTCAGTCTTTTTGCAAAAACAGCATCCAAACCCCTTGTGAATCTAGCCCGAAGAACTGAATTTTCCATTTCAACCAGAACAATGTGTCAGACATTTATGAAATGTTTGTGAACCCAAATATGCCATTTTTAGTGAAAAGTTTCACCCAGCTCGAACTTTGGATCAATAGTTCTATAAAATTGTACAAACTGGTAACATAAGTAAGGTCCAGGTCAAAGCCATCTTTCGTATAGCGCCTTTTGTTTTCCGACACCTGTCGACCAAAAATAAGAACAAATGAGTTAGAAATGAGAATCAAGGGAACCATTAAGATTAGCGAGTGGCAGGAAGGATGAATCCTATAGTAAGCCACATAATGGCAAGGAGAAACAGTAACCAAGCGAGAGAGGCAGCACCCCACTTCCCCCAGAGCAAATAAGGGAAGACTAGACATAGGGCTCATCTCCACTGATAGAGGCAAAACCACCATCAGATCAACTGATCAGGTCTGTGAAGATCGCTTTCCCGATCGACTAAGCAGATCTATTAAGACCACTGGGGCAACTGGAGTAGCACCGAGTCTAAGGGAGGCCCCTCCCCTTTGACTCAGCGCAATGGATGTGCCAGGCACAGGGAAGTCGAACTGAAATACACAATTAACTCGCATATCTCCATTCGACTGCTGCCGAAAACAGTGGGCAGTGTAGACCCGTCCACGGTTAGGCCATGGGCTTGTCTACACTCATGCTTGTAGCAGCAAAAAACTTTTGTTGCTCAGGAGATGCGAAGGAAGAAAAAACCCCCACACCCTGCACTGAGCAACGCAAGTTTTGCCAGCATAAGCGCTTGTGCAGACAATGCTGTGCTGGCAGGAGACGCTTCTTTAGGTGCTTGTGTTGGTGGGAGAGCTCTCTGCGCAGGTCTTCACTGATAGCAGCAAATTTGCCCTGTCAGTTCAATCTTTCCAGCTCAACTGAACGGGAAGGGAAGGGAAGACCCTGCTCAAAAAACAAAATCAATTGAAGGAGTGGTCTTACCAGGTCAACTTCCCAAGTGGAGTAGCACTAGTCAAAGTGAGGGCATTTCCCTTCGACACAGCACAGTGGAGCTGCGACGGTAAGGAGGAGTTACGCAGTCGAGGGGAGATGCACAGGTTGTTTTACGTAGCTTGCATGTCTCCCTTTGACTGCCACTGAACTCTAAGTACAGACCAGGGCGCTCTCGCACACATCATGCAGCTATGCTTACGCTTATACCAGCAACACTTATCACTCAGCATGGGATCTTTTCTTTACCCTGAGTGACAAATTTTTGCCAGCATAAGCGTAAATATAGACAAGCCCTCTATAATGGTATAGCTAGACCAGCAAAGCTCCCTACTGTAGACGGTTACATCAACAGAAGGCGTTCAACTGGGTAGTTGTGTTAGTCTAGTTCAGCAAAAACCACCAAGGAGTCCGGTGGCACTTTTAAAGACTAACATTTATTTATCATATGAGCTTTCGTGGGAGAAAATCCCACTTCGTCAGATGCTTTGAAGATGGGAAACTGCCACAGGACTCCTTGTTAATTTAGCTAAATTAAGGCTACTCTGTGTAAATGAAGCCCTTGATGGAGAAACATTAGGCGTTACTCTTAGTTTATTAAAGGATGACAGGGAATCTTTAACTCATAATAGAATGGAGATAGAAAGGAAATGAGATACTCCACTTAGCCCTAGGCTACACATGCTGCACTTTTTGGCAGCTGTCCACAGGAGATACCTTGCGTATCTACCATCAACTTATTAACTCCACTTACCTCCCTTTACACACTATGCTAAGGCAAACAGAAATGCCATCTGGTCGCCTTAATGCTATGCTGCTTCCAGGGCTGGAGTTATTAATGCAGACTCCAGAGTGATTGAACGCATCTTGACACGCCGCTCAATCGCACCCGAAAGAGCACACTGAGGGCGGCGATTTTGCCGCTCTCAGTATAGATAGACAAAGTGCAGTTGAGCTCACTCAAAGTGACAGATTTCTCTTTCATTCACACACACCCCTCTCCCTTTCAAGGCTTGCTGATTTTTTTTCCCTAGAACAAAATGGATGCCTCAAATCTCTAGTTCCATGATTACTTTAGAAGTTTCTTCATTACTTTGTCTACATTTGACAGGCACAATGGTGGAGTATGGATTTTGTTCCCTAAAAAACAAATTCCATATGCATTTCAAATTAATCTTGCATTTCAAGCTGGGAGCAGGGAGAAACCTTCTATTCAAAGTTATTTGGTAAACTGTGTCTAGACATGATGAAATGGAGCTTTAATACAAGATGCTACCAAGAAGCCAAACCTGGTATAAACAGAAGAGAAATTGCTTTCAAGTAAAATATACACACTAATAAAAGTTTAGCTGTGATTTTCATTGTAGTCACATTCTTAGATCCATGGGATACAATAAATTTTCTTGCATCTGCCCTGCCAACAAGTTTGCTTGATACAAAATACAAGTCAGCCCACAAAATGGAAGGACAGAATTGGCTACTTGCATCAGGTAGTTATGCATCAAATCAGTGCCATGATGCTGCTGTAGTAGGACAATTGAGTTTCAGAAGACATGACCCTGTATTGAGAGTTGAAACACTGGCAAAAGCAGAAATGGGTTCCCAACCTACCCAACGTCCTTACTCAATACCTGGTCCATCACTGGGACAGACTGACACGGGCTACTGTTAATAGTTGTCTCCTGGCCTGCAGTTCTGAATGTTTTAGAATGAGAACTGTGCAGTGTTGGGGATGGGGGAAAAACCAGAGTGCAAAATAAACTAAATCAGAAACAACCAGAAAGAGAAGGGAACAAACTGAAAACTCTTATTACGACCCTTCATTGTTGAAGAGGTCTCAAAATCACCGCTTTGAGAATACGAGGGAGTTTGAAAACTCTAATAGTACATTCACATTCAGGCACGCTATGAGGCTAACTTACCATCCTCCTGGTGACTTTTTCTAGTTGTTTCTTTTGTGAGGCCAGGCGAAATATTCTTATCAGAATGATAATTCTCAAAGCTCGAAGGACAATAACCATTCTAATGGAAAGAAAAGGTCAGTTTTGCAATGGAATAGAAATGGACAGAAGACGAGTGAAATTGTGTTTCACTAGGAAGAATTTTAATTTGTTCAAAATCAGGATGAAAAAAGTCTATTTCAATGTTTTTGGTTTTGATTTTTTTTTTTTTTTTTTGAAAAGCCAGTTAAAAATTGTTCGGGTCAAAAACAATTTGATTTGATATTTCCAGGTGTTTTGTTTGGTTTTCATCCTTTCATTTAGATCCTTTTCTGTGAAAGGATCAGAACAAAAAGCTGGAATTTTCCATTAAAAATGGTTTCAGAACAACATTTAAATATTGTTAGAATGCTTTTCCTGTGTCCCCTTGACCCTTCTGTCAAAGTACACATGATTTGCAAAATGATTTGGTTACAACAAAACTGCATTTTCTGATGGCACACTATTTAACTGGATGTTTTCTGACCAGTCCAACAATGGAACCAGCCAGGAATTAATTCATTTAAGGAGATAGTTAAAGCGCTTTCATCACTTCACTGCTGTGCACAATGATGATGCAGACATATACAGTCTCATCCTACCTATCCCCTGCAGCAATTGTGACCACTCCCCAATATTAGCCAAATCATAACACTCTGGATCTTCTGGTTTCCTTGTTTATGTCCATAGTATGAGAGGTCCCTGTACTCATTTGAGGTGTTGAAAAGCCATCATACAAGAGCCATGAAGAACATGTGCACCTGTGGATGTGTACTGTTTTATAAAGGAGGTTCAGGAAAATGGAGCAGTTCTAGAGTACCAAATTTAATCACTCATCCATTTGCATTAGAAATAATGGACATTCTTAGACTGAAGTTAAAAATTAAATTTGAAGTGGTGAAAGAATATTCTCCTCATCCATGTGTTTTTTAGGAAGCATGTTGGAAGATCGTTTACTTGTCAGAAGGCTTCCCTCAAGATATGCCTAGCCTGCAACCATGACAACACACAGGTGTACCCACATGATCCTTGATCAAGTTAGCTTGCTAAGACAGCTGTCTAGTCATTGCAGCACGAACTAGCCACCTGAGTATGTATGTGGGTCCCAGGCAGGATTATAATCAGGGCCCTAGCCCATGCAGCCGCCTGTGCAACACTACCATTTTTAGTGAGCTTGCTTAAAATCAAGGCTAACTCAGGCATGCCTACCCAGGCTGCAATCGCACCTCCAATTGCTGGGTAGACATACCCTAAATGCCATCCCAGTAAATGCCCTGTCCTGCATGTGAGATTTCCTAGAGCACAACTTGTGTGAGGGACATGGGGACCGCTTTGTATTAATTTATGCCTGTCCAATTAGGACAAGGGATGTTCACTCTGACTATGCTGAGTTAAGTCTAAAGGCGCTGTTAGGAAGACAGAGCAGGAAATGAAATTGTGACTAGAGATAAGGCACCTGGAGGGGTGTGGAATGGGGCAAAGAACACATCCCCTGCCTTAGCTCCAGCATAGTTAAGACTTCTTTTGGTTGGGGCTGTGTGCCCAGCAATCAGGGCATCCTGAGGCCTTTTAAAGGAGAAGCATTTTGCTGGGGTAGCTATGCTAGCAAGGTCCCCAGCAGAGATTCAGTTTATATCAGCACAGAAATGCTTTTGCTTGAATAGCTTAGGCCACTTCCAAGAGCTATCAGCCACACCAGCAAAAGGACTTTATGCCAACCAACTGTATCTATACGAGGGCTGACATTGGCATGATCATATCAGTTAATAGCAACCCCACACCCTTAACTGACATAGCTATGTCAGAGACATAGAAGTGAAGGAGGCAATCTTATTAGACTGGCTTCTGTGTGGCTCAGAAGCTTCTTTTTCACCAACAGAAGATGGTCCAATAAAAGATTCTCACCCACCTTGTTGCTCTCTAATAACCTGGGAGCAACATGGCTATAACTACACTGCATATACCAGTGTTACAAAAGTTTTAACTGTATACCAGGATTAAACAGGTGAAGAGTCTTTCTGGAATGGGAGGGTCAATTGCCTAGGGCTAGTGGTAGGAACAGATTGACAAAGACTCTGCAAGAAGTCTGGAGAAGATGAGCCTACGTGGCTAACAAGGGGGATGGGTAGCAGAAAAAAATAGTAAGGGAGAAAGACCTGCATACAGACTTCTTGTTTTAAAACCCTTATTCTCTTACACTACGCTGTGTTCCTACTGTTAAACAATACCTTGTTCTGGAAAAGGCTGCATGATCACTCTGTATATACCACTCGTCACAGCTCCCGAAGGTCAGAACTGCAGAGAATGAACCTATGTTGGGCCTGCTGAAGTAATCACTGTTAGTACATAGGGGGTCTATGACTCGAGGTACTGGTCTTAGGTTGTGTCTACACTACAGAGCCAATCCAGGCCTAACTACACTGGCATAGCCCCAAGTGAACAGGTAAAATTTTCACATAGTCTGTATCTTTACTACAGACCCTATGCCAGCACAGCCCATTAGCGTAGATGCAGCATATCCCAAGAGGAGTTGATCTTCCAGGGCAGGAACACCATCTCCCTGAATGAAGACATTAACTATGTCAACAGAAGCTGCCCTACCCTGGGGGTTTTGCTGGCATAGGTATGTTGGTGGGGGTGGGATTTTTTCCACCCTGAATGTACCTATGCTTCTATATATTAAGTCAGTCTACCAAGCCTAAAAGTTGGAAAACTGCAGAATTTCACCTTGAAAGGTGAAGGTGCCAGGCTTGCCACCTATGGGGGTGCATTCAGACACCCTCCTCCACCCGGGGGGGGGGGGGGGGGGGAGTGCAGCTAGACCTGTAACCAAGACAAATTGTTTGAAGACCATAGGCTGGAGATTTTCCATAGATGTCCAAGGGATTGGACACCTGTTTCTCAAATCAATAGGAACTGGGTATTGTTTCCATAAAGGAAATTTAAGGTGTTGTTGGAAGAGAACGTTTACATATCCTGTGAAAGTTTTTTGAAATTTCAGAAGTTGTCCAGTTCCACCACACCGGAACACGACAGAGCTTTTGAAAAAAGGAACTTATTCCCCTTATAGTCAATGTTTAATGCTTTTAATCAGGGACCCATGTTCAAATCCCTATTCTGCCTGAGGGGAACAGGACTTGAACCTGGATTTCCTGTATCAGAGGCAAGTCCCCCAATGACTGGGCTCCATAGTTAGTTTCTCTGGCTCAATGAGTATTACTGCATACAAACTGCAACAGCTTCTACAGGAGAGACAGAGAGTCACTTTCTTCCCCTTTCCCATGGAACCAGGAAAACCTTCCCAATAGAAGTCTTGTTGAAACTGACCCTTTCCAACAAAATGTGATTTCTACCAAGTTATTGTCTGACAATTTTTCAGCAGAAATCCACTACCAGCTGTAGCTGGCAAGTTTTGGTTTTTGTTTTATGGGGCGGGTGTGTTTGTTATTTGACAGGATTCAGGGAGACCTAGACAAACTGGAGCATTGGGCCAAAAGAAACCTCATGAGATTCAACAAGGATAAGTGCAAAATCCTGCACTTAGGACGGAAAAATCCCTTGTACTGCTACAGACTGGGGACCTATCGGCTAAGTAGCAGCACTGTAGAAAAGGACCTGGGGATTATGGTGCTCGGAAAGATGGGTAAGAGTCAACAGTGTGCCCTTGTTGCCAAAAAGACCAATGACATGTTGGGCTGCATCAGTAGGAGTGTTGCCAGCAGATCGAGGGATGTGATAATTCCCCTCTATTCAGCACTGGTGAGGCCGCATCTGGAATACTGTGTCCAGTTTTGGGCTCCCCACTACAGAAAGGATGTGGGCAAATTAGAAAGAGTCCAACGGAGGGCAACAAAAATGATTAGGGGGCTGGGGCACATTACTTACGAGGAGAGACTGAAGGAACTAGGCTTATTTAGTCTGTAGAAGAGAAGACAGGAGGATTTGATAGCAGCCTTCCATTACTTGAAGGGTTGCTCCAAAGAGGAGGGAGCTAGGCTGTTCTCAGTAGTAACAGAGGACAGACCAAGGAGCAATGGTTTCAAGTTACAGCTGGGGAGGTCAAGGTTGGATATTAGAAAAAACTTTGAGTAGGAGAGTGAACCATTGGAATGGGTTACCTAGAGGTGGTGGAATCTCCATCTTTGGAAATATTTACGGCACCGTTAGATAAAACACTGACTGGGGTGATTTAGGGGGAGTGGTCCTGCTTTTAGCAGGGGGCTGGACTAGATGACCTCATGAGGTCCCTTCCAACCCTAAGATTCTATGATGCTGAAGTTTTCAAATCTGCCAAATATAATGATTGTCACAGACACACACTAATCGCACTTTAAAAATTAAAGCAAATTAAAAGAAGCAGGACTTAATCCTTCTGCCAATCAGTCATAAACATAACTGTGTCCTGTTTATATTACTAATTCTGATTTCTGCCATTTACTCTGCAAAATGTCTTTAAAAGTAAGCCAACGTCTGCTTACAGCAGTGTTTAGAGTACAGGCACTAAACATGCAGCTACATGCCATGGTGAAAGACTCTGCTGCCTCCCCACCACCAAGCATTTCATTGTGGCAGGGAAAGGCTGGGGCAAAAGGGAGGCAGTGGGATACTACACTGCTAAACACAGCAGTGCAGACATGGAAGGCTTGGCCATACCCTCAGGGTTCAGGCATATAGGGCCCTCTAATCACTTAAACCAGTAGTTCTCAACCATTGTCGACACACATTACTGGGTTGCCGCACAATGTTAAGTATGTCATGGAAAGCTGGGGAGATGGCTGGTGTGTCCTATAGGGTTGTGATACAGCTAAGCTGTGAAGTGTGTTGCAACCTCCCCCCCCCCCCCCCTCATCCCCTCAACACACCCACCCACCCCCTTCTATCACACACCCACACACACACACACACCCCCACACACACCCCCACACTCTGTAACTTCCAAAACTTTACAGGATCCACTCAGCAAGTTTTCCAAACACTGAAAAAAATAACCTGGTAAAAATTCAGATATTTTGAGTATAGTATTTTATAAACATTCAGGTGCTCTGGGAAGAACAGGGGAAGAGCCCTGAAGTGCTAGACACTAAGTTTTAGAAGGATTTACAGAGGAAAGAGATAATATTCACATTTCTAAGCAATCACAATACTTCTTACCTTGGGATCTTGTCTGCACCACTGAAGTCAGAGAAAGAATACACCATATTAATCAACAGGGTGCCCACGACAATCACTGCATCTAAAATATTCAGTTTGGACTTGAAATAATTGCTGAAGCTAAAATAGAAAAGGAGGGAGAAAGATAAAATTGAGGATACCTAAAAGTACCATGAGACGTATACTAGAGTGTATACTCCATGTTGCATACATATCACTACAAAGTATTGCTCGTGGATAAATTGGTCCTCAATAGCCTATTTTACTCCACTGGGAGTATTATAGATTTATATCGGTCCTTTACAAAACCTCAGACTCCACTTAACATGAAGTCACATATAAACCAGTTTAAACAGGAAGAGATTTAAAAGAATTTCCTCCTAACCTCTGATCAAATCCCATCTTAAAACATTCTTCCTAGCAAGCCTACCAAAACCACCCAGTCCGTGTACCATGCTGCGGCTGTATACCCCATGGTACAATAAGAAATGCTATAAATCTTTTCTGGACAACAAGGGCAATTTGTATTTTCTGTTCATTTAGGACCATCTGTTATCCTTCTGCAAAGTAGAACCAGGGTCATGCCTTTAAAATTAATGGGCCTATTTAAGTACTCTAGTACAACACTATTTTACTCTCTACACAGACAGGCTGAACTATTATTTTTAGTGTGTTAGCATCTAGAAGCCCTAGTCATTGGTCCTGCTCCACTGTGCTATTAACTTTACAAACAGAACAAAGAGTCCCAGCCCCAAAAAGCATAAAGTCACGCTAAGATTATTTAGGAACAGTGCTTCCCAGTTACCTATACAAACCAATGACAATAAAAATGCCACTCATTACTCTTAATGAATGTGTTAGGGAGCAGCACTGGGACCTTCATAGGATGGATTCTGGTCTCTCAGTGGTGAGTCCGGAGTAACTCACTCCACTGCTTGTTACCTCAGCGTAAGTGACTTCAGAGTCTGACCTCACATAACCCAGGGGCAGATTCCTTAGGAGTCAGTGCACAGTTTTGATGAGTGTCCTATACAAACACGTCTCACTGAACTTTCAGGCCTTTGGGCATTAGCCTTACCCCTCAACAAACACTCGCAGGAGGACATCCACAAGAAAGAAGAGTGCTATTGCCAAGGAAACGCCTTCCAGGGTGTCTCTTATGTTCTTTTTCTTGTCACTAACAGCTAGGTCCACGATCACAAGAGTAATGTCCACAAAGATGAGTACAACTCCAAATACTCTGCAAAAACAAAAACCAAAATCAGCTCTCAGGAAAGTCTGAATACTATTACGTGTCTCATTGCTTGATGCACACAAAAGGAGTTGCATGGAATTGTGCACAATTCCAAAAATGAAAGTCACTTTTGTAAAACCCACCATTTCCTGGTTTTATTCCTGTTAGGAAAGGAACTCCATATTGTCTAGGTTGGTTTTAGTCGGGTGTTCTTGCTAAGCCTGTCAGGAATGCAGCTCCCACTGGGGCCACACAAGCCATTTGTACATCCTTTTGGCAGCAACAGTGTGGTCAGCCAGTTCGTGGCTATTTAACCCGAGCCAGGATGCAATGACAATCTGTGCAGCACTGTTAGCCAGTGATGTTGGGCTAAGAGCCAAGAGCACAAGTTCTGTGTCTAGCTGCCTCATGTCAACGTCAGCTTTGAACATGCATTACATAAAGAATCACAAACTGTTATAGCACGTATCACTTTCCCGCCCCATCGTGGCAAATTAACATCTCTGTTGAGTGATTACATTACAGCAACTGCTGTCTCAGAAGAGTTTGGCTGTTCGAAATAAGCAGAGCCACCACATGACTAGCCAGCTCTCCAAGGACCACCTCTAGACCAGGAGACGAACTGAAGAGCATACAGAAAACACAAAGATGACTTACATTTCGGTCATCTACGATGAAACCTAGAATAGTCTCTTTCACATATTTGAATCCCAAAGGGACCTGAAGCAGATTCTATGCATGAGACTTCCCCTCACGCTGCAAATAGGGTTTGCTTTAGAAAAGCTCCTCAATGTACTCTGTAGAGCAGTGGTTCTCAACTTTTTGCATCAGTGATCCCTTTCACATAGCAACCCACTAAATGTGACCCTCCCCCCAGGGCACCCCACTCCATCCCTAACCCCTGCACTAAGCCAGTGGTGTATTGTGGGTCTCCAGCACCTGAGGGGATCTCAGTGCTTACCCTTCCCCTGCCCCCAGCTTCATGCACTAGGCAGGAAGGTCCTAACTCCCACCAGATCACACTCCCCAAGGACAACTGTGGGGCAGTGTTAAGACACCTCACATCACATTCCTCTTCCTGGCGCAGAGTGCCTGAAAAGTCCCCTGAGCAACACTTCCCTCCACCTGCACTTACTCACCATGGCACCTGCCTCTCCAGCCTCAGAGCCTTCTGCAACCCCCACCCCCTGCATATCATGGAGGGTCTGGCCAGTACCCTGCCTCACACTTGTGCTGGCTCCCCTCGTTGCCACCATCAGTGCACCACACCCTCTCCATTCCCCCTAACACATGCACTGTGCGCTTTCCACCTGTAACCCCTGCAACCTCCTCCCAGGGAAACAGACCTGCTGCTCCCACCTCAAAAGCTGCTCCTCCACACACCCTTGGAGAGCTGTGGTGGGGGAAGCAAGAGGCAACTTCAGGGCTCTCTGTATCCGGGTCACTTTCCTCACCTGGGCTGCATAATGGCAGGGCCATCCTAAGGGCGGGGTGCTTCAGGGCCAATCAGCCCCACAAGCCCCGTGCTGGGGGGGGACGGGGCAGGGCAGGCTGGCCAAGAGGCTGGGCTCTGTTTCCCCACCCCTGGGTCTGCCTGCTCTGCCCTGGGGGCAGGGAGGGCCAACCCAGAGGCCAGGCTTCATGCTCTGCATGCCCCCATGCCTTCGGCTTGCTGCTGAAAGCAGCAAGGAGCATGGGCTCTGCACTGCCCTGCTCCACGTAACCGCAGGGCTTGGGGCAATCACACTGTTTCTCCCTTCCCCAAGGAGGGCCCTGCATAATGAGAGGCTGAGAGCAGCAGTTCCCGACGCTCACCTCACAGAACAGTTCAGGTGAGGAAAGTGATCTGGATGCAGGGAACCTTGGTGTTATTTCTCGTTCCCCTTCCCCACTATTCCCCGGGACACACAGAGGAATTTGGGAGGGTGAGTAGTAACTGTGTGTCTGCTCACCTCTTTCTCCAATGTCCCTCTGCCAGGGGCCAGGACTGGAGCCCACAGCTCATGACCCCACATAACCATGTCATGAAATCTGAGAGGTCATGACCCCCACTTTGAGAACAATGCTGTAGAGCCAAAAGCTTTTTAGAGGAACAAAGATTGCTACAAAGTAATAACTTGACTAGAAAGTGTGTAAGTCAGCTATTCTCTATTTATACCTGCTTTCAATCCCATGATTGGGTCATGTATATATCTGCACATACCTGAATCCAAATGACATCACAAATGGAGAAATCTTTTTCTTAATAGTACTGTTAAAAGAGAAACAAAGCCTGAAGTAAGAGACTAACAGATGCAGAGGTAGACCTGAGTACTGATTACATATATTATTACAAACTTGCCTGCACCTTTGCTGACTTAAGAGATACTTGTAGGTACTTTCATACCGGTTCAACTATCATATGATTAGAAACTCTTAGATAAGCATGAAAGCTTTCTGACTACCAACAACAAGTTGTCAGAGGAAGACACCTCCTGGACCATAAAACCCAAGTGTGTTCACCTACTGTAGGATGATTAGGAGTGTGGGGGCTGGGGCACATGACTTATGAGAAGTGGTTGGGGAAACTGGGCTTATTTAGTTTACAGAAGACAAGAGTCAAGGTGGATTTGACAGCAGCCTTCAACTACCTGAAAGGGGGTGGGGTGGGAAGTGTCCCAAAGAGAATGGAGCTAGGCTATTCTCAGTGATGGCTGATAACAGAACAAGGGGCAATAGTCTCAAGTTGCAGTTGGGGAGATCTAGGTTAGGTATTAGAAAAGCCTTTTCCACTAGGAGGGTGGTGAAGTGGATTACCTAGGGGGGTGGTAGAATCTCCATCATGGAGGTTTAAGACCCAGCTTGAAAAAGCCCTCACTGGGATGATTTAATTGGAATTGGTCCTGCTTTGAGCAAGGAGTTGGTCTAGATAATCATCTGAGGTTCCCTTTCCAACCCTAATCTTCTATGATTCTATGAATACAGCTTTCGCCCTGCTATTCTGTTTTAATATTCTATATTGTCTTTTCATGTTTTGTTTTGAAAAAAAAAAA